>CM070539.1:29098695-29414874 GCA_036346415.1 Raddia guianensis | reverse complement strand
CACCGTGATAAACCCTTTTGTCGGGATTAGATTACGGCCCATTGCCATGGCCCACTCCTGACGGCCCAATCGAAACGACTGCCGAGGCCCGGCTCCTGGAAGGTTCTATCTCGCCCATGTGTGTCTTGCCGAACGACTTTACGGTGGCGAGATGCGTAATGGCCAAGGCTTCTGTTTGAGTCCGACTCGAGCGAGTTACTGACTACGAGAAGACCGACGTGGTTTCCCGGATTGGATTAGGAGTCGTGATCCCCAAGATTAGGAGATTACCTTATCTACCGTAGGTTATATTTGGCATGTCTTGAGTTCGTTCACGATCTCGTAGTTGGCGACCGATATTCCTCGGTAGGTCGGTTTGCTCGCACTATATAAACAGGGCCCTACGGCGTTTAGAGGATCCCGGCATTGAGTTTTACATCTCGACATCTAGCTTAGACCCTTAGCGAGATAGATTTTAGCATACTACTCACGAGACCTGCTTGATCTCGCCGAGTTCCACCTTGTAATCCTCTTTGATATAAAGAAAGTTTGGGCGTAGGGCTATTATCTCTCGAGAGGCTGAACCAGGATAAAAACCCTGTCTCCTGTTCGTTCTTTGTTTCGTGGTTGTTGGCGTGTCTCCTATCTCCTCCTTAAAGAACCTTGGTTGACTTGGGTCGATATCCCAACCATCGACAGCTGGCGCCGTCCGTGGGGACACGCGGATCGAGCATGTCGAACTCCGTCAGCGATCTGAGATACTTCACGAGGCTACGACTCGGAAGGCGGGGCGTTTCATCCTGTCGATTCGGATCGATCTGTTCGATCTCGAACACTTTCCGTATCTGGGACGGAGGTCTCGCCTATATGGCGAGATTGCATGAATCGCACTCGTCATTGGCGATGACTCTGAACCGATGATCTTCGACGGTTTAGATTTGCCGGATTCAAGGCTATGTCGGTAGATTCTACCGTGGAACCACAGCGATGACACCGTCTAGCATACCTTCGCATGGCCCCCATGGCATTAACATGGCGGATGTAGGAACCTCGAGGATCTGCCGCGGTACATGGCAATATTTGCCGGTCGAGCGATTAACTCTGCTCGGCATCAAGACGAGGCTGTGCTGGCTGCTCGCGAGCAAGAAGTCATTCGCTGCAACCTCGACAATTCCATCAATCAAACCGTGGCACGGTTCCGCGATCGGTGCAAGCGACCGCGTCGCGACCCGCCAAGTCTCCCGGCAGAAGTTTCTCCTGTCCGGATTAGTTCCCCGCATAACCGGACTCCGGTCGGGCAAAACGCGGATGCCTCGGGGTCCCGAGAACCCTAGGCGGTCGGGGAGCGACTTCGCGACCATGGCCGGTGATTAGATCTACCAACCAGGCCGACCTCGCCCGCGTAAGCGGCATATGCTTCTAACCTAGAACGATTGGTGAGGGCCTAAAGTCTCTAGGAGAAGTCAACAACTCCTCGGCGTGACCAAAGCTGCCGGAATGGTTCGGACAGACTCCGTCGATCGCGTGACCCTCGTCACCATCGAAGGACCACTTGTCCATGAGCAGGCTACCGTGGTCGCCGTCGCTCGCCAAGTCCTCGTAGTCATCGTGACCACGGGGCAAGCGGCGGCGTGATGATCACGGACGGTCCCTCGTGAGGAGGCGTCGTCGCGACCACGAGGAAGGGCGTGGTGGGTTGTCCGGAAGAGTTTCTCGGGCGAAACATCCGTTCAGCGGGAGTTCCTCCGCCAGCGGGATAACGTCTTCTCAAGACTAGGTTACGCCGGGAAGGTGGCGATCGTATGCCTTGAGGCTGCGAGGGCTTTTGGACGAGCTTCGTCTTTGTCGGTGGCCCTCAAAGTTCAAGCCGGTCACATGGAGAGGTACAATGGGACTCGAACCGGAGAATTCCTTTCCATCTCGCTCGGCCATCATGGCGGCGGGGTGACGAGCTAGTTATGGCTAATTACCTCCATTGTCCTTGAGGGTCTTTGCTTTCGGGCGTGGGCATTCAATCGGCGGGAGGTTCCATCGGCTCATGGAACCAGCTTTGTGGCGCTCGATCGCTAATTTCCGGAGGCATTACGTGCGTCTGGGCAAGGAGGATGATCTGCACGGATGATCCGGATGAGCAGGAGACCCTCGCAACCGTGAAGCGTTTCATTAAGATCCGCAACACGATCCCGAACATCTCGGATGAATCATTGTCCGCGCCTTCAAAATAGAGTCGCGACGAGCGTCTCACGAGGATCTCGAGATCAACGAGACTGTACCATAACGACCTGTTCAAAGGCGGTGACCGCTATGCCAGCGGCGAGCGCATTCGATCTAAAAAGGCGTTCGACAAGGCGTGCCGCCCGACTGGTGTGGATGAGAAGAAGAAGAGCAGCGACAACCTGGCGACAAGAAGTCGAAGAAGAAGAACAAAGGTGATCACGAACAATACCGTATTTGGTATAGATCGCGCACCTCATCAGAGATGGCGAAGAAGCCCAACAATAACTACAAGGGCAAAAAGCACCTTTCGGGGAGGCGGACAAGGCAAGAAAGGTCCAGCGACCGATTTTGCAAGTTCCACGACTACTACAGACACGATATCGCCCTTTGTAGAACTTGGGCGCAAAGCTCGAAGATTTCTACAGCGGCAAGGGCCCAATGCCCACTGCCCGAACAAGGTAATCTGAGGTGAGGCCAAGCGTAAACCGGCGATGGTGATCGGGAAGATGATGATGAGTATCAAGAGCCGTGAACCATATCGCCGTCATCTTGGCTCCTCGGCTTACACCTCTCGGCGCAGCCTCAAGGAAGGCGCTCGGGAGGTCCTAGCGTTGAAAAGGCAAAACCTCGGCTGAATCGATGAAGTGGACCGAGGTCCTAATCTCCTTCTCTCGGGAGGATTGCCCCATTGGGATGACTAAGCCTCGGTGGCTCCCCTTTGGTGGTCGCCCGACCATCGACAGCGCAAGTTGGCCGTGTTTTAGTAGGCGGCGAGGCGCTTTGGACTTGCTTTACGCTAAGGTCTTGGGCGAGATGCAAATTCCTCGTTCTAAAGCGAAGGAAATCGCAATGCCCTTCTACGGGATTGTTAGAGAAGCCGTCAAGCCGTTGGGGCGGTTGTCTGCCGATTACCTTCAACCCAAGCAACTTCGAGACGAGTTGATCACTTTCGGCGTGGTCGATTTCCCATCCAGCATCTGCGCGATCTTGGGAAGGCCATCTCGGTAAGTTTATGGCCGTGTCCCTACGCTTACCATTGCGTGAAAATACCGGGTCTAACGGTGTAATCACGGTCAAGGGCAACTACAAAGCTACTTTCGGATTGCGACGAAGCGATCCCTTGCCCTGATCGACCAGCTTCGCCGTCGCGATCTGAAGTTCCATGAGACCAAGTCTGCGCCCTAAGGTCTCCCTTGACCCGGGGAGAAACTAAGGAAGTTCGGCGTAAACAGCGATACTTTCAAAACCAGATTCATTTGTGGGCCAATCTGGACCCCAAATAGGAAGCGAGCTCATTGCCTTCCTCCGAGCCAATGCGGATGTGTTTGCACAGGAGCCATCGACATGCGGAGTCCCAAGGAGGTGCTCGAGCACAAAGCCCAGTTGTCCGGCGGACAAAAAGCACATTGCGGAAGCTTAAATCGCTTTTCGAATTCAAGCAGGAGATCATCAAAGATCGACAGCAAGCCCTTCATTGCGGGTTCATCGCGAGGTTGATCACATCGAGTGGTTAGCCAACCCCATCATTGTAAAGAAGAAAGGCGGCAAGTGGAGGATGTGTGTCGATCACACAGATCTGACATTGCTTGTCCTAAGGACAATTTCCGCTGCCTCGTATTGACCGGTGGTCGATCACATTGCGGACGCCAGCTCTGAGTTTTTAGATGCTTACTCCGGTTACCACCAAATAAGCATCTCCCAGGATGAAGAGAAGGCGCCTTCATTACCCCTTCGGCACTTCTGCTATATGACCATGTCTTTGATGCTGCGCAATCTTTGGTGCCACGTTCGGTAACAATGGAAAGACCTTCCCGAGCAATGTGGAAAAAACACGGAGGTCTATGTCGGCGACATAGTTGTAAAACAAGTATGCTCGAGATCATGTGAAAGACACAGCAAGACTTTTCGTAATCTCACGGGCATCGAATAAAATTAAATCCAGAGAAGTGTACCTTTGGTGTTCGATGCGGAATGTTGCTCGATTATGTTATTGGTTACGCAAGGTATTTACGCCAACCACGAAAAAAATCGAGGCCATTGAAAATATCGCGGCTCCAACTACCGTAAAGGAAATCTGAGCCTCATTGGGCGGATAAATTGCTCTAAGCGAGGTTTATTTCCCGTCAAAGTGCGAGCAGCTTTGCCCTTCTTTAAGGCCTGCGCATAAGCACAATGGTTTTGAATGGGCGGAAAAAGCCGATAGATCCTTCCGGGATCTGGCGATACATGTCAATCCTCCGTCTTGACTACCCAGCGGCATGGCGGCGGCTCTGCTTGTACCTGGGTTACGCCACTGGCGATGGCCGGTCTTGGCGGTCGAAAGGGAAGGCATTCAGCGACCAATCTATTCGTGGCGGTACTTCACGGATCAAAGGCGCTACCACGAGGTCGAAGCTACTCTCGCCTTGCTCATGTCCTCGAGCTTCGCCACTACTTCCAGACGCATCAAATCTGGTCCCGACCACGTTCCTCTGGGAGAAATCCTCACGGAACAAGGAATCTAGCGGACGTATAGCTAAGTGGGCAATGGAACTAGCGAGTTTGATCATTATTTCTTTGCCGAATCTGCTATTAAGTCCACAGTCCGTGACTTTGTCATTGAATGGACTTGCCCAAATCGAGGAAGCTCCCAAGCAACTGATGAACCCTCTTGGACCATGTTTTTCGATGGCTCGCGCCTTTGAAACTTCGGGGGTGGTTTTGTTCTCATCTCCCCTCAAGGAGAGCAACTCTGATATTCTATCAACTTCACTTTGCGGCGACTAACAACGGCTGCAGTACAAAACCCTCTCATGGGACTAGGCGTGCAAATCGCTTGGTGTCCAGCGACTAGCGTGAAGGAGATTCACGGTGGTCATCAATCAAGTTAACAAGGAGTATCGATCTGCGATGACTCAATGGCGCGATACAGGTTGAAGTGAGGAAGTTGGGCGGCATTTTCGATTTTTGAAGTGCTCTTCGTGCCGGAAGGACAACTCCTGGCCGACCAGCTATCAAGTATGGATCCTCACGAGAATCTGCTCGGCGGTGCTCGTCGAGCACCTTCACAAGCCCTCAATCACGTCTCGGGACGAGGCAGCGAAGAGCGGTGGTCTTGTCTCCGTTATCGGCGGTTGCCAATTTGAACAACGCCATTTGTCGATTACCTTGCGAATGGGACCACGCCGGCAGCCGAAGCCGGCGTTCGGCTTACAAAGGCGTCTTTGCTCCGCCTACAAGCTTGTGGATGGCATCCTTTACCGTCAAGGTGCTCTCGAGTTCTCTCTAAATGCATCTCATAGCGAGGAGGTGTGTTCCTTCGAGGGACATACGCGAGGCGCTGTGGCAACCACGCCTCCTTGAGGACTACGGTGACAAAGCGTTTAGCATGGGCTATTATTGGCCGCTGCGTTACAAGATACCCGGGACATCGTGACTAAGTGCAAAGCGTGCCAATTTCACGCCGGAAGGCACACAAGCCAGCGCAAGAGCTCCAAACAATCCCCATCTTGGCCTTTTTCCACATGGGGTGCAGAATACGCTCGGCCCATTCCCTAAGGGGTACAAGTGCTATACACACTGCTTCGTCGCCATAGACACTTTTACAAAGTGGATTGAAGCGAGCACATGTGTCGTCTCTTCACGCCAAAGCAGTGTGCGCTTTTTCCAAAAGCAAGCGTGGTCACAGCCGGGATCCCCATAAGGCGATCACGGATAACGGTACCCGATTAAAGCGAGCTATTTAGAATCGCAAACAGTGGGCACCAAGTGCATTTAGCCTCATGGCACATCCACGAGCAATGGAAGCGATCGGCGAGCTAGCGGACGAATAGTCCGAGGGTATTAAGCGGCGGGTATTCTTTGCTCTCGGCCAGTCACAACAAGCACTGGTTGTGAAGTTCCTTCCGTCCTACAGGCGATTCGCTTTCTGACGGTAAAGGCGGCAGAAACTCCTTCCAATTGGTCTATAGTGCGAAGCCATCACGCCCGCCCGAAATCGTACTCGGTTAGCCTCGCCGAGCTCGGTCAACTTAGTTGACGATGAGCAAGCGCCTCCTCGATCTCGATCTCCTCGAAGGCACAGCGGCCGGGCACAAATCGAATGGCGCTACCGGCAAGATCTTCGGCCAACGCTGCGCCAGTCGATTCGACCAAGGGCTTTGAAGGCGGGCGACCTCGTTCTGCGCCGTGTCGAGAACTTGTCCAATGCCAACAAGTTAACTCCTCGTTGGGAGGGCTTTCGTTCACGGTCGTTTCTTACGCTTTCGCCCGGAAACATTACTTTGGCTATGGAGGGGCGGGGAAGGCTGACCGACACTTGGAACATCGACCGGCCGTAAGTTCTTTGTGTAGGTCCTCTTTGTTTGCTTAGCCTCTGCGCTTTTGTTAAAACTTGCGCCTTAGTTCGTCCAAGTCCCTCGGGCACCATGTAAAGTTCAATTCAATTCTCGGTGAATCCTCATGACCTCTGCCCCTTTTCACTACTTGTCTTCTCAGACTACTTTCTCTGGTAACACTTGATGGCTGCCCGGCCTTGCGAACTCTTGGCTCCGCACTTTTCAGGATCTTTTCCTGCCGTATCTAGTTTTGATAAGTTCCTAAACTTCGGGGTTCGTAACACGGCCTTTCCACCTTGCGGCTAAATGCTGCTCTCGTAAGCCCTCCCATGGCGGAAGCACTTCTTTGCTTGGCGCGACCACTTGGTAAAGCCTGCTCTCGTAAGCCCCCCGTGGCAGAGGCACTTTCCTTGTTCGGTTACTCTCGGAACTGCCTAACTTACGTCAACGAGCAGACTACTGGGCAGAATCGAGCAAAGATGCAGGTGTCGCTCTTTCTCTCTACATGCGTGCTCGAGTTACATGAAGTTTAGGTTCTCGAGCATCGTCGTCGTGCAAGGGCTAGAGGTGTCGCTCTTTCTCTTGTGCACTGTTAAGGTTCGCAAACTTCAGATTTCGGCGAGATACTGCAGAAATTGGGAAGTTAAGCGAAGCGCTCTACGGTTTCTTAAACTTCCTAGCGTTTAGCTTTTCTCTTAGTTTACATTCGTTCTTGTCTTTTCTTTGCTCTTTTGCGGGAAAAAAAGGTAAATACTATTACATTTACTCAAAAGTTTAGGTATAAGGCCCTTTAGATTCTGACCAGCTGGCACTACTTGGGAGCAAGCTGCTCCTTGACTCCTCAACTTCTAACTTGGCGCGCACGACTTATACGAGCCTTGATTCCTTCAGGCTTCGGCTCAGGCGTTCGATCTCCTCCTTGCTCAGCTTGGCTTGCGCAGCCTCTGCCGGATGGCCTCGACCTCCTCGGTCTTGGCCTTGGTGATCGGTCGAGCATCGCTCTGGTGACTTCATTGCTTTCGGCCGTCTTATTTTCTCGCCCATCTCCTTGACCTTCTTCTCTGCGGTGATCGCCCTCACGCCATCCGCGCATCTCCTCGATCTCTCCTGCAAGCCACAGGGTTGAGATTTTAGAGACAGCGGAATCGCTCTTCCTTGGCAAGGCTGGGCCTTGAGTCTCTTGGCCCGCCCATAAGCTTAGTCCCGGCGTTGGGAAGCGTCGACAAGGCTGCTCTTGAGCCACTTGCGGCGGCAGCTTCTCCCTCCGATGCTTTCGCTGAATGGCTTGTGCAGCTCCTCGGCCTCTCCCTAGGAGAGACTCGCGAAACGCCTCTCTTGACCAGTTGGACTTTGAGCCTCTTCACCTTCGCCTTGGCCGGCCGACTTTGGGGTGCAGGCGAGAGGGCCGCCTCGGACTCCCTCGTCGGAGGTGCTCCGGAGGGGCCCGATCTGGCTCAGCTCGATGGTGGCGCCGTCCTCGAGTTCCTCCATGGTGTCCCTCAAGACACGAGAAAGAAGACTAGTTAGCCGTTTTTGGTGAAACTACCAAGCCCAGCTAAGCGTGGTCTTGGTTTTACCTTGCCAAGTCGGCGCCTTGATCCGCGACGCGGCGGTCCTCGAGGCCATGCGTCCACGAAGCCCCTTCGTCGGGATGAAGTGAGCGTGTTCTTGCCGCCGCCGCCGCCTTATTCGCTCCTTCTTCTTGCGGGGCGCATACGCTTTCGGGAGGCGGGAGGCGGCAGGCGGCGCTTTCGTCTCAGCGCTCCTTCTCCTCTTCCTTTTCCTCTTAGCCGAGCGTCTTGAGGCGAGGCGAAACCACTCCATTGGGTGGCGCCGTTGTTTCCTACCGGCGGGGCGACTTGCTCGATGCGCTGGGGGCTTCTTCTTGTGATTGACACATAACCCGGATGGAGCATAACCCGGATGGACACAATCTCGCCAGCGCTTCGAGGAGCATAACCGGATGGACACAATCTCGTGTTGAGCCCAAGCTTTCACTTCTTTGTGATTGACACATTGACTTTCGCCAAACAACCCCAAGTGCGCAGATAAGAAAATGATGGCTTTCTCCCCTTCCATATTTCATATGGGGTTTTCTCCTTATTCTTTGCAGAGACTTTATTAGGACATGACATGCGATCAACACGGCCTTCCCCACCATGCCTTAGATAAACCCTTGATGTCTAACATGGCATTCACCGTCGATTAGAGTCGGTTCTTTCTTTGACCACCCCGTTTGATTAGAGGCGAAAAGGAGCGTCTCTCATGAATAATTCTATTTTCCGCCTGAATAAGTCGAACTCACTGAAATACTCTCCACCACGATCCGACCTAAGTCTCCTGATTTTTCTGTCTAATTGTGTCGACGGTTGAGATATCGATCTCAAGTCGCTAAGGTTCTTTAAAATTGAGATAGGAGACCACCGAAAGAACAAACAACAACGAGCAGGGAAGCGGGGTTTTTATCGAGTTCGGGCCTCTCGGGAGAGATAATAGCCCTCGTCCGGCCTTTCTTATATATCGAGATGAATACAAGAGGTGGCTCGGCAGGGCGAACAAGTCTCGGCGAGATTATCAATAATACAAGTCGCGATAGCGCAATGATCGAGATGTCTGAGGTGCTAAGATGCACAAGCTCTTGGCAGGTCCCTCTAAGCGCCATAGGGCCCTGTTTATATAATCTTGAGCAAACCGACCTACCGGGAATATCGGGCGGGCTAACCACGAGATAAATAACGAACTACGTGCGTGCCAAAATGCGTCCGAGGTAGATAAAGGCATACTCCTAGTCTTGGAATCACGACTCCTAATCAATCCGGAAACCAACGTCAGGGTCTTCACGTGGCCGTCTTGAGAACTCTTGTTGAAAGTCGGACTCAAACCACGAATCCTAGGCCGTTACGCATGCGTCTTGAGACCAAGAAGTTATTCGGCGGGGCGTATATGGGCAGATAGAACCTTCGGTGGGCCACTGGTTGAGTGCGATTATCGGGTAGGCAATGGGGTATTATAGGCCATGGCAATGGGCGATAATTTTATCTGACGGCCTAGCCCAGAGACTCAAGTGGAAGGACTCACTAGAGTGGGGTCTTCCTCTTGAGACTCTAAGTCACGAAGAGGTATTTTTCCTGCCGCAAAGACATACAACAGCGCGCCGAGACAGATTATGGTTCAAGCGAACAAGACTTGTTGAGGACCGAACAAACCGGCCGCGTGAGAGCAACTCTGTCGCGTCGAGCAGGGGAGCGACATCTGTCAAAGCGAGTACCTAGCCCTCGTCTGAAATCGGAAGAAGTGAGGTGAATCATCTCCTTGAAAGGTGAATGTCATCAAGGAGGGATTGGATTCTTAGTAGTGAAGGCGTACCACCGCATCCGGTAAGATCGAGATCTTTGGGAAAATGAACATAGCAAGTCATGAGCGGACTCGTCTTTCTTGCATCCGAGGCATTCGGATGCCTAGGGAAGATAGGGAACCACCTCTCGGGCTAGAGCTTGCAGAAATAGAGATGCGCTCTTGAGCGAGCGTCGTGCTTTCGAGGCGAAGGTGATGTGCCTCGGGCGTAGATCGTGTGCTAGGAAGCGAGACAATGCATACGAATGGGAAGGTGACCCGATCCCGAGCATAGAGCTTCGTCGAAGGAACGAGTAAAGAGATCTAGTCCCGAGCACGAGCTCGTTAAAGGAACCGAAAGTGTGACCCGGCGAAGGCGTACGGTAGGAGCCAGCGCTCGGGCAAAAGACTACCACAATGCGAGGTGATCCGGCCCAGAACACGGAGCTCATCAGCGAGGACGGAATCTGCAGCGCTCGGCGAAGAAACGGCCGGTCGAGGTGAATCACAACCCGATGCGGTCGAGCCGCAAAGAGCGTGTGAAATCAACGCTTTACCCATGGCGTATTCCTTGCGGCGGTGTGGCGTTGTCTTGGCAAGTCACGAACCGGCGCTTGGAGTGCAGTTGCGATGAGAATTGGCTACGATGGGCATGCCCGTTGTGATGAGAATCGGCTTACGGTGGGCAGGACTCCATTGGTGGTGCAATACCTTGACTTAGCCGAACTGTGAAGGTCAGTGCCGGGCAAAGGCAAGAAATCATACAGGCGAAGTGAATCAATCCACAGGCATCAGCGAACAAACCGGGAAGAGGGATCTGGAATATCGGTTTTGGTGGGGAAGCCTGGAACCTCGCCGCGACCATCACCAGAGTCTGACGTTCCCCGTTCTTATATTTCCTGCAAAAGATAAACAAGCCAGTAAGGGGAAAAAGAGAGCAATAAAAGGCTCTAAGAAGAGCAAAGCGAGTTTTGAAAAACACGCTAAGGACGACCTACCCGCACAAGACATAATTTTTTCCGTATCGTCCCCGATAGCATTAGTGTCACCTCTACGAATGAATGGAACCAACGCCAGGAGTGCCGTTGCGATGAGAATAAACTACGGTGGGCGAGGACTCCATCGGTGGTGCACCGCCTTGTTAACTTAGGAAGCCGTCAGGTCGTTGCGGATAAAAGACATGCTCGTGCGCGCGGGAGCGCCACGAAACGAAGACCAGCGAGGTTTGGAAAACCAACGCTAAGGAAAGGAAGGAAGCGAAAGCGTCGGGGTTGCGAAATTCAGCTCAAGTCCCAACTGATCGAGGAGAGAGCAGTCCTCCGAGGTGGCCGAAAGCTCAAGACCGCCGAAAGCGCTTGAATCGAGCGAGAGTCGACCGAGCAATTTTTTACGCAAAAAGAGCAAAGAAAAGACAAGGACGAGCAGGAAACCAAGAGCAAAGCGAACACGCGCTAGAAAGTTTTAAGAAAAACCGGTGAACGCTTAGCCTAACTCCGGCCCGTTGTGCGGTTGCTCGAGGACTGAGTTTGCGAACTCGAGCAGTGCACAAGAGAAAAAGCGGCGCTCTAGCCCTCTTGTATGGGCGATGCATGAAGACTGAGCTTGCGACTTCAAGCACGTCGTAGAGAGTTAGAGCGACACCCGTATCTGATCGACTCGTTCGAGGCGCTTCGTTAACGTAAGTTAGGCGATTCGAAGGTAACCGAACAAGGAAAGTGCCTCTGCTTGCGGAGGGCTTACGAGCGTGCTTTGCCAAATGGTTGTGCCGTGAGCGGTAAGTGCCTCTGCCGTGGAGGGCTTACGAGAGCAGACTTAGCGCGAAATTTGGATGCCGTCATTACGCAACTCTGAGTTTAGGAACTTGTTGAAGCTAGATCGGGTAGGGAAAACCTTAAGTTTGCGAGCCAAGAGTTCGCAAGACCGGCGGGTCATCAAGTGTTACCAGAGAGAAAGAGTAGTCTCGAGAAGGCGAGTGGTGAAAAGGACGCAGGGGGGCGCGAGCATTCACCGCTCAATGGGTTGAACTTTACATGGCGCCAGAGACTTGGATGAACTAAGGCGCGAAATTTGAAAAAGCGAAGCTAGGAAGCGAAAGACCTACGAGGAACCGAAGGCCGGTCGATGTTCCAAGTCTTGGTCGACTCTCTCCGTCATCCACCGCCAGCGAAATGACCCGTGATCCGGAATGAGTTTTGATCTAGTCCCGAGCATGGAGCTCGTCGCGGAGACAGACGGGCCCCGGCGAAGAGCTGCCCGGCGAAGTTGATCCGATCCCGCACGCGGGCTCGTCATGAGGACAGAGCAAGGCTTCCGGCGAAGAGCTGCCCGTAGCGAGATCCAAACCCGCGCGGAGCTCATCGCCGGGAGACAGACGCTGGCTCGCGAAGAGTGCCCGGCTGAAGAAGATCCAAATGAGCGCGGAGCTCATCGCGAGGACGACGCTGGTTCCGGCGAAGAGCTGCCGCCGAAGAGATCCGGGCCTCGAGCAAGTAGCTCGTCATGAGGACGAACAGACGCCGCGGTGAAGAGCGAGTCGCCTGAAGTGATCCGATCCTCGAGCACGGAGCTGGGAACCAGATCGAGAAGGCGATCAAGATCGAAGGATCGATCCGATCTGGCGTGGGAAGAGACATCCCGCCCTTCGAGTCGTAGTCCTCGGGGAGAATCTACTGGATCGGTGAGCAGAGTTCGACATGCTCGATCTCACAGATCCCCACGGACGGCGCTAACTCGCCGACGGTTGAGATATCGATCTCAAGTCGCTAAGGTTCTTTAAAATTGAGATAGGAGACACGCCAACGCGAGCGAACAACAACTAACAGGAGACAGGTTTTTATCCTGATTCAGGCTGCTGAGAGATAATAGGCCTACGCCCGCCTTTCTTATATATCGAGAGATGAATACAGAGGTGGCTCGACGAGGGCGAACAAGTCTCGGCGAGATTATGTGTACAAGTGCGATAGCGCAATGATCGGATGTTCACGAGGTGCTAAGATGCACAAGCTCTTGGCCGAGTCCCTCTAAGCGCCATAGGGGCCTGCTTATATAATCTTGAGCAAACCGACCTCCGAGGGAATATCGGGCCGGGCTAACCACGAGATCGATAACGAACTCGTCACGTGCCAAAACGCCCCGAGGTAGATAAAACATACTCCTAGTCTTGGAGATCACGACTCTAATCAATCCGGAAACCAACGTCCGGGTCTTCACGTAGCCGTGCAGAACTCTTGTTCGAGTCGGACTCAAACACGAATCCTAGGCCGTTACGCACCGTGCCGACCAAGAAGTTGTTCAGCAGGACGTATATGGGCCAGATAGAACCTTCCAGGGGACTGGGCCCTGGTAGGCTGTTCGACTGGGCCGTCAGGTATTGGGCCATGGCAATTGGCCGTAATTTTATCCCCGACAAATTGGTTTTCAACCTCAGCCTTATAGATTTTAAAGAAGTCTAGAGCCTCGTCTTTAGTTTTCAACAGATACACATAGCAATATCTAGAAGCATCATCAATCAGAGTCATGAAATATCTCTTTCCACCCTTTGTCAACACACCATTCATCTCAGAAATGTCAGAATGTATGAGCTCTAGAGGTGCCAAATTTCTCTCCTCAGCGGCCTTATGAGGCTTACGAGGTTGCTTTTATTGCACACAAGTTTGACACTTAGAACCTTTGACAGTGAGAAATTTAAAGATTAAACCCATACCCGCAAGCCGAGACATAGAACTAAAATTAACATGACATAAACGTGAGTGCCAAACATCAGCCTCACTCTCAATAGCATGATCACAAATATGGTTCACAACTTTATGGACGAGAATCGAAAAGAGAAAGCGGAACAAGCCTCCGCACTCATAGCCTTTGCTAATAAACAAACCATGTTTCGACAAGACTACCTTATTGGACTCAAACACAACTTTAAACCCATCTACAGAGAAGGGACCCACTGACCGAGTTCTTATTGATTGAGGGGACATCTTGACGTTCTTCGGTTATACGATCTTTTTGAAGTAAACTTCAGATCTACCGTGCCAACACCAAGAACGAAGCATTGAACCCGTTCCCCATCAAAAGCAGATGCGGAGTAATTTGCACGATAAAGTGAACATTGAAACGTCGGAACACACATGCACATTAGCCCCGGTATCAATCCACCAATTGGTAGACTGATTCATTGAAAGAGCGATGGGTAAAACATACCCATCGGTTCCCTCACGGTGTTGCCAATGGTCACATTGAGACTTTGAAATACGCCTCAGATTACCCTTTTGTCTTTGCGGTTTGGACACTTCTTAGCCCAAAGGCTCAACCTCACCGCAAATCAAGCAAGGCATCTCATCCTTGTTCAACTTCTTTTCTTGAATCACGTTGGTTTGCTTGATTTATTCTTCCTTTGTTCTTGCCATCTTCTTTGGACAACATTGGCGCCTGGGATCCCTCGACTCCTTTCCCGGGTGCATCTTTGCTCCGAGCTTTCTCTTCAACATCTAGAGACGCGATCAACCCTCAGCGGAGATCTCTTGTCTCTTATGTTTTAGAGGCGTGGTAAAGTTTCTCCTGAAGGAGATAACTTGGCAATAATGCCTGACCACAAACTTATCGGGTAATTTGCACTTAAGGAGTTCGAGTTCCCTCACAATGACCAATATCTCATAAGCACTGCTCGACAACAGGCGGTTATCAACCATCTTGAAGTCGTAGTCTTGCTACATGACATACGCGTTCCTTTGCCACGTCGAGATGCACCGAATTTATTATTCAGCGCATCCCAGATCCCTTTCGCATCTGTGATGTCCATATACACATCACACAGACGGTCAGAAAGCACATTAAGAACTGCATCCCGAAAAAGTGTGGTGGCCTCCTGAAACTCTTTCTCCTTTTCAGGAGTTAGGGTTCCCTCTGATTTACCATCCTTTACCCGATTATCGTTCATAGTCATCGATACGGTTTGCACCTTTACTTGCCATCTCTTGAAATTTACTCTACGAATTTCTCCGGTTTGAGCATCGACAAAAGCGAGCCATCGATAAACCAAAGTGCCTAAAGATCGGTTTTGGATTGTTGGAATAATTAGCACTTTCGGTTTATTTTTAATCAAGAGATATAACATGCACAACGTCGAGAGATAGATAAAAAGCAGGTTGAATCCACGTAGCACAACCTAGATACATCATGCGTAAAACTACACGTATATCTCTCGGTGTACTCAACGAAGGTGATGACTTCTTTGGGGCGTGGGCGTCGTCGCCGTACCGTCTGAGTTCTTGGCGAGGTTTGGTTACAGTTCTCTGAATCGGCCGTGTTGAAGAAGGTGGTGCCGACGCGGATCGCGATGGCGTAGTGGAAGAAGTCCTCATGAAAGCAACGAAGAAAGCGGCGAGTAGTCGCGCGAGCAGCTTCCCAAAACCTAATTCGCCCTACCGGTGTAGGAGCTCAAGAAGCGTCGGTTCACGAGACACGCTTCTCTCGAGCGTCGGTGCAAGCCGCGCTGCAGGATGGGGAAGAACGAAGCGCGGTTGGCGCAGAGGAAGGTGGCAAAACCCTAGGTTGATCGATCGATGCCTCTACGGGCCGGTAGCGGCGGCGGATCGCAAGCGAATTCGCGACCAAGGTCCAACACGATTTGCATATTCCATATCGACCGCAAAATCCGGAGAGCAAAAGAAATAAAAGCGTAAAAAAGAAATTGCGTCTGCGCAAGCACGAGGTCGGTTTGGTCTCTCTCCATCACATTCTCTAGTGGAAGGGAGCAAGCTCCACTATTTAAGCATGTCCCGCACTCCGCCATGTGATATAGTCTTAAAGAAATTTCACATGTCTCATGCATACATGGGCTTTGAGATTTTTCAGGAATTATTTAGATATTAAATGGGCCAGGCCCAACAATTCTACCAGAATGGATAACCCATCATTCATTAAATGGGAACAATGAATAGAATCTTATCATCTTCTTCGGCTCTAGAGATCAATATGGTAAGCATATCCGCCATAATATTAAAAAAGGTCGTAAACATAGGATCGTCTTAAACCTTTTCTGGTCCGGAAGTATGTTTCAATGCCATCATTGATTTTACCCTCTACACTTATGTGATAAAAGTCTCCACCCAATTGCACCATCTGGGTGAAAAACCTACATAAAACTTGTTGTAAGAAATCCATGTTGATCTTATTATATGCCTTTTCAAAAACTAGCTTTAAAACTTCCCCCAAAAATCTAGCTTTAAAATGACACCATTCAGGTTTTTCTTATGCATTTCGTGAATAATTTTGCCATTGAGATATTGTTGCTTGCGTAGTTGCATGATTGAATCAGTCATGGAAGTGCTTCTAAAAGCTCCAGTGTGAACTTTATTAGCTTTCTAGTTGATTGTATTTTACATAGTATTCAATAGATAAGTCTATCATGTTATTCTTATTGCTCGTGTGCGTGCACACGTGCGAGAACAAGTGACAATATTTTCAGTTTCTGTTTAACATCTATCCTTGTCTGGCTCAATAGATCTCAAAATTTTCATAAGCGAGTAAATTTCTATACCTGTCATCAGCTTCCATGAATCTCTTTTGTTTTTGTTTTTTGAAATAAATAATTTCTTTTGGTTGCGATAGGACTACACTGAATATGAGAATGCGATAGGTAAATTTCTATACCTGTCACTTGTTCTCGCGTGTGCATGTGCCTTGGTAAGCTTGTGTCGATTGTAATAAATACGGAGCACAAAGAGCCCTCGAGAAAAGAAGACCCACCTGTGCGTCGGCAAGGCGCCAAGGCCCAGTGTGCGAGCCCCTCGAGGGCGAGAGGGCCTCCACGCGTCAGTGAGCGAGCCAGCCCCAGCGTGGGCGAGCCCCTCGAGAGGCCGAGAGGGCCCAGCGTCGGTAGCGGCGAGAAGGCCCAATGGCTGGCGAGCCCCTCAGAAGGCCGAGAGAGCCCGCGGCGTCAGTGGCGAGCAAGGCCCAATGGCGAGCCCCTCGAGAAGGCCAGAGGGCCCAGCGCGTCGGCCCAGGCGAGCAAGGCCCAGTGTGGCTGAGCCCCTCGAAGGCCAAGAGGGCCCAGCGTCGGCCAGGCGAGCCGAAGCCCGGCGCGTGGGCGAGCCCCTCGAGGCTAAGAGGGCCCCCACGCCCAGCCGGGTGCGTGGGCGAGCCCTCCGAGGCGGCGAGGGCCCCACGCGCCGAGGCGGGCGCGTGGCGAGCCCCTCCGACGGCCGGTGGCGAGGGCCCCCGCCACGCGGAGTCGCGTGGCGAGCCCCTGAGAGACCGGCGAGGCCTGCGCGCGGCGGCGGGCCCTTGGGTAAGAAGCGTTACAAAAGGTCTTGGGACGAAGGCTCCCCTGCAAAGAAACGGCGCATTTAATGAGACATCACGCGGATAGGCAATTTGAAGAAATGATTACGCTTCTGATGACCCTGCAGTGCAGCGGTACATCCTTGTATGCAGAAAGAATTGACCGGCAGAGAAGGTTTGCTGAGGAGGGCCGCCATGCGGGAGAAGCGGCGAGGCCCCATGCAGACTCACGGTGTATTTGCTGCGGGTCGAGCCACTGCGAGAAGCCTGCGAGGCGGCGCCCAGCGGCATGGGCAGCAACGCGTTTACGTCTCTTCTGTCGTGTCTTGTCGATTATCTTGAGAAACCTTTATCTTGCCTACCCCTCGGCTCTCTCCATTACGGCTTGTATAAAAGGGTAGGAGAGAGAGGGGGAGGAAGGAGAGATCGAGCACTAGCATTAGTGCAATCGAAACACCACTGTAAACACATTCCCATTCAACCACAATCGAGAAAAGAGCTAAGGCTCGGCGGAGTAGGACTATTACCCTGAGAAGTCCAGAACACAGGTAAATCTGTAGTCGCTCCTTGTTGTGCCCGGCGCTCAAATCGAATCGAGCTTGATCGAGTTGGCTAGCAGACTAAAAATCTGACCGGGGGTGTGATCCGCGGTGGTTGAAGCGGAGAACACGCCGTCGGTGCAGCGCCAGTAGGGAAGCTAGCATCGGTTCAAGCTCTTGACCCTTCTTGAGGCGGTGGCGGAGCGGCGATCGCGATGGAGCAGAAGCGGCCGCTAGAGCCGTGGCCCGCAGTCGGCGCGGCAATGGCGATGAATCCCGGCGGTGGCCGCCCGCCTAGGGTTGAAACCTGGCGAGCGGCCGCCTCGGCCAAGCTAAGCGGCGCGGCCTTGGAAGAGTGCCTCCGGCCGCAGAACCTCCCGCGGCGAGGCCTTCTGGAAAACCACGGTTCCGGTGACTCCGGACTCCGGCGGCGCCGTGGTTGGCCAGCAGCCCTTCGTCAGCGCCGCCAGCAGCGTGGTGCAAGTTTGAGGCGGGGAACCAGCGTTCCGCGTCCTCCGTTCTTGTTGCCCTCGCACTCCTCTCGCGAGATCTCTGGTGAGGCGGGGCCAAAACGACAAAGCAGGCGACCCTACGGGGCTCGGCAGGCGGCGTCGCAGTGGCCGCGATCTCGGTCCCATCCCGGAGGACCGCCACTTGCTGCATGGAGAAGACCTGCGTGACAAGCTCCGCGGCGGCCCGACCTTTGACAGCCCTTGTCGCCGCCCGTCTTGTGAGGACCAAGCAAGAGGTTCCAGAGCTGCCCGGCGATGAGGTGGCGCTTCTTGGCGCCGCCCTAAGCGGCGGCGGCGGGCGAGACGCGTCCATGGCGCAGAGGCTCCGACGCGTGGTGCAGCGCCTTTTCTAAGGAGCTGCGTCCGCGTCCGATGGTCGGAACGGTTTCGTCCGGCCCCATCGAAAAAGTACAGCGGCACCACCAACCACGATGAGTTTTTGCGGATCTATCTGCGGTGATGCAGCCCATTGGAGGGTCGGGGAAGGTTACGGCGAACTACTTTCCGCAGGTCCTCACGTGAACCCTTCGTGACTCATGAATCTGCCCCGAGTCCGGTGGGGTCATGGAAAACTCTCGGGCTCTTCGTCACCAACTTCGAGGGCACCTTGAGCAGCCGGGGTGAAAGGCGACCTCCTGGCGTGGAAGCGGGAAGAAGGAGAGTCGCTGCGCGACTATATTCGGCGCTTCGGTCGGTCGCCACACCATCCACGACATCTCCATCGACGCCGTGGTCACGGCATTCAGGAGCGCGCCGAGACCCCAAGGTCAAAGAAGATGGCCACCCATAGATCAAGGCAATGGAGCTCTTCACCTTAAGCGCAAGTCGCCCTTGATGAGCTTCGCATCCGCCCATTTCTTGGCGGGGCAGTGAAAGGCGAGGCGGGACCTCGAGAACCCGGCGGCAAGGACAAGAAGAAGCGCAAAAGGCGGCCGAGACGAGCAGGTCATGGCAGCCCGGCCTTGGCTGACTGACAACTGACGACGACCCAGCGACCCGGCCAGCGCAATGGGCGCGGCGAGGCGAAAAAAAGGAGGAGGTCGCGGCGCCCGGCGGAATACACGGTCCGTAGAGGAGACTCTTAGAGCGGCGGCTCTGGCGATCGCCGTGGTATGACGGACCCGTGACCATGACGAAGGCGGACCATCGCCCCGTGAGTGGGACGGAAGGCCCTCTTGTCCCATTCACGCAACAATTCCCATGACTTGGCGGATTGCCATGTCGTCGACAAGATGGTGGACAAGCGAGTCCACGAGTAGCGGCGGCGGTGATGGCGTCCGGCGATGGCAAAGGGCAAGGCAACCGCTTGGTTTCAGCGGCGAGCGAGGATTGCCGTCATCCGCGCGGTTGACCACCTATCCGTCCCGCTAGCTTTAAAGCGTGCGATGAGGAGGTGTCTTGCCGCCGTGCGGCTTTGGGTGGTGAAGCATTTGGCGTGGTCGGAGGGCGATGCGATCGCGTTGATCGGGCGATCACCCAACCAGTACCGCCCGGCCTAGGCATCTCCCGTCGTGGTTGCGCCCACGGTCCGGAATGTAAAACTAGGGCGGTCTTTGGTAAACGGAGGAGTTCCCTCAACCTCCCATCCGCCCGGTCGCCGCTGCGCTCGAGATCAGCGGCGAGCTTCGCCGCGCTCCATTCTTGACGCTGCGGTAAAATCCGTCGCAGAAGCGCGTCGATCTCCGGTGGCGTTTGGAAACTCAAACAACTTCCGCGCGAGATGCTCGAGTTCGGTGGCGGACTTCGACCTCCCTAGCGCCATACTAGGTCGGCGGCGTGACCGAGTTCATGGCGGTGTGCCACTATCGTACATGGTGGTGAAGATCCGGGGCGGCCGGCCCATCGTTTTAAAAGTGGACCGCCGGGCGCTCCGCTGTGACAAGGCGCCCTCGCGTTGGCGAAGCGTCGGTGCCGAAAGGCGAGGCCGACTGGGAGCTCCTCGGCGAACCGTGCCTCCCGGTTCGTCCGCGGAGTTAAAGCGGTCTCCTGGCGAAATCGGACCGGCGAACCGTTCGGGTGGCGCCTCTCTCGGCGCCAAATAGGAAAGCGCGCTCGTCTCCTTCCTCCGATCTAGCGAGCGTGTTTGCGTGGCAACCGTCCGACATGGTTTGGGGTCCCGAGGTGATTGAGCACAAATTGGCGGCGTTCCGGTAGCGCGATCGGTCATCTGAAGGTCCGGAAGCTTAATCGGTGGAAGCGCCGAAGTTATCCGCCGAGTGGACAAGCTCTTAAGGCGGGGTGCGTCCGCGATGTCGCCCATCCGGTGGCTCGCGAACCCGTCCTCGTCAAAAGAAATCAGCAGGCGTTGGAGGATGTGCGTGGACTTCACCGACCTCAACAAGGCTTGCCGAAGGATCCGTACCAGCTGCCCGCGCCGATCTCATCGTCGACTCAAGCTGCGGGGTGCGGCGGTTTGTGCTACGGATCGTACTGCGGGTACCACAGATTAGCATGGCGAAGAAGATGAAGACAAGACCGCTTTCGCCGTTCGCCCATGGGCGTCTCGCTACTCTAAGGATGGCGTTGATTTGAAGAATCAGAGCCCAACCTATCGGCGAGCCATGCATATCGCTCACCGCTCCCAAATAAGGCGGAACACGGAGGTGTATGTCGATGATCTGGTGGTGAAGTCCAAGAAGGCGGAGGAGTTGATCGGCGACACGGAAGAAACCTTCACCAACACGAGGAAATCGCATCAAGCTTAATCAGGAGAAATCGTGTTGGCCGTTCCGTCAGACAAGCTAGCTGGGATTCCTCGTCTCCCGGAGGATTAAGCGAACCGACAAGATCGCGTGATCGAGAACATGAAGCCCAAGCGACTTGGCGGATCACGGTGCTTGGTGGGGCCTTGACCTCCACAGGCCGCTTTATAGCTCGCTGGGGATAAAAGTCTCCCTGCTCAAGCTCTAAAGAAGACCAACTAGTTGAGTGGGCCGGCGGAGGCGCAGGAGGCGTTGACGATGCGAAGAAGTATCTTACCTCCCGCCCGTCTTGGTCGCCCCGGACCGGCGCAGCCGTTCAATCCTCTACGTCGCGGCAAACCCAGGCGGTCGGCCTTGGTCTTTGGTGGCGGAAGAGAGGCGTCCAGCGCCCATTTACTCGTCGGCAAGGTCCTCCGCGACGCCGAAACAAGGTATTCACAGCACCGAAGATGCTCTCGCCGTCTTGCGGCATCCCGAAAGCTGCGCCACTACTTCCGGGGCGAGAAGTCCGCAGTGTTGACCAAGTATCCCTGCGGAGATCCTCTTCAACATGGCGGCGAGGTCGACGGGTCGCCAAGTGGACCATGCCATTTGGCGAAATTGATCTCAAATTCGCTCGAGCGACCATCAAAGGGCAAGCTCTGGCGGAGTTCATCGTGAGTGGACTCCGGCCAGACCTTGAAGACACCCGGCACCCTGCGCCGTGGACTCTCTTCTTGACGGCTCATTCCGGTGGAGAAATTTGGGGTTGGCGTCGTCTGGTGTCTTCCACGGCGATGTCGTCCGGCTTTGGTGGTGCTGGACTTCCGCGCCACCAACAACGTCGCGGAGTATGAAGGATCGCTTCGCCGGGCTCGGGGTAGCCGACCCTTGGCATCCGGCGGCTACAAGTAAAGCGACTCTCTCGGTCATCAACCAGGCGGAAAATTTCTCTGCCGGATCCGTCATGGCGGCCTACAGCGGAGAGTGCGCCGGTTGGGCGGCACTTTGAGGTTTGGGCCGTGCACGTCCCTCGCGCGACAACTACATGGCGGATGGCTATCCCAGATTGCCTCGTCAAGGGCACTGTTAATTTGGGGTCTTTGAAGAAAGACTTCTGGCCGTCCGTCATGACCCCCAATTACGGGCGGGCGGCGCTTTCCGACGGAACTCCACATCTGGAGGAGCGTCACCGATCTGCTGCAGCTCCCGGTTAGAGGAGGCGGAAGAATTGCTGCCGAGGCGGTTGAGGCGAAAGCGCCCGGCCAGGCGAATACATCGGCGACAATGTGCGAGCGTCGTCACACTCGTCCAGGAAGGTCGATTGGATGGATCGATCCTAGCCTACTGCGGGATGGAGTGATCCCAAGCGATGTGCGTCGGTGAGAAGATAGCAGCGCAAGGCCAAGCGCTTCATACAGTAGGTGGGGACACATATCGCCCGAGCGCAAATGGAGTTCTCTTGAAGTCGTCCTCGGGAAGCGGGGAGTGAAATTCTCTCGAGATCCATGGAGGCATGTCGGGGAGCCATTGAGGCCGGGCGTTGGTTGGAAAGCTTTCCGCCACGGTTTCTATTGGCCTCTGCCCTCGGGATGCCTTATTTGGTGAGGAGATGCGAAGCGTGCCAATTTCATGCTAAGCGAGATCCACCGACCGGCCCAGCGCGCAAACCATTCCGCTCTCTGGCCGTTCGCGGTGCAGAAATTTGAACATTACAGGCCCGTTCCATGGGCGGCCGGAGGATATACTCATCATTAAATGCGCCATCGACAAGTTCACCAAGTGGGTTGAAGCCTCGCCGGTCAGCGATCACATCATGGCGGCTATCAAGTTTATGAAGAGCATCTTCGTCCGGTTCGGTGTCGCCATGCAGAATCATCATCGACAACGGCGCTCGATTCAAAAGGCGATTTCCAAGGCCAGTGCGAAGAGTTGGGTACCAAGGCGTGCTTTGCCTCCGTTGCGCATCCAAGAGCAATGGGCAAGTGGAAGCGAGCTGACGGAAGTACTCGAAGGGCTCAAGACAAAGGCGTTCGACCGCTGGAGAAGCTTGACAGCGGCTGGGGAAAGTTCCCACCATATTGTGGGCGCTGCGGACAACTCCCATGAGCCACCGGCGAGACCCCTTCTTCTGGTGTATGGCTCGGCGGTGCTCCCATGAGCTTCGCCTTGGCTCCCCAAGTGGCGGCGTTCAGCGAAGACCAAGACCACGACCGGCGTCGGGATGAAGTAAATCTCTGGAGGAGATCCGAGGCGAGGCGGCGTCCGGGCCGCCAAGTATCGGCGAAGCTTTGCCGTTATCAAGCAAAAGCGGGTGTGTGTGAACATCTTGGCGGTGGGCGACCTCGTTGCTGCATAAAATCAAAGCGCGGTGGGCGTAACAAAGCTATCTCCCTGTGGGAGGGCCTTCAAGGTGGTCTCGAGTCTCCCTTGAGCTCGGTCAGGCTCGCATTCGAGGGCGGTGCGAATTGGCGAACACTTGGAGCGTCGGCGGTGAGGAAGTTCTACCGTGAGTAGCGATCCAAAACTTTTTGGCCTTCCTTTGGAGCCGGCGGCGAGTCTTCTTCCTTCACCGCTTCGCCTCGGGGCTGCATTGTACAAAGCCATCTTCAATAAGAGATAAGTTACATCTCCTTGTGGGCATCTGTTTCTTTTTCACCTCAAAAGTCTGTTAGAAAGCGATACATCAAAAGGCGGCGTGAAAAAAAGTACTCAAAGCGGATGGCCCCTTAGTTACAGAATGACGCCTCGGCTCATGATTGGGCGAGGTGAAGCCAGACGGAGCGGGTTCTAACTTTGGTGTGTCGGCTCGGTCTAGGCAATGCGCCAGCAGTGACACCGCTGACTAGACCACTTAGGAAGCTAAGTTCTCGCCACGCGATGTCTAGGTCGGTTCGCAAAAGAGGCCATAAGGGTTGAAGTAACCGGATGCACGAGGAAAAAGCGCTCACTTTCAGCGAGCTCTGTCTAAAGCTTTTTGGCGTCGGTGCCTTAGCCTTAGAAAGGTCTGTTAGAAAGCGATTACGTCGAAAGCTGGTGGCGAAAGTACTTATGGTGATGGCCCTTAGTTGCAAAACAGCGCTTATAACTTCTGTTGGTGCGGTGAAGACGGGCGGGCTCTAGCACGGTGTGTCGGCTCGGTCTAGGCAATGCATGTGGCGTGATACCGGTGACTAGACCACTTCCGGAAGCTAAGCGCTCGCCACGTAATGTTTAAGTCGGGTTGCGAGGCCATAAGGGTTGAAGTAATCAGATGCCTAAGGAAGCAGCGCTCACTTGCGGCGAGCGTTGATCTAAAGCCTTTGGCGGCGGTGCCCCAATTCAATTCCGCAAGTTAAAGTTGTGCGAAGTTCAAGTGAGTCACAACAAAAAGCAAAAGTTTGTTTGCATTGATAGGCAACATTTACAAAGGCAAAAAAGGCGAAGTCTCGCTACTCCTCCTCGTCTTCGTCTTCCGTGGGCGGCGCCCCCATCATGGCCACGCTTGATCGGCGTGGTGTCAACCACGCTGCTCAAACCCGGTCCAGTGAGCGCGAAAGGCTCCCGGTGGCGGCGTCGAGATCAAGCAGCGTCTCGAGCAAGACGGTTACCCAAGATGAACCATTGTTGCTTGAGCGCCTTGGCTACCGTCTTGATCGCCCGTGTCCGCGGCGCAGCCGGAAGGAGCGCAGAGGGCTGCGGCGGCCCGTCCCCAGCGCGCCGGTATCTTCTGCAGCCGTCTCCTCCGGCGAGGATGCAAAAACACCAGTGGATGCAGAGCGTCCGGAAGCCGCATGATGGCGGTGCGCAACTTATGTCGGCGAGGTTGGGCGCTTCGAAGTGCTCGGCGGAGGTCTTGATCGCTTGGCGGCGGAAGCGGTGGCAGGCGCCCTTGACCTCGCGAGTCATCGCCTCGCCGCCGGCGGTTTCTTGGCAAGGCCGCCGCGGCTTCGCCCGGCGAATCGCTCCGCCAAGGCAAGGCTTCCTCGCGTCGCCAGTGCGGGAGAGGTCTAGCGCCTCAAAGGCGCCCTACGTCGGCGGTCCACGGCGAGATGGCGGCGCCCGTGAGCCGCGGTGGCGAAGGTTCTCGACGCGGCGCGGCGAACTCTCCGCTGCAGCGAAGCGACCTCCGTCGAAGGCGGGCCCAGGCGGTGAAATTGGCGAGTCGCGTGGGCGGGCTCGATGCCCGTCCGCCACTGTTCCAGAGGACAATCGGGGTTGGTATGCAAAAGCGTGTAGCATGCTAACCCTAATCTGAAGTGTCGTAAAGCGCGGGGAAAACCAACTGAAGCGGTGCGCCTGGCGAAGCTGAAGGGGAGCTCAAGTCGCTTGTTTCTTGCGTGATGGCAGCTGCAGTCATGATCACCGCCGTCAAAGCAGTCTTGTTGGCCTGGCCAGTGCCAGTCTTGAGCGAAGCGCCAAGTGGCAGCGGGCGCCGCAGCGAGGCGTCGGCGTAGAAGGCGGAAAAAGCTGGCCGGCGGCGCCAGTTCTGAAATCGCAGCGCTCTTGCCGGTGGCGGAGCGGCGGCGATAGCAATGAGGCCCCATGGATGGGGCGGCGGTGGCGGCGTGAGCTTCGGGGCTTGAAAGGCGCACTCTCTTGGGCTCGCCCTCCCTCCTCGTCGTCGTCGTCGGCAAGCGAGATGGCGGCCCTTCCGAGCCTTGGTAGTCGGCCGCCTGGGAAGGAAGCGGCGGCATGAAGCTTAGGCGATCGCCGAGGCGGCTTCAGCGGAAATCGATGGTCCCAGGCCACTTGGACCGCGAGACGAGACCTCCGTGGAGGCGGGCGCTGCAAAGTAAGGGTTCGCGCTCCGTGGATCCCAATCGCGGAAGGCGGATGCCCGTCGGCGAAGCGATGTCGCCGTCGGCGTGGTCGAAGCCCGCCCGACCCGATCCGAACGCGTCGCCCGACGCGTTCCCGTCGGTGAACACCCAAAGAAGAAGCGGCGAGTTGGCTATTAGCCAAAATGGAAAGAAAGAAGTCTGAAATCAAAAAAGCGAGTATTCACCTCCAAGAAGCGGTCGCGGGTCCGTCGTCGTCGCCGTAAATGCGTCCGGCGGGCGCCCTCAAGCAGCGGGCAAAACGGCGCCGCAAAAAGTCCGCCACCACGTGGGTTCGGTGAGCCCGGCGACGGAGCTTTCGGCAATCTGGCGCCGCCATCGCCTCCGTACTTTCGCTAGATCGTCGTCAGCTAGGCCCCCGGTCGGCGATGGGCTCTGCGGGACCGTCGGGAAGAACAAGATCGTCGCAGCGGCTGGAGTCCTCCACGTCTGACCCTACTTGCGGTGCGATCCTTCGATTAGATTTGACATGGCGAGGATAAAAGCGGCGGCGTCGCGAAGGCAATAGCGACTCAAACGCGCTTCGGCGCGAGCCGTGTCTTGAGGATGAAGAGTCGGCCTTGAGCGGGAGGTTTGGCATCGTCCCCACGAACATCTCGCGAAGGTGGGCGAAGATGACCGAGGCCATGATCGAGTTGGGGAAGGTCGCCGCTGGATCCCGTGAAAGCGAGCACCCCAAGAAGAATTGGTCTGGCGGGACAAGGCCCGCCCGGCACGCCATCGAGAGAAGGTCACGATCTCCCGGCGCGAGGACTTCGGCATGATGGTGCGGCGGCGGAACGAGGCGGCGGTCGGTGACACGAATTTGAAGCCGCGCTACGATCCTCATCAACGATGGAAGCGGGCGAACAGCTCGGAAAGCGGTGCGGCGTCCCATGGCGGCCCTTCTTTGCTCTTAGGAGCCATGGAAAATTTGGCGGTGGCGTTGGCGAAAGGCTTGGTGGCAATTGGCGAGGAGGCGTGGTAGCGGCGAAGAAAGCGATGGGCGGCTTGAAGACTTAGCGTCGCGGAAGGATTAGCGCGGCGAGAGAAATGTTATAGGCGTGGGGCGCGGCGCAGCGGTTTGAATTCCATACGCAGCAGCGTCATCATTGCCCAGCGCGTTTTTGGTTTTCCAGCGGCGTAGTTCCCAAGGAAGATCGTGTGCGGTGGAGAATCGGTGTCGGCCACGCGGTGGTGGGCCCCCGATTCGTCTCCGCCACACAAGCAGGAAAATATCTGCTGACGGTTCGCGTATCATAGTGGACCGGGGCTCTTGTCGATTGTAATAAATCTGGGGCACAAAGAGCCCTCGAGAAGGCCAAGAGGGCCCCCGCGTCGTGTGGCGAAGCAAGGCCGTGGCGAGCCCCTCGAGGCGAGGGCCCCCGCGTCGGCAGGCGAGCGAGCCCAGTGGCGTGGCGAGCCCTCAGCCGAGAGGGCCCCCGCGTCAGGCGAGGCGAGAAGGCCCGTGGCGTGGCGAGCCCCTCGAGAAGGCCAAGAGGGCCCAGCGTCGGCGGGCGACCAAGGCCCAGTGGCGCGAGCCTCGAGAAGGCCAAGAGGCCCCACGCGTCGGTGAGGCGAGCAGACCCAGCGCATGGGCGAGCCTCAAGGCCGAGAGGGCCCCGCGCCCGAGGCAGAGTGCGTGGGCGAGCCCCTCTGGCCGCGGAGGAGCCCCGCGCGCGAGGCGAGTGCGTGGGCGAGCCCCTCAGGAGACCAGGCGAGGCCGAGGCGCCGAGGCGGCCAGCCAGCGAGGCGTTGCAAAAGGTCTTGGGACGAAGGCTCCCCTGCTACAAAGGGCAAGCGCATTTAATGAGACATCAGCGGATAGGCGGTGAAGAAATGATTACCGCTTCTGATGACCCTGCGAGTGCGGGCGGTACATCCTTTATGTATGAGAAGAATTGGCCGTGAGAAGGTTTGCTTGAGGAGGCCGCCAGCGGCATGAGAAGCGGCGGGGCCCCACCCGCAGACTCACGGTGTGGTATGCGGGTCGAGGCCACTGCGAAGCACCGCGAGAAGCGGCGCCCATGCGCGGCATGGGCAGCGACGCGTTTCGTCTCTTCATCGTGTCTTGTCGATTATCTTGAAACCTTCATCTTGCCTACCCCTCGGCTCTCTCTCCATGACCCGGCTTGTATAAAAGGGTAGGAGAGAGAGGGGGAGGGAGAGGAGAGATCTGAGCACTAGCATTCGTGCATTGAAACACCACAGTAAACACATTCCCATTCAACCACAATCAGAAAAGAGCTAAGGCTCGGCGGGAGTAGGACTATTACCCGCGAGAAGTCGAACTGGGTAAATCTGTGAGTCGCTCCTTGTTGTGCCCGGCGCTCAAATCGAATCGAGCTTGATCGGGTTGGCTAGCAGACTAAAAATCTGACCGGGGTGTGATCCGGTGGTTGAGCGGAGAACACGCCGTCGGCTTGAGCCGGCCGTCGTCGACCGCATCTTGGCCGGGTCGGACGCATCGGCGTCGTCGACCGGCAGAGCAACGCCTCCGCCTCGACACCGCCGCCTTCCGTATGCGGGTGCGGACCGCTTCCGGCGTGCATCCTCTCGAGATCGAGCTCGAGCTCATGGACCAATCGCCCTACATGGAGGCAGACCGTGGCGGCGTCCGCCCTGCCGCGCTTACCGGCGCGCCGCGCCCGCGCCCGCCATCAGTCTCCGTCCACAACCTCCTGCTTCACCTAGACTCGGTCGATGACTACTCCAACATCTCCTCTCGTGTTGGCGGCGGCGCCCCCGTCCTCAACGCTCCTCACGCCTGGCAGCTGGGCCAACCGGACTCGGTTCCCCCACCGCCATCCACCGTCCCGCCGCCGGCATGCAGATCCCTCTTCGTCCCGCGTCGCCGCCGTGACGACTCCGACAGCGACGACAACGCATCCGCTGGCCGTGACCGCCTGCGTCGCCGCCCCCCTGTTAGGGAGCCGGTGGGCGCGCGTGCCCCTGCACGATCACCGCCGTCAGGCGGGTCGTCCTCCAGTAGCCGCTCCCCGCATCCTCGGCGTCGTCCTCGCGCCAACAACCTCCGTCGCCGCTCCTCGCGCCTGCGCACCCGTCCTCCACGGACGCGGTCTTCCCCGAGCTTCTCCGGTGTCCATCCGAGAACGGCGGCGCTCATGAGCCGTTAGCTACTTTGCCGCCGGCAGCAGCAGCGCTCTCGAGAGCCGTTCCCAGCTCCCGCGCTCCCCTTCTCCTCGGAGGCTCTCCGGCGGCGCTCCAAGAGCCCTTGGCTCGCCTTCCAACGCCTCGCCGGCTTCGGCGGCTGTGCCGCCACCGCCCGTGAGCTACTGCGGCCGCTGTCGCCAGCGTTGGCGCGGCCGACCTCATTGCCGTTGGCCGCCTCGGGTCTTTGAGATTCAAACCCTGCGGTCGCGCCCACCCCGCCGTGACTTTGCTCGGTGCCCCAGCGCCGCTGCGGCGCTCGCCTTCCGGCCCAATGGGCTCGCCACCTCGCTCCCCTCAGCGCGGCCTCAATCGGCCAGACCCACTTCTTCGGCTGTCTCCCACCTCTTTCGGCCTGCGCGCTTTTCCAGCCAGAAGCGCCCAGTGTGTTTTGACCCGATGACCATTGAGGCCGCCCTTCCACCGGCTCACCACCCGCTTCCATCCCGGCTTTCTTGCTAGGGCCCACGATCGTTGCATCCGCCCCGATCTCCTCGCCCCACTTGGCGTTCCCGCCTAAGCCGCCCACCACGATCGGCGTAGCTCGCGTTGCCTTCTCCCGCCCGCCTCGCCCTGCAGGCCTCCTCTTGATCCTGCCATCCGCAAGGCCCGGGGATTACTTGCTCGGCGCCTAGGGGTCTCCTCTCCTAGTGCCGTCAGCGACCTTGCCGCGCAGCTCGAGACACTCCTCTCCGCCATCCCGCTCGACTCAGCGGCGCGCTCCGTCATCTCCGAGCTCTGTGGGCTCGCCCGCCCTGCGGTAGACCTCCCTGTCTTGGGACCTGCGGTGGTTGAGGGCTCTGACCTTCCCGCTCGATAGTCCTCCCCCCCCCGCCGTCAGTGCTCCCTTGCTCTTTTTATGTTGATCCCTTTACTTTTCACCGTTTCTCGCCCACCTGCGTGTGGGTTTAGTGTCGTGTCGGCGGCCACCTGCGTGTGGCCTTTTTTGCCTAGCCCTCCTGCGTGGGGTCTTAGGGTCGTGTCGGCTGCCACCTGCGTGTGGCCTCCTTTACCTAGTTTGTGGTCTCTGCTGCGTGCGGTGCTCGTCTCTCCCTACCGCTGCGTGCGGTGTGTCGGATGAACCGACCCTTGCGGGGACCTCGGTCATCCCTCGTCTCTCCCCTCACTTTGCGTGCGGTGTGCCCACTGAACCGACCCTGCAGGATCTCGGTCATCCACGCTAGTCTGCCGTCTTCTGTGGCGGTTTCCACCTTGCCCTTCTTCTATTGTGCTTTGGTTGTGTCCTCAATGAGAATTCTCGGTGGAATGTTCGTGGCCTTAACTCCATGACCAAGCGTGGCGTCGTCGCCGCCCTCGTCGTGTGCAGAACCCGCAATCTGGCGGTGCGAGGAATCAAACTCTCCAACCCAACCACCCGGCTACTAATGGAGGTGTGCGGCCATAGATTGCGAGGTCTCTGCAAATTCCGGCCTCCGGCACGAGAGAACTGCTACTCTTCAGGATGACTCTCTTTTGCAGCTCTCGGACCCTCTGCTCCTCCGATTACTCTGTCTCCTTGAGTATCGTCCATCGGCAGCCAGCGGTGGATCATCTCCAACGTCTGAGACCCAGAGAGGCAGGAAAAGCTTCTATTCCTCCGAGAAGCATAAGCCATCGCCTCCCATTTCTCCGGGCCGTGGCGATCCTTGGTGATTTCAATTTGATCTACAAAGCCTCGAGACAAAAATAACCTCCACCTCAGCAGGAGACTAATGGGGCGCTTCAGGTCAACCCTTGATTCACTGCTCACTCGGGAGATCCACATCTCGTAGCGCTTTACAGAGCAATGAGCAGTCCAACCCAACCCTAGTGCGGCTAGACCGTGTTTTCGCAAATGCGGTTGGGAACTACTCTTCTGTCTTGCTCCTCCTACGCTTTCCTCCTCCACCTCAGATCCTTGCCCCTCCTCCTCACTTGAGAGGCTCCTCGGACCTCCGCGCGCTTTCCGAAAGTTCTGGCTGCTCATCAGCGGCTTTGAAGTCACCCGGCATTCTGGGGCGAATCTTCTCCGCATGCCCATCAACCCCTACGTCGCTTCAAATTCAAGTTAACCCGTTTGGCCTCGCCGCCGTCGTTGGAGCCGTTCCGGTGGGTGACACAAAGCTCCGACTTTCTATTGCCTCCGAGGTCGTCAGGCTCCTAGATGTGGCAATGGAAGCTCGAGCCCTCTCGGTTGAAGAAATCTCCCTCCGCCGTCAGCTCAAAGTTCGTATCTTGGGTCTCAGTGCCATCGAGAAGATCAAATGGAAGCAGCGTTCGCGTCTCAATTGGCTAAGGCTTGGTGACGCAAACACGAAATATTTCCACCTCAGGGCAAACGGTCGTCGAAGGAGAAACCTCATCCACTCCCTTCAAAGGCAGTCCGGCTTGCACACAGAGTTCCAAGATATGGCTGATGTCCTCCACTATCACTTCAGTGCCGTTTTCGGCGACAGCTCCACCAACCTCCCACCCGCCTCTCGTTCCCTCAATTGGGACTTCCTTGGCCTTCCAACAATCGACCTATCCTCACTCGATGACCCCCTATCCTTGGAGGAGCTTAAGCGGGTACTTTTCGACCTCCCTCAGAGCAAGGCTCGGTAGAGACGGTTTCAAGCTGGAACTTCTACAAAGCTTCTTTGGGATTTCATCTCGGGGACCTTTTGAGGCTCTCAATGTCTTTTCAACCTTGAGGGCTCCGGTGGCAGCGCTCAATAATTCTCACATCATCCTCCTCCCAAAAAAGAGTGCCCTTGTCGTCAGCGGATTACCGTCGATCGGCCTCATCCTGGCGTGAGCAAACTTTTACTAAAATCCTTGCATCTCGCCTTGCCCCTTCATGGATGATCGATCTCCCCCCAGGCGCTTTCATCAAGAAAAGGCATATCAAGATAACTTTTACGGGTCCAAAGCTACGCCAAATCCCTTCACAGATCAAACACCCCATCTCTCCTTCTCAAACTTGACCTTGAGAAGGCTTTCGATTCCATCCATTGGCCTTACCTGCTGGACAACCTCCGGGCCCGTGGTTTCGGCGTTCGTTGGCGCGCTTGGATCTCGATGTCCCTCGCGTCCTCCTCTTCCAGAGTGCTTCTTAATAGCCACCCCATTGACAGCATTCAACACCGAAGGGGTCTCCGACAGGGAGACTCGCTTTCCCCTCTTCTTTTCAACCTTGCCATCGAACCGCTCATTGCCCTGCTCAGTCGCGCAACCGAAGCCGGAGCACTCTCGCCTTTAAGGGGTCCCACCCAGGCATCCAGAATCTCTCTTTTCGCTGATGACGCAGCCATCTTCTTAAATCCTTCCAAAGATGATGTTTCAACCCTCGCTGCGCTTCTTCGTCAATTCGGGGATATCTCCGGCCTTCGCACAAACTTCTCTAAAAGTCAGGTTGTGCCAATCAAATGTGGAAGCATCGACCTTGACCATATCCTCCAGGTCCTCCCGGCGGCGAGAGCCTCCTTTCCCATCAAGTATCTTGGAATGCCGCTTTCGGTAAAGCGTTTGCGTCACGTGCATTTTCAGCCGCTCATCGACAAAGTGGCATCGGTGGTGGTGGCGTGGTCGTGATGTCCAAGGAGGCGCCTCACGCTGTTAAAAGCGGTTTTGTCGCAATTCCATCTTACGTTCTCTCCGTCCTCAAGCCTCCCACCTCCGTCCTAAAAAAATCGACTCTATTAGCGAAGTTGGCTTTGGAAGGCACCGATCTCATGCGTGGAGGGCAAAGTCAATTGGAACAAGGTGCATTCCCGACCACGTTGGGTGGCACAGGAGTCCTTGACTGACCGCTTCTCCGGGGCATTGAGATTACTTATTTGGATGCATCGTGTGAGTCCCCCACCCCTTCACAGGCCTCACCACCTACTTTCCACGATCTGAAAGCGGACTCAAACCTGCTTGAGCTGGATCCTCGACCGTCACGGGAAATGGTTTCTCTGCCTCTTTTGGGAGGACTATTGGCTCTCGGGCTCGGCTCAAAACACCTCGCCCCAGAACTTTTCAGCGTGTCATTTCGTAGAATAGATCGGTCCTTGAGGCAACAACAAACTACACTTGGATAACCGACCTAAGGCGCAACCTCGCCCGCATATGATACCCGACCTCATCTCACTCTTTCGTTGATTACCCTCGTCCAACTTTCTCACGAGGTGCAAGCAGGTTTCCTTGGCGCTTCTCATAAATGGCACTTTCTCTGTCGGATCGGCCTACTTGCTGCGATTCGCGGTCGCATCGCACAACCGAACTGCGGTGATGCAGAAGCTTTAGGCGCCGTCCAAGTGCAAATTTTTCTTTGGACTCTCCTCCACAACAAGATCTTCACGGCGGATGCTCTCTGCCGTCGCCATTTGCCAAGCGATTACTTACGCCTTGTGCGAGCGCAACTTGAAACACACGAACACCTATTTCTACAATGCGACTTCATTTGCTCCGTCTGGCGCGGATGGCAACCCTTCTCAACGCCCGCGCCTTCACCCTACTGGTGGTCTCGGACTAACGCCATCACGGTGGTGGTCGGTCGACATCCTTCAGGGCGAGCCTTCAAGCGGCGTCCTTTCAGCCACCTCCGCCACAATTTGGATGATTTGGATCGAGCGAAACAACCGGATTTTCAACCAGGCGGTCAGGCCTGTCTCGGTCTTTTTTTCCTCACTTATGGATGACCTGCGTCTTTGGGAGGCCGCGGGAGCTCCTTTTGTAATAGGTTAGCTGCTTTTTCTGCGCCCACCGGGGGAGGGGCCTTTTCTTTCTCTCCCAACTCTGTACTTTCCCTACTATTTTGATCAATTCAAGGCAGCTCTCCTGCCCCTTTGCTCAAAAAAAAAGAATGAGAACTCACTGGTTTTGCTGATGCAGTCGACTCTTTTACTGTGCTATGGCGTTAACCTTGGTCCCAGTTCCTGTGTGGTTATCGTATCTCTGTTGCTGTTACATCATGTCTTTTGGTCCCTGATAGAACGATCGATAATGCAACATGTTAAGTGGCTGTCATCTTCTAGCATTGCGAGAGATCGATTTGGCTTTCCCAAGTGGGTCTTTGTCCCTACTCGCTAGTGTACTTTTCTTCTCCTCATCACCAAGCTGCGTTGTTTGAACATCGCCTCCAGGCGAGATTCAGGTTTGTCAGAGAATACACCAAAATTAAGTAGATAATCTTGTCATCAGAAAATGACTTTGTAGGGCAGAATCTGCGCTGCAACTTGGACGACTTTATTGTTCATGCGCGCTTCCACTTACTGTCGCTGAGCGCAATTGCCACGGCACATTGCTACGGCTGGATGATGATGATGAGAATGATTTCAGTTTGTGTGTGGCGGTGTGGCTGTGTGCTTCAGCTAACTGATGCTGTGTGAGAGTGAGAGCTGCGGCAATGAATTTTGTCAGCGTTTTACGAGAAAATTATACCAGCGTCAGGCCAATTATAAAAAGTATACTCGCAATTGAATGCCAAATGCAAATGCTTTGGTCATTTTTATCCATTTTTCTTTGCCTGTAAACATGGATGCCCGGTTTCAAGTATCCCAGGATACTGACATTGGTAATGTGTTGTCCATGAAATCTAGAGGAAGATACCATTGAAACGGTATAGCGGGTATCATGAGGTATCAATATTTTTGGCATGGAATGTCTCGGCGTCGATAACAGAGCTAGAAAAATCATTCCCCTCTTTTTGGTATGCCCACAACAACGAGAAAATGTATTGCTACAGCAAAAGTAGTAACCGATGAACCATATCAGTCCCAGATGAGCTGCACATGGGGAAGATCAGATCAGATCAGATCAGAGCCAACTAGCTAGCCAAGTGACCATTGCAAAGCTCTCAGCTTCAGTGGAGGCATGCATATGCATGCTGGAAGGTTGGGGAGAAAGGAACCAAGGAGGAGGAAGCTACATGTCCTCCCAAAACGGCAAGGCAAATCCATGTTAGGTATACATCCCTTGATGTGCATAGTGCATCTGCATTTCTGCCATTCTGGACAGATCTTCTTGCAACTGTTCTTCTAGATCTGCAAGAAACAGTCAGACACACATGAGATGGGAGCACCTTTTCCCAGTTAGAAATTCAGAATGTCTCCATGGACGGTGATCCAGTGAAGCTAAAGCGTCACGTGAGGCTTTAAATTTCCTCTATCGCTACGATGCTTCTTCTGATGTCATTACGGTCTGAATTCCTCTCGCGTCGTCAAATTCCTCCTGCTGCATTTGAAAAATTTTGAAATAGAGGGGCATTTGGGGGGTGAGATGGGGATGCTCTAATGGGTAGCTAGCTAATCATGATTTTATCCTTGACTGGCGCCGTTTCGACGCGGACATTTTACCAAGAATTTCGCCCGGCCTCGAGGATGCAAAGCATTTGTAGACTGTCTTTTCCCCGACTTAAGCACCTGTCAGCTTGATCTCCTTGCGTCTGCTTTCTTTTACAAAACTTTCTGGAACACGTACATTTTTACATGAGTACATGACACTTTTGGGATCACTTTACTATAAAGATGCATCGCTCGTCAATCCCTGCAGCCACTTGGTATCTCCTCTCCCCTGTCTGTGCTTCCATGCGCATTGCTTCTGACCTATGTGAGCACTTTGCTGAGTTGCCGTGAGGCTGATCCTTTTCGATTCCTACAGTCCATGAGTTCTTGTCGTAGACAAGAACTCATCAGCCAAGGTCAGGGTGAGTGTGACGAAGGTGGCATCTCCCAATCCATGTCGTTCTCATCACATCCATGTCTTTCTTCCCTCCATTCCTTCGAGCCATCCCACATCGTATGCCGCCACCAGTGCATTGCCACGCTCAGAGGCCAATCTTCCTCCTCGTACGTCTCGGGCCTCGCCGTCGACGGCGACGCGCTCTACGCCGGTTCGTCCGATGGCCACATCAGGCTGTGGCCCCTGGACATGGCCACGGCGGCGCAGCCGGACGAGCGGTGCAGCTCTACCGTTGCCGTCACCGATAGTGCCATAAAGTGTCTGATCGCCATGGACGACGGGCTCGTCAGCTCGCACCAGGACGGCAAGATCAGGGTGTGGCAGGCCGGGCGGCGGGACGCCGGCGGCGGCGGCGGCCACCTCGCGCTACGCGCCGTGCTTCCGACCGCCGCCGACCGCCTGCGCACGTTCCTCTTCCCCAAGAACTACGTCGAGGTCCGGCGGCACAGGCGGCGCACCTGGGTGCACCATGTCGACGCGGTCACCGCGCTCGCGGCGTGCCCGAGCGGCGCGCACATGTACTCCGTCTCCTGGGACCGGAGCCTGAAGGTGTGGCGGCTTCCCGGCCTCCGCTGCGTGGAGTCCGTCGCGGCGGCGCACGACGACGCCATCAACGCCGTCGTCGTCTCGCCCGGCGGGGACGTGTACACCGGCTCGGCCGACGCGACGGTTAAGGCGTGGCGGCGCGGCCCGGGGCAGGCGAAGCTCGCGCTCGTCGGCACCATGCGGCGGCACAGGTCGGCGGTGAATGCGCTCGCGATAGGCGCCGGCGGGCGGGTGCTCTACTCCGGCGGGTGCGACCGCTCCGTCGTCGTGTGGGAGGGCGGCGGCGCCGGCGGCGGGCGCATGGAGGCCACCGGCACGCTCAGGGGCCACGCCAAGGCCGTACTGTGCCTGGCCGCCGCCGGGGACGTGCTGTGCAGCGGTTCGGCGGACACGACGGTGCGGGTGTGGAGGCGGGGGGAAGCGGACGACGGGTACAGCTGCTTGGCCATCCTGGGTGGCCATGGCGGGGCCGTGAAGAGCTTGGTGACGGTGATGACGGGTAAGCCGGGAGGAGGCGACCATGGCTGCTCGTGCAACGAGGGGAGCTCGAGCTGTACATGTTGTGCTCTTGTTTGCAGCGGCTCGCTGGACTGTGACGTGAACATTTGGAGGGTGGCTGTTTGACTGTCTTGTTTATGAATGTAACCATAGGCTTTACAGCGTAAGACTCCCTTCGAGTTCGGAGAAGCGAATTTTGCAGAAAAATCGACGGGAGCCAACTCATTTCCAGCTAGAGTTGAATGAAATTTTACAGAAAATTCGATGCTAACACTAAGATTGTCGTTAGAGACGACAAGACCCTGAATTTCTTATGATTTCGCACGTCAAGTCACCTTGGCTGTAGTTCATGAGTTTCATGTACGCAGGCGACCGCGCCAATCCCGCGTGCCTCCTTCTTATCTCCTTCTACCTCTGTGTCATGCCTCGGCCACCACGCTCCTTTCTTCTTTTTGTTGACTGCTGCGTATCACCGCCTCTCGTCGGAGCTCTACCGTCGATCGATTCGGCTTAGGGTTGAGGCTCAGGTGGGGATCCGGTGTCTTCGACCTATAGAGGGACGCCAGGGAGGCGACGGCCTGGCAGTAAGAGGGGTTCGTGGTGAGGGAGGAGGAATCATCTTCTCCTTGCCAATTTTTTCTCTTAATTCGATGAGCTCCCACATCGTGTCCGTTGGATCCAGTCATCAAAAGCTCGCCAAGGTCACTTACTATCCTCACGCACACAAGAAAGGAACTTGAAGAGAGGAAGCAAGATAGAGCATGTTCATGAGTAGGAGAAAAAGAAGATGATGTGCCCCTCCGTGTCGGCCCCACACACTCGTGAGCACTTCGTGGTTGGGCTAGACCCAGGCCATTCCATATAAGCTATGAAGTGTTTCCATTTTGAAAAAAACAGCAAAAAAATGTTTCAAGATTGTGGCTAACCATGTAGCTTTGCTAGACACCGAACCTCACAATTTGCCACTAGACTTTAATTTTTCTGTACAAATTCATTCGGTACAACTTGATATTGTAGGAGATAATGGTAACATGGGTGAACCATAACCAATTTGTCGGCGTATTTTAGCTGACAGGTTTCCCGGGACCTAATCCGGTTGTCGACAGTGGGGGTGTGCGCAACCGGCTCACTTATTTCCTCTCTCTTCGGCGCAAGAACACAAGAACAGACACTCAGGTTTACCCAGGTTCAAGCCCCCTGATCGGGTAATAGTCCTAATCCTGCTCAAGCTTCTTGAAATATACGAGCTGGCTAGTCTCTGGAGGGTTTGATCTCTAGATCGAGTGTTCCACCCTTTACAGATGCACCCCCAGCCCTTATATACCCGGGCTGGCATGGGTTGCAACGTGCCACACACATTCCTCCGGTGCTAGTCCTCGCCGCCATATCTCATGCCCCTGGTTCAGACAACGGGACAGCTCATATAGGACAGAGCGGCCCGCTTTGCCAGCGTCTTTACTGTCTGCTGTAGTAGACTTGAGCAGGGCGGCTAAGGAGGCAACACGGCGTGGTGACATCACTAGCGGGGCGGGGGCAATCAAACTGTCAGAGTCACGCCGACCTCGTCAGAACGGCTCCGTCGCATTGAATGCTCCAGATTTGGTGTATCCTGGAGAAATCCTTAGCAAGGAAACTTCCTTGCACCTTCTTCCTGTATCCCTGACAATAGGGCCTGCGTAGGATACTTCGTTTACATAGAAATCCTTACGTCCTTACATTCTATTTAGGATTAGGAATTGGTGTAATCAGACCTGCTTTTGACATATCTATCCTTATTTTGGTACCATACGGACCTCTTTGGGCTTCTATTGAATCGAGAAATTGGATTGTACATCTTTTTGATTTTGATATAGATTTTGATACATATAAGGTGTTTGACGGATAATGCAAATCGAAGCTATTTGATGTCTGACTCAGGCCTATATGACCGATCGATCGAAATACTCCAAGACTCCACCTTTGTCATATATGGAATATATCACATTAGATAGATATCATATTCATGGAATACGATTCACTTTCAAGATGCCTTGATGGTGAAATGGTAAACACGCGAGACTCAAAATCTCGTGCTAAAGAGCGTGGAGGTTCGAGTCCACTTCAAGGCATAATATGGAGAAGCGCTCGCCCAGCGCCTGCACGCCAAGCGCCACGTAACCTGGTCGCCCGGCGCCTGGGGTCTGGTTGCCCACCTGTGCACCGGACGCCATGCGTCCTGGTCGCTCGATGCCTGGGGCCTGATCGTCCGCCTGCACGTCAGACCGCCACGTGGCCTGAACAAACGGTTTGAACTTCACTTTATCTGAAACTAGATCTTGATCTGTTTGGGCCTGATGCTTCCAAGTATAGGGCACTCCCTGATTGGACTCTGGTCCCACTTGGCAGTGAAGAGGGGCACACCCCGATGTAGAATGCACTGACACAATTCAAACAATTTGATGAAATGCTCATCTACGCCATCAAAGTTGGTGAAAATGGCTAGAAGCTAGTGCACCTATGACGTGGCTTCCGGCTCGACTCCCCGCGGGAGTCCCTCCTCAACCGTCTCGGGCAATCTCTTACGCGGGACATGTGGCAATAGGATATTACTGGTTCTCAAGTAGATATAATGGGTCTGACGATAGCGTAAGATGGCCTAGCACGCATTAATGTCCTTGACTGGGATCGTCACGTCTGTCTGCTATAGCAGCGCCGTCTCGTCAAGGATACAGACGACCCATGTAATGATTAGCTTAAGGATCCACTGAACAACAAATTCCCTTGACAGATAATAGGATGCCTGCTGGATAAAGGGGCGCCTCACTTGCGCTGGGTTTCTCCCATGGGGGCATGAGGGATGGTCTACCCTAGCCTCTTCCCCTATACCTATAAATAGGGCCCCTTGTGACTTAGGCAGGGAAGGAGAACAGAACGCAACAGTGCCCAAGACATCGACCTCCATAGCGTGGCACACCTCAACTTGTACCACCTCTGTATTTACACACCTAGAAGAAGGAGCACCACTGGGGTAGTCCTATGCCCTGGCACTTCTTGCACTCATCTCGATTTTAGTTAATCCAGCTGAACGTAGGGGTTTCATCCCCATCGCGGGAGGCCAGAACCATGGTAAAAAGTCTCTCGTCCTCGGGTATCCATTATCCCCTACTTTCCCTACTCTTTAGGACATCCCTTAATGACCTCACAGAATGGTAGAAGGGGGTCGGTTGATCCCTAATTCAACTAAATAGGCTCGGCACCTGAGAACCCCTGGTTCTCAACTATTGACAAGACAGATCACAGATCAACATGGAGGTGCTGCGACGGTGGTTGGTGGAGGTGGGAGGGGAGGGATCAATCCTAAAATTCCAAATCCCTCCCTCCTCTCCATTAATTTCTTTTCGTCAACCATAACATCAACAATGAGGAGATAGAACCCCAAATCGAAAACAGAAAAAAAATGTATAGTGCACACAAGTTTGATGTCAAAGGGCTAGTGGAGCCTTATATCCTATGGTGGTGGTCCAGATAGAGTGAGCGAGTTGGGACACAATTGTGGAGTGGTACATGGCGTTGTGAAGTATATCCATCGCCGCCGCCTTATCCGCTCCTTCTTGGGCAGAGAAGGCCTTGGCAACATGGCTATAATTGGAACAGGGAAATTCTATTCCCCACCAATGTGTTTGAGGAGGTGTGTGTGTAGGGTGTTGGGGGGGTGGGGGGGGGTTGCGGTGGCGAGGAAAGGAAGAAAAGAAGAGAAGATGGATTTGGTTGGGGTTTGGGGCGTGATTGGTTTGTTGCCCTGTCTCACTATGTCAATTGACGGCGCACCCACGCGATTAGGTGAGCGTTTGGTTCGCCGCCAACCAAAGGCCGTGGGAGCGACGGCGCGTCCTCGCACAGTAAATGCGAGCGAGTGGGTTGACGAAGGCGCCCGATTCGTTCGCCAACTCGCGCGACGTCGTGCCCGTGATTGGCCGCTGCCCACGATTGGCACGCACGTGCGAGACAGGAACCAAAAACGCCCTTTATCCTTTAGCTGTGCCGTTGGTTTGGGTCGAATGGTATATAGTTGTCTAGTATTTTTGTTTGCTTGTCGCCTGGTTTTTATCCCACCCGGAGCCGGTAAAAAACATGATAATTGAGGGATCGTCAACTACTTTGCATCTCTGCAAACCCTGCGGGTGACTCTCCTCTCAATTCTCTCAGAGCAGAGAACAGAATTTCTACAGAATGATCGAATTTTTTCAACGCACGCGCCACGAGCCGGCGCAGCCCATCTGTTCTTATCAGCTTCTGCTCCCATCTTCCCTATACGCAACGAGAAAGATACAAATGAAGGCGAGAAAATCCCGACGCTTTGCGTCCCACTCTCGCGCGAGCTGCACACAGACACAGCCAAACAAAGAAACGCACCATGCTTTCCCCTGCCCACATCGCCTTCGCCGCCGCCCTCCTCCTCGTGCTCCGGCCGCCGGCGCCCGCCGGCGCCGGCCGTCCGCTCATCGCCGGCAAGCCCGCGCCCTCCGAGGCCGCCGCCACGGCGAGGTGGCTCGCCGCCCAGAACACGTGGGGCGTCCTCAGGTTGCAGACAAGCCCCGCCCTTTCTTCTTGTTCTTGTTCTTGCCCCTATGATTTGGTGCTGGGTTCTTTAGCGGCAGGTAGTTTGATCGAATTGGCGATGCTTGGTGCGGGCTTGGGGGTCCTTCATCTTGGGAAATTGTTAGTGTTCTTCCCATACCGTGTCGGCTGCTGCTACTTTGGGGCCGTGTGTATGTCTAAAATAGTATAATTACATGCTGATTTGGCGTCAGGTGTCATGGTTTACCATTGAGGGTGTAGAGCATTAGCTAAATCATCATCCTTATAGTCCAATTGGATAGTAAACTCATGGTTACTTTTAAAATTGGTGCGGGGTTGACACCCTCTAGTCAGATCTGGGTGCCTGATTAGTCTCAGTTCAATAAGGCATCACATTTTTAAGATCAATAATTCAATATAGTAGGCAAAGTTTTTGCCAAGAATTGTAGAGATTCAATTTATTGGGGTTGTTAATCTAGTTATTTCTAAGATTAATATGGCTTCTCGTATACCACATCAATGTCCATTCAATTGGCCATTATTTAATACTTGGGCATTTCATTTGCAGCACAATATCAAGCGATCTAAGCGGAGCTCCATTTGGGTATTCCTAATTGTTCCAGTATTGCAAATCACCGGTGTATATTAATTCTCTTGTTTGGTTGGTGAACTTAGTTCATTGCTTTTTGTACACACAGCAATGTGGTTTCGTATAGTGATGGAGCACCAGGTGAGGGCCATGGAATTCCCTACTTCTATCTGACGACACTGGATCCCACTGCAAGAGATGCATTGGAGGATGAGAGGACTTCATTTACCCTTAGCGAGTTCCCTCTTGGGACATGTGGGATGATTGATCCTGAAAACCCCACTTGTGCAAAACTTACGCTTACCGGAAAGGTACTAACAAAAATCACCTTTATAAATGACTGCTCAGCTAGCTGTTTATTTTCACACTATTTGTTTTTTTAGTCATGTTAGGATTTGCAATGTCGTATTCTGATCTATTTTCTAAAATTTGACTACTGGTTTTGAATTCTAATCCTGGAGCATTATCCCTATGTTTACTCACCTTTATAATTTTGGGCTATAAATAGTATATACAGAGTTCTTTGTTCCCACTTCACTGTCAGTGATGCTATTTTGGAGTTTTTTCATGATTTACATTTGAATTGGACCATTATGTTATCTTATTTGATTCATTTTCTTATCTAACTTATTTCTTTGCTTCTTGAGATAAACAAGAGTCAGGTGCAATTCGTTTGACTTGTGTTTTAGAGCAAGTCCTCAAAATAGAAAAAAGATGGGTATGAAAAATTCAATTTATTTTTTTAACTAAATGAAGATAAATAAATAGATAAATAAGACAAATAAACTGATGAGAACAGGCCCAAGCAAGAAAAACTATCAAATACCACAACATTGGTGCTTGAGCCTTCCAAACGGTGCTTTCTTTAAGTATATCCCATGTTGAGCAAGAAAAAAATAGTAAGTTGGCATGACGAGAGATGCAATGAAGAAGCAAAGGCAGTGGACACCTTTTTCTAAGCCCCTCATATAATGAACATAGATTGGATGTGATTCTACGAACTAATGTATGTTGTTGAGATAGGGGACCATTATGCTGTACTCTGTTTTATTTTTGAAAAATAGATTGCAATCTGAAGTAATTGTTTACAGTTGAAGTTGGTTGACCTTGAGTCATCTGAAGCAGATTTAGCCAAAGCAGCACTTTTCGGCAAACATCCTGAAATGGAGGGTAAAACTAAATCTGACATTTCATTTATGTAGGGCCCATTTGAGGTTTATAAGGTGGTATATATATCAACATTCATCTTTTGTTGTTTCGTAGGTTGGCCAAAGAACCATCACTTCCAGATCTTCAAATTGGAAATTGAAAACATATTTTTGATTGACTGGTTTGGCGGTCCTAAACCTATATCCCCTTCAGAATATCTTGCATATGGAAGGTGAGTATACACAAATTACAAATCTTTAGCAGATTTCTTTTACAGATCTGAGTTCACAGTATCATATGCAATATGCTCTACTGCCTAAATGACGATAGATTTGCAGTACCACATTGCTACAAGAACATTTTCTTAACACGCACTTTTTGATTTATGCAGAAACCAGGGCTCGGTGATGTTCTCCTGAGTGGGGAATGCTCTGAAACCCCTATCTTGTTTGTGTATGCTTTTAAAACGATAAGCTTCACATTGTACATACTGTAAAGACCTACGAGTCGAATAAACATAAACATAGTATTGTGTTCTTTTATATATATTTGTCCCCCGTTTCTTCTGGTCTGCATGCGTATGGCATTCTTGATCTCAAATTTGCTAATTCTCCCATAAAAAAAAAAAAATGCTTCTACGATGATTTAGAAATCACGCTTCTACCATCTGACTTCTGGTCTGAATGAGTTACACAGAGCTCCTTTAGATCGAATTCTACTACTGTTCATCACTTGGTCATTCCAGTAGTGACTGATCAGATTGAAGCATAAAAAAAGAACACCAAGAATTCAGTAGAAGCCCCTCGATTAGAATTTGGTTGAGCTCAATTTTTTTTCAAACTGTTGCTATGTACAGAAATTCATCCAAAGTGAGCAATCGACTGTACAACATCAGTGATGAGGACATCATTGACGAGTTTTAAGAAGTTCCTGACCACCGGGCCCAAGTCGAGAAGACGTCGAAGTCGCTGCCGAGTCCTGTTCGGACATCCAGGACAGTATACCTTTAAACGGACACCCAGATCACATACGACGTTTAAATGAGTCAAATAAGGACTCCACGGAAAGCTTACGAGATAAGCTTTCCAACGGATCTAGCCACGCCTCTAAATTTAATCCGAGTCAACGGGAATCGCGAAAACAAGCTAACAGACAGAAACTTTCCGACGCTGCGTCGCTGTATTTTTTGGCCCAAAGCCTTGTACCCCTAGGATTAGGATTGTGCGTGCGTGGGCACCTGTTTGGGCGCCGCCCCTCACCTGGCCGCCGCTCTATATAAGTCCCCCGCTATGCTTTGTTTTAGTTGGGTTTTGTTTAGTTGATTTCGTCACGGTTGTATGAGATTTCGCCTTATTCTTTCTATGTCGGCTAGACCAACAGGATTAAGTTTCTGAACCCCATTATCCTTAATCTATATTCGCAATTGTGATTGCTTATCTTGTGCTCTTGCTCGTTCTTTGGTTGCCTGTAGGAACCGTCCTTCGTGGACTCGTCGACCGTGCCTCTGGTTCGGTCGATAACACTCGTCATGGTGGTTTAGCAATCACCGGGATTTCCAGTTCCTTGTGGGGTTAGAAGCCGGATCGTTTAGATCTCCGAGACACCTACCAAATTATCCTCGTCGTCTCTCACCAGAAGATCGGGACCCGCATCCGCACCCATCAAGTGGTATCAGAGCATCCGTTGCCTGGTGAGAAATTTTTGTTTTCTGTTTAGTAGATTGGTTTCATACCTGGGGTCCAGAAAATTGGCACACACAAAAAGAGTTTGCATCTACTATTTTCCGAGCCAAGTTTAGCCTTTACAATTGTTCTTGCTCGTTCTTCGGTTGCTTGCAGGAACCGTCCTTCGTGGACAGGTCGATCGTGCCTCTGGTTCGGTCGATAACACTCATCGTGGTGGTTTAGCGAGCGCCGGGATTTCTAGCTCCTTGTGGAGGTGGAAGTCGGATCGTTTAGGTCTCCAAGACACCTACCGAATTATCCTCGTCGTCTCTCACCAGAAGATCGGGACCTCGCGTCCGCGCCCATCAAGTGGTATGAAAGTATCAGCCATGCACCACCAGAATGCTTATACATTCATATAATTAATTTTAGCTCATCCAATTTATTCAGTCTTACACATAACTATATATGATTTCACTTGCTATTTCTCACTATTATGTCATGTAGGAGATTTATCCACAGGCCACACAATTTGATGACCTTGACGCCATTTCACCCAATTTTCTTATCAATTAGCCATTTTTGACCGTTTTGAACCTAACTCATTGTATAGCAAACCAGCATATTAATAAGTGGACTAGCTATTCCAAAGCCGCACCAAGTACATGATTAGAGTAATTTTGCAACAAAAAATTATTTTAACGATGCAAATAATAGTCAACATATTTAAAATTCATCGATTTTGACAAAAATTCATCGAGTTTGATGTCAAAATATTGATCGGGCGCGACCGCATAAGGTTCCTTCGCATTCCGGTTTCTCCTCCCGTTTCTTCCCTTGCTAATGATGGGAGGGTTGGGTATGATTTGTCACGGTGGCATCTTGCGTTTCGCGTTCTTCTTGTGTCGTTATGGGAGATCGAGTGCTTTTCTGGACACATTTTGTGTAATTATGGTTCATCGTTCAAATATTTCAACAAGAAAAATATTGATAAATTTATGTCAAAATCAATGAATTTCTATCAAATCTGATGAATTTCAAATCTGTTGAGTATTATTTGCATTGTTCAAATATTTTCTTATTGCAAATTACTCTAATCATGTACTTGGTATGGCTTTGGACTAGCTAGTCCTCTTATTGATATGTTGGTTTGCTAGGCAATGAGTCAGGGGCAAAACGGTTAAGTCAGTTGTGAAAAATAGGTCAATTGATAAGAAAATAGGGTGAAATGGGCAAAATGTTGTGGAGATGACAAATTTCTGCGTACGGTGTCGTGGACGTAATGTCGTTTAGGTCAAGGCCATCAAATCGGATGGCCTGTGGGTATACCGCCTTGGGAATTGTGTCATCACCATGGCCTCGGACATGACTCTCACGTTGCCGTCGTCGACGTCGCCATGATAATGCCCGGGGTTGACACTCCCGGCACTCATCGCCCACAGCGTCCTCCACGCCATGTCCCGCCACACACCGCCATTGAGGCCTTTCGCGACGTCGACTTGCTAGATCACCTCGTCGGCACTGGCCGTGCGGGCCAGCGCGCCGAACCACATATTGTCGTGCAACGCCGAGAGGCAGTACTCCTCTGCCATGGAGCCCGGTGCCACGGCCCGCCGCATGAGCCACGCCACTGCGCCGCCGGCGACGTTCGCCATCACCATTAGCGTCGGGCGATGCAGCGCGGCTAGCCTGGCCACGGCAGCAAGGGTTGACACCGGGACGGCTGTCCTCGTGAGCATCGGCAGGTTCATCTCAGCGAGGAAGCGGTAGTAGAGCGCCATGCCAGCATCGCGGCGAGAGCGGTCACTGTCGACTGCGATGGTGAAGAGCCGGAACAACTGCGGGACGACGCCGAGCACACCGATCGGTATCGATTCTTCTCTTCTATCGAGAGGCTATGTATGGCCCCGGCGCCGAGCAAGTTGACAAGTGCCTGCCTAGGATATCGGGATACTCCCAAAAGCTCACGTACCTGTATGTGGACACGTAGATACAGAATCGTATCCAATAAGCGGGGATACGTATCCAGGACGTATTAGCGATTTTCTGGAATTTCAAATAAATAAATAAACTCATATACTTATGGGATACCTCTCCAATGCTTCACTGATACCTCTGAACCAAATAATACCCCTCTCCAGTCCACTCTCACCCCGTAGACCCCAACCCGTACCCCATCTCTCAGTCCCGGTCCCGCCCTTGTAACCCTAGCCTAGCCGTTGGCTCGCGGCTGCCGCCATCGTCGGCCTATTGCCGCTTGGTGCAGTCCTCGGCAGCCCATGGTAGCCGTCGCCACAGTCACCGCTGACCGTCGATACCGCAGTCCCCAGTGACCACCACTCCCCGCCACCCGCATTGCCTGCCATGCAGGCACTCCTCACCGTCCACAGCTCTGTGTCGCCCGCCACTCCCTGTCATCCCCACCTGCCGCCACTCCCTGTCGTTTCCTTTGACAGCTACTCCCCGCCATGAACGTCATCCTCATCCTCAGCGGGCCAGCCCCCCACCCATAGTCGAAACCAGTGACAAAGGCGACAAGCGACAACGACAACTCATCAACTCGGTGACAAGCCAGCAATGAGCACTCAGAGGCGGCGTGACCAATAGGTATTAGGTAATATACTATAGTACCACTCCTTTGCAAATTGCAATGCTTCATGGTCAGTAACTATAGGATCACTATTGCTATCTCTATCAGTGTCGAGGTCTTCCTCTGTTGGTTGCACTCCCTCTAATGGGTCGGGCAAGGGAAACCGGGATAGGGTCAGGGACAGGAAGTTCCAATCCCTCTGTTGGTTCAACACCAAATGCATTATTGGGAAGATCATCATCATCAAATGTGTTGGTTAATACCCGCGTCATTCCAGCAAATGACGATGAGAAGAAGCCTTTGTGGTGTTTTGTTGAATTGCTAGAAAAGACCGAGAAAGGAACCTAGGGAAATGCAAGGTTTAGATGTAGACTTTGCAATCGTAACTTCAGTGGAAGTAATTCAAGGATCAAGGCACACTTTCTAAGGATTTATGTCTTAGGCATTGGTGCTTTTCCAAAGGTCTCAATTCCGATGCTTGCGCATCTTCGTGAAGAAATAGCTAGAGCTGATGCGGTCGCTTCTAGGAGCTTGCCTAGGGACATTCCATTGCACCATAGGGTGTGGGCTAAAAAAACGAAATCGGCTATTGAAGCAAGTTTCCATCATGATTTAGTTTGCTTGTATTTTTTATTACTTCTAACTTGTATATAAATGCTTATTTAGTTTACTTGCATTTGTTTATCTATAGGTCTACCATTCAATGTTGCAAGAAAACCATTTTTTAGGAAGGCTTTCACCTTTTGTTGCAAACAACAACATTGGTGGTTATGTTTCTCTAAACTACAACAAACTTAGGACAACTCTTTTTGACTAGGAAAAGACCCATGTTGAGAGGAAGTTGCAGCCCATCAAAATAACATGGAGCTCAAAAGGTGTGAGTGTTGTGTATGATGGGTGGTCAGATGCTCAAAGGCGCCCTCTCTTGAACTTTTATCTGTGACAAAATATGATCCAATGTTTCTTAGAGCAATCAACACAGAAGGTGAAATCAAGAAAAAAGAGTACATTGCTGAGAAGATGATTGCTATTATTGAGGACATTGTACCATATAATGTGGTATAAGTTATAACCGACAATACAACCAATTAAGAAGGAGCAGAAGGAATAATTGAGTATAAGTGGGCTCATATTTTTTGGACCCCGTGTGTGGTCCATATTTGAAACTTGCTTTGAAGAACATATGTGCTACAAAGAGCATAGATGGTAAAGCTTTTGATGGGTTAAATTGGATAAGTGAGGTTGCAAGTGATGCTTTGTTCATAAAAAACTTTATCATGAATTACTCACAGAGGCTCTATATGTTCAATTCATTTAACAAGCTAAAATTTATTGCCATAGCCGAATACAAGGTTTGCATCAACAGTGGTTATGTTGAAGAGGTTTCGTGCCATTAAAGAATCTCTAACTTTGATGGTTATGAGTGATAAGTGGTCAGAGTATAGGGAGGACAATCAAGAGTAAGCACAAATGGTGAAGAAAAAATTCTAAATGGTGGGACAAAGTTGTCTACATTGTTGATTTCACAGAGCCTGTCTATTCTATAATACATGCAGTTGATACCGACAAGCAATGCCTACATTTGATCTATGAGATATGGGATACTATGATAGAGAAGATTAAGAAAGTAATTTATTGCCGTGAAGGAAAGAATTGTATCAGTTTTCTTGCTTTTACTCACTTGTGCATGAGATCTTAGTCTCCCGATAGGCAAAGAGTAATATGTGATGTTTTGTTGATTTTAATTCATAATAATAAATAGGTACTACTCTGAAGCTTATCTTATAGCAATTCCTGATCGAGTACCTCCCCATGAGGATAAAGAGATTTCAGATATGAGAAATAGGTGTTTTAGAAAAATGTTTGGGCAAGTTAATGAAGAGTTGGTCAAAATTAAGAAACAATTTGCTGATTTCTCTCTATTGGATGATGGTTTAGTTCATTTGATTCCCTTGAGGATAGAGCCCACTTAGAGCCAAATCAATGGTGGGGTATTCATGGTAACTGTGCTTCAGAATTGAGGACATTGGCGTTGAAGTTACTTAGACACCCTGCTTCATCTTCTTGTGCTGAAAGAAACTGGAGCACTTATGGTTTGATTCATAATTTAATGAGAAAATAGTAATATTCTATCTCTACTATACTATTTCTTGCATAAATGTTCTTGTGATGTAAATAATTGTTTGCATTTGCTTTGTTGTAGACTAAAACCTGCATGTACGGAGGATTTAATATTTGTGCATCAAAACTTGCGTCTCCTTTCAAGGAAATCTGAGGAATATTCAAGTGGTCCAACAAGAACGTGAGATGTTGAAGGAGATAGCCATGAAGTGTTTGAAGGTGGTGCTGATTTTCTTCAGAAAGCTAGCATATCACTTGATGTTCTTGAATTGGAGGCAACTCTAGATGATATGGTTGAACTTGATCTCAACCCTAGTAGAGCAGGACCTTCGGTGGTAGCAGATGAAAGCTACATCTAATAGTCTTGCAAGTAGCTATCATGTCTTCATGAGCTATCAAAACTATTTTGCTTATCTTTATGTTGTGATGTTTGTGATTTGTAGAATGTGAACTATGAGAGTATGAGTCTACAAGACATTAGCTCTCAATTATGTAATGTCTGTGAACTTAAACTATTATTAGTGTGTCTTTGTGAATTGTCTCGGCTATGGCATGTTATTATTGATTTGATGTCCAAATGTCTATTGTTTACAACCTATTACTAATACGTTGATTGTAGTAATATGTCTGGATGCGTTCATGGAGATTGGAAAGTGGACAGTGCAACGATCAACCATGGTTGAGGACGCAACAATGCAACATTAATTAGGTAACAAACTAACAATTTGTTTCTTTTTTACTACTTTTTATTTTCTGCATTTTGCATAATTACATATATATATATAAAGTATATATAAATGTATCCCTGTATCCTAGTTTTTGAAAAATTGTCGTATCATGGTATCGCCGTATCGCGTATCTATTTCCACATATCAAGGCAACATAGGTGCCGGCATGAGCTCCGCTCGCATGAGCTGCACCCAATTTGTCGGCTCTAGGGAGAGGTTGACAACGCACGCGACTGCGCCGAGCTACACATCGCCATGAGATCACAGCAGTCGACGGAGCCCGGAGAGCAGCTGCGACGTGCAGAGCACCCGCCGGTGGCTATTCTCGCCGTCCCTTAGCATCCGCTTCAGCGCCTCCAGCGCGCCCTCTTGCCTGCTGGACTCATCGTCGTCGACGACAAGTAGCCTCACCAGAGCCGCTTGCTCCTAGGCCAACCTCGGCGGCAAGAACTCCAGCGGCGAATCACTACTGGCGACGCACGCCTCGTCCCATGAGGCGGCGGACGATGCTCTTGGCCTCGTCCGGCAAGAGGGGGAGTGGAAACGGCAGGCCGGAGAGGTGGCAGTAGGAGGAGATGGCCTTCTTAAGGTTTGCGTTCGGTATCAGCGTGGGCAGAGGCGGCGTGGCATCGTCGACAAGGCACAGCGTGAGCGCGGCTAGGGAGAAGGCGAGGGCGACGAATGCTTCGACACATCCACGCTCAAAGGTGTCGCCGCTCGGGACGATTACCGGGTCGCCCATCAGCCTACCGGGGATCAAGTACGTGAACTCCGGCGAGATGGTTGTGTCAATGGTTGTGCTCTTGCGCGGTTGTAAAGCGCCGCGGGAGTTGAAAATTTGGGATCTCACAGCGTATGGCTGCTTTTGACTTGGTGGTAACCGTGGTATGTGCTGAGTGGTAAGCTTGGACGACACTTTTGATTCCTTGTTTCAATTTAGTTTTGGTTGCAGTTAACAAAGTTGATGACCTTTAGAAAGTGGTATGAAAAGACTAAACGAATTATGAAAAAAATTGAGATCTTTGAGAAAAAACCTATAAAGGCAACAAAATTTGCCTCAAAATGTTATATATAATAGCATGTAGAAAAATTATAAAATTGGAAAACCGAACCAGAACTAAACTACAACAAGAAATCAAAGAGGTCTTCATCTAGAAACACCACAAGGTATGTAATGCTAGTGGAAATGTGTTAAAGATGCATACTACACCCTCTATGTTGCATTTATCCTTATTGTTTTGATATAATTTTAACAAAATTTTCAATTCGATCATAATCCCCACTTCCTCCTTGTCTCTCCCCCCCCCCCCAATCCCCGCCCAAGCCACAACTGCCACATGATGCCTCCCTACGATTGTCCCTTCCTAAACTGTTACCACAACTATTGTGGGATGAGGAAAACTTGGTAACCTCCTACAAGTACAACTAACACGGATGAGGATAGTGATGCCAAGGTGGCTCGAGGAGCAATGGTGATGCTCGACAACAAGTAACGATGAGAACATGGTGGGGAGGGCCATTGTAGTGAATCCATTGCCTTGGGTCTAGCCGTTTGTGGTGGTGTCCTAGGCGATTTGGCTATCACTTCCGACAAATGGCCTAGGAGTCATGATGGTGATATTGAATTGGAGCACTCTCTACGACATTATGTGGCGTCGACGACTAGGTGATAGGGGGGAGGTAGCACCCAGGGATGTTGTGTGATTGGGGGAAGGGGTCACGTCACTAGTGACTTGGGTGGGGGAGAGGGGGCTAAGGGAGTTAAAGCATTACGTTTGATGTGGAGATGTAGATAATTAACCCAACCAACTAGATCTCGACCCGACTCGATGGCAGATAGATATTAGGTTGGGTCTGAGTCAACCCTTGCCTTGACACGACCTAACATTTCCCTAGCCTACCCAACCACCAAATTTGTCATCCCCCATTCTCTCTCTCTCTCTCTCTCTCTCTCTCTCTCATCCTCCTAATCCCCACCATAGCTTGCCACAACCCTCTCTAGTGTTAGAAAACAGGACGTCGATTTTAGATTTTAGGGAAAATTAATCTGGTGGCACTGAAAGGTGACTCCGTTAACTTTCTAGCACCGAAGAAAGGTGGCGCAATTTTGTAGCACTGAAGTTACTCCCGTTACCCGGCGGCATGCCGTGACATGAGTCAGAATCGTGCTGTCTCCGTCTCATTAAGGTACCGATTCGGGTGGGGAAAAAATAAGAAAAGCCTCCCGTGTTCTTTCTGCTCGGCTGCAGCCCTTCTCCGCCACCGCCACCGCCGCAGCCGCCTCCACCGCGGAACCCTAGATTTGGCGTCGTCGAGGACGCCGCCGTCGCCATGGCCGGTCGTTCGGTCGGATCCGTCTCTGGTGGGATGCCAGAGTTCCTCCCGTTGGTTCGTTGCCCCAGATGCCGGTTAGTAGTGTTTGGAGCAGTCTGTGGCAACCAAAGAAATCGTGGGAGAATTTACTACAAATGCCCAAACTTTGATGGGGGTAAGTGGTTAATTTGCGTTTGATTCTTCTTGCTCTTCCCTTTTTTTGACTTCGGACATTGCGTAGGTCAATGGGGTGTGCAAGTTTTTCTACTGGGAGGAGGAATATAGAGCATATCTAGCCGATTTGGATGCTCCTGATGCTGGGTTGGTACGGGGACAGCATGAAGACACGAGTGCTGGCGGATTGGTTCAGACGGTTGCAGAGCTCACTAGCACCATGAGCAAGTTGATAGATGTAGTTGAGAAGCTATGTACTTTATTTTGTGTTTTGATTTTTGTGATGGTTGTATTGATGGTTACCAATGGCAGAGCTCAATAGCTCATATGTAAGAGTGTTGGTTGTATGTGTATCAGAATTGTATCTTTGCAAGAACATGAATCTGAAGTGTCAGTTTGCAAGCACATGAATCTGAATTGGCACTTTGCATGAACATGTATTTGAAATGTCACTTTGCAAGAACATGTAGGTATTAACAAAATAGGCATGACAATGCCCATTACACAAAAGGGTTTTGAGAACTACTAGTTGCATTGTTTAGCTGCATTGTGCACACAATAGGCATGACAATGCCATTTACACAAAAGGGATAGTTAAGTTATGACCAATACATACATAAAAGTATCATTTCAGAACAATACATACACAAAATAGGCATGACAATGCCATTTACACAAAAGGAATAATTAAGCTTCATTTGCTTCCTTGTGCTGCTGCTCTGTTCCTTGTCATTGGGCTAGATGGCTTCAGGGATGCTGCTCTCTTCCTTGTCATAGGGCTGGGCTGTTGCTTGTTTCCTGGTGGTAGGGCTACATGTCTTCTGGACTCCTGCAGCGGAAGGTGTGCTCTTCCTCTTCTTTGTAGCAGGGGCTTCAGAAGGTGTGCTCTTCCTCTTCTTTGATGAAGTAGTAGCAGTTCCAGCTTTACTCCTTGTAGCAGGTCCAGATTGTTGTGCAGATAGAGGTGGCTGAACTTGGGTGTGCTCTTCCTCTAGTTCAACTTGGGGTGGTTCGACCATAGCATTTGAACATCCTTTTGAAATGTGCCCAAATTGGTAGCATCTTTTACATTGGTAGGGCCCTCTCTTGCCTGGTTCATCAAAATTTCTGATTCTTTTCTTTCTTCGCCGCCCAGCACTTCTATCCAGTTTTGGAGGATACATATGAAACCCTGGATTACACAATGGCCAATGATTTTTGTCATCCAATGGTGGCACCTCAAACTGATAACAATCCTTAAACTTCTGCACAGAGTACCACTCATGCACATATTCTGAAATTGAAGTCCCTCTCAACTGTGTTATATAAGCTATTGCATGTGTACATGGTTTTCCTGAAATATCCCAGTGTCCACAAGTGCATGTTCTGTTGGCAAGATCAACCCCATACCTCACAGTGGATCCATCATTTGTAGTTCCAGAGACTTCAACTTTCATGTGACCACACTTAGAGATGTTGTACTGCAGACCTCTACTTCTTATCTTCAACTCTTCCAATACACTTGGGAGGATTTCACCTTGCAGTTTTTTTCCTATCTCCTGCCTTATAGCAATCTTCTCCTGCACCATGGCTCTAATCTTATCAAGAAGGTCTACCAGTGGTAACTCTTTCAGATCTTTAATCCAACTATTGAAGCACTCAGATATGTTATTGTTCACATAATCAACTTTGCAGGTTTTAGAGAACTTAGATCTAGACCACAAATGTTTGTGATGGGTCTCCAGATAAGTATGTGCTTCTGGGCAAACATGTTTTATCTGCTCATATAACCTTTCATATTTTTCTTCTCTGCAAGTCCAGGCACAGGGCCACATGTATTTTAGAACATCTCCCCTGAATTTCTTCCTAAAGTTCTGCATCAAATGTCTAAAGCACTCCCTGTGCTCTGCATCATCACCAAACACTTGCTGAACAGCATGCTCCAGTCCTTTGCAAGCATCAGTGTGTATAGTTAGGCCTTCAGGTATTCCAATAGTCTTCTTTAACTCTGTCATGAACCATGTCCAGTTCACATTGTTTTCCTTTTCAAATATAGCAAAGGCTACTGGATACATCCAGTTATGCCCATCAATTGCTGTTGCTGTAGCTAGCTGACCAGTGTACCTGCCTGTCAAGTGAGTGCTATCTACCCCCAGATAAGGCCTGCATCCAACCAAGAAGCCATCCACACAAGGTTTCATAGCAACAAAAATCTTTGAAAACTGCATTTTCCCCCCTTCCTCCCTGCAAACAATGTCAACTACACTGCCAGGACTTGCCTGCTCCAATGCAGCTTTGAAATTCCAAAGCAGGCTAAAACTGTTCTCCCAAGGACCAAGAATTTCATCCAAAGCCACCTTTCTGCCTTGCCAAACTCTATTATACTTCAGATCAATCTTGTATTGTTGTTCTAGCATTTTATGCAGGTGCTTCGGTGTGATATGGGGCTCCTTAGCCAATATGGGCTTAGACCTCTCAGCAATCCAGCCCTTCGTGGCCTCTTTCCCCTTAAGCCTTCTTGTGCTTGCACATGTATGATTAGGACCAGCTGTCATAACCATGAATGTTGTAGCACCCTGTAATTTTTTTGCATGCAGGCGCCAAGGGCAATTGTTATCATCACACCTCAGCCTGTACCTCTCTGAATTACTGTGGGTCACACTTGTTTCATATTCTCCTTTGATGGCATGTTGATGAAGCATCTGTTTTAGCTCTTCCTTGTCAACAAATGTGCTGCCCACCACAATAATTGGGTTGTCTCTATCATAACTATGTGCTGCACAACTTGTCTCACTGAGTGTTGCCTCATCATCTGGTACAAACTGTGGGTCATAGTCCTCAAACTGCACTGAGTGGTCTGTGTTATTATTCTCCATTCCTTTGTCCTTCCCCATCTCTATATATCTCAGTTCATCATCAACTACAATGGCTTGATCTCCTTCAGTATCTACACCACACTCTTGCTCCTCCACAGTGGGACCATCAGTTTTCTCTCTTTCTTCTTGATCCTCCACAGAGGGACCATCAGTTTTCCCTCCTTCTTGATCCTCCACAGAGGGATCATCATCTTTGTCTCCATTATCTTTGTCCTCCACAGAGGGACCATCAGCTATGTCTCCATGCTCTTGCACCTCACCCCAGTCTATACCATTGTACCAACTATCATCACTTGAGCACTGATTAGGAGCATGCTTAGACAAAACAATCTCTTCGCCCTCTGGTTGGCAAGCAACATCCTTGTCTGCTGGAGCTTCACTACCCACTGTCTCAATGTTCATGAAAATTGCTAAATTTGTTCTTCCACTACTAAGAAAATTAACCAGATCTGCATCATTTCTAACCAATGATTCACCCCGTCAACCCCAGTACACCAGTACGTTGGTCGTTGGTCACTTCCCCATTTAAATTCCTGCCCGATGTCATCCCCCAAATCAAGCAGAGAGTACTCATCTGGATTAAGAAGTAAACAAATCTTCGTACCCTTGTTATAGTGACGTCTACCATCAATAATAGAACCATATGATAACACGGATACCTCCAAGCAAACCAAATCTGACCCTGACCCCATCTACGCGAAGGGAGAAATTTCTAGGGTTTAGGCACGGAACAACGAGCGAGAACAACAAAATAGGGGAATGCAATACAAGCGAAAGACATCTTAGTACCTTGAGCTTCCAGGGCACCACGGGGAAGGCGGCGGCGGCGGCGCGGTTGCGCCGGCGGCGAAGAGGGGCTGGACAGGGAAGGAACACTGGAGGCTTTTCTTATTTTTTTCCCCACCCGAATCGGTACCTTAATGAGACGGAGCAGCACGATTTCTGACTCATGTCACGGCATGCCAGTTCGGGGTAACGGGGAGTAACTTCAGTGCTACAAAATTGCGCCACCTTTCTTCGGTGCTAGAAAGTTAACGGAGTCACCTTTCAGTGCCACCAGATTAATTTTCCCTAGATTTTAACGACACCAGGGGCACAAATGTTTGGTAATAAAGTTCGACTTTCATCCTGTATCTGCAAGGCTATAATTATGGGTGCTCTTCCACATCAATATAGCATACCCCCACCCTAGGTTATGCCCACATGCTGACTACAACCCTTCCATCTCATGGCCCATCAATGATCTACCTCCCTCCAAGACCAACACATGATCTCGGGCCTAATTCTCCTACATCCATCGGCCAATTGGAGCCACAATCAAGGTCCTTTCCTAACTTAACCTAAAAGACTAGCCTGATGAGTGAAGGACGCCTCCATCTTTTAACTTTGCTCCCCATCACCAATATCCGATTAGGATCAAACCCAACAATCTTTCCTATCACACATCGGAACACAACCGACAATTGTGCGATCTTCAAGAGATGTGTGGATAACATAGACCCCGGGTACCCACACGGAGGGCCTAAAAGACCACTCGACAGGGATGGACCAAGTTGAGTGGATGAGGACGGGTACCACTCGGACCCAAGAAGGCTTGCCCAGTAAGGAAAAACATAAAGACAGAAGTCTATCCATAATAGGGAAAATACAATTGTAATCCCGGATAACTACATATTTGGTTAGAGGATAGAGATAGGAATACTACCTCGTAACCGACTAGGACTCCTCGTTGTAACCCCACCCCCTCCACTATATAAAGGGGGTAGGGGGCCATAGTTTGGCAACCAATCCTGTCGACGGTTGAGATAACGATCTCAAGTCGCTAAGGTTCTTGAAGATTGAGATAGGAGACACGCCGAACAATGCTAACGAGAACGAGCAGGGAGGCGGGGTTTTATCTGGTTCGGGCCTCTCGAGAGATAATAGCCCTACGTCCAGCCTTTCTTATATATCAAGGATGAATACAAGAGGTGGCTCGACGAGACGAACAAGTCTCGGCGAGATTATGGGTGTACAAGGAAGCAATATGCGATGATATGCTAAGTCTTGATCTTCCCTCCTCTACATGCCGTAGAGGCATGGTTTATATAGTACAGAGCAAACCGACCTACCGAGGGAATATCGGGCCGGGCTAACTACGAGATCGTAATGAACTCATACATGCCAAATATATCCCGAGGCAGATAAGGCATACTCCTAGTCTTGGGGAACACGACTCCTAGTCCAATCCGGGAAACCACGTCCGGTCTTCACGTGGCCGTGCGTAACTCGCTCGAGTCGGACTCAAACAGAATCCTAGACCGTTACGCACCGTGCGGCCGTAAAGCTATTGGCGGGATGCATATGGGCAGATAGAACCTTCCAGGAGCCGGGCCTGGCGGTATTCGATTGGGCCGTCGGGGAGTGGGCCATGGCAATGGGCGTAATTTTATCCCCGACGGCTAGCCCCGAGACTCAAGTGGAAGGAATCACTAGAGTGGGGTCTTCCTCTTGAGACTCTAAGTCACGAAGAGGGTATTTTTTCTGCTACAAAGGCGTGCAACAGAGACCGAAGCAGGTTATGGTTCAACCGAACAATACTTGTTCGGATCGAACAAAAACTTGTCCGCGCCGAGCAACTCTGTTGCGTCGAGCAGAAACGACATCTGTCCGAGCGAGTACCCACCCTCGATCTGTAAATCGGAAGAAGTGAGGTGAATCATCTCCTTGAGGTGAGCGTCATCAAGGAGGATTGGATTCTTAGTAGTGAAGAGCGTACCACCGCATCCGAAGATCGGATCTTCCGGGAGAATAAACATAGTAAGTCACGAGACGGACTCGTGCTGCTGCATCCAGACATTCAGATGCCTAGGAAAAGATGAACGGAAATAGAGAAACCACCTCTCGGGCTAGAGCTTGCCCGAGGAAATAGAGATTGTGCTTTCGAGCAAACATTATGCTCAGGAGCGAAAGTGATGTGCCCCCAGACGTAGATCGTGTGCCAGGAGCAGACAATGCATACGAGGGGGAAGGTGACCCAGTCCCCGAGCGTAGAGCTCGCCAAAGGAACCAGGTACAGAGATCTAGTCCCCGAGCACGGAGCTCGTTAAAGGAACCAGAAAGTGCGACCAGGCGAAGACGTACCCGGTCAAAGACCATCCAGTCCCCGAGCACGGAGCTCGTCGCGGGGACCAGACGTGCACTCCGGGCGAAGAGCTGCCCGGCGCGAAGAGATCCAGCCCCCGAGCACGGAGCTCGTCGCGGGGACAGATCTTGCGCGCCCGGCGCGCGGGCGAGGTGAATCACAACCCAATGCAGTCAGAGCCGCAAGAGAACGTGTGAAATCAACGCTTTACCCATGACGTATTCCTTGCGACAATGTAAGCGTCGTCTTGGCAAGTGCAGAACCGACGCTTGGAGTGTCCGTTGCGATGAGAATCGGCTTACGATGTACATGCCCGTTGCGATGAGAATCGGCTTACGGTGGGCAGGACTCCGTTGGTGGCGCACTACCTTAACTTAGCCAAACTGTGAAGGTCAGTGCCGGGCAAAGGCGAGAAATCAGACGCGGGTGAAGTGAATCAGTCCCCGGGCATGCGTGGAGCAAACCCGGGAAGAGAGGGATGCAGACATCGGTTTTGGTGGGGAAGCCTGGAACCTCGCCACGACCATCACCGGAGTCTGACGTTCCCCGCTCCTGTATTTCCTGCAAAAGACAAATAAGAAACGAGCAGCAAGGGGAAAAAAGAGAGCAATAAAAGGCTCTAGGAAGAGCAAAGCGAGTTTTGAAAAACACGCAAAAGACGACCTACCCGCGCAAGACATAATTTTTTCCGGGTACGTCCCCCGATAGCGTTAGTATCACCTCGGTGAATACGGAACCGACGCAAGGAGTGCCCGTTGCGATGAGAATCTGCTTACGGTGGGCAGGACTCCGTTGGTGGTGCATTGCTTCGGATTACCGTGCAAGGAAGGACGTAGCATGGATAAAAAAGACGTGTGCGGACAAGTGCAGCCCCGCTGTGGCTAAGACCGCTAACCGGGAAGGCGATCGGGACCTTAGCCGCAGTAAACGCGCGAGGCGAAATCTTATCCTGCATGGACCCGTGCAGCGTTGGTGTCGCCTCGGCGGTGCGGAACAGCGCCAGAGTGCCCGTTGCGATGAGAATCGACTTACGGTGGCGAACTCCATCGGTGGTGCACCGCTTTGTTAACCGGAGCCGTACAGGTCGTCGCCAGATAAAAAGACATGCTCGCATGCGGGGAGCGCTACGGGAGCGAAAGACCAACGAGGTTTTGGAAAACCAACGCTAAGGAAAGGAACTGGAAAACTGAAAACGCAGGGGTTGCGAAATTCAGCTCAAGTCCCAATCGACCGAGGAGAGCGATCCTCCGTGGAGCTGGCCGAGCAGCTCAAGACCGCCGAGCAGCGCTTGAATCAGAGCGAGAGTCTGACCGAGCAACTTTTCCTGCAAAAAAGAGCAGCAAAAGACAAGGACGAACAGGAAACCAAGAGCAAGGCGAACAGCGCTAGAGAGTTTTAAGAAAACCGGTAGAACGCTTAGCCTAACTCACAGCCCCCGTTGTGCAGCTGCTCGAGGACCTGAGTTTGCGATCTCGAACAGGTGCACAAGAGAAAGAGCGACGCCCTAGCCCCCGGTACGGACGACGCATGAAGACCTGAACTTGCGACTTCAAGCACATGCGTAGAGAGTTAGAGCGACACCCGTATTCTGATCGACTCGTTCCAGGAACTACTCGTTAACGTAAGTTAGGCGATTCCGAAGGTAACCGAACAAGGAAAGTGCCTCTGCCGCGGAGGGCTTACGAGAGCAGGCTTTGCCAAGTGGTTGTGCCGTGAGCGGTAAGTACCTCTGCCGTGGAGGGCTTACGAGAGCAGGCTTAGCCGCGAGGCTGGATGCCGTGTTACGCAACTCTGAGTTTAGGAACTTGTTGAAACAAGATACGGGCAGGGAAAACCCTTGAGATTGCGGGGCCAAGAGTTCGCAAGACCGGGCAGCCATCAAGTGTTACCAGAGAGAAAGAGTAGTCTGAGAAGACGAGTGGTGAGAAGGACCGCAGGGGGCCGCGAGCATTCACCGCTCAATGGATTGAACTTTACATGGCAGCCCGAGAGACTTGGACGAACTAAGGCGCGAAATTTGAGAAAAAGCGCGAAGCTCGGAAACGAAAGACCTACACGAGAAACTTACGAAACTGGTCGATGTTCCAAGTGCTGGTCAGCTCTCTCCCGTCACCCACTGTCAGGCGAACAGCCCTCGGGATCCGGAAGGAGTTTTGATCCAGTCCCCAAGCACGGAGCTCGTCGCGGGGACCAGACAAGCAGCGCCGCGGGCGAAGAGCTGCCCGGCGCGAAGTTGGTCCAGCGCCCAGCGGAAGAAAGTACTGGCGAAGTTGGTCGAGCCCCGAGCACGGAGCTCGTCGCGGGGACAGACGCAGCGCCCGGCGAAGAGCTGCCCGGGCGAGGAGATCCGATCCCGAGCACGGATCTGGGAACCAGATTCGAAGGCGATCAAGATCGAAGGATCGATCCGATCTGGCAGGGAAGAGACATCCCGCCGCCGAGTCGTAGTCCTCGTGAAGAATCTCTGGTCGCCGATAGAGTTCGACATGTTCGATCTGCGAGTCCCCACGGACGGCGCCAACTGTCGACGGTTGAGATAACGATCTCAAGTCGCTAAGGTTCTTGAAGATTGAGATAGGAGACACGCCGAACAATGCGAACAACAACGAACAGGGAGACAGGAGTTTTTATCCTGGTTCAGGCCTCTCGGGAGAGATAATAGCCCTACGTCCAGCCTTTCTTATATATCAAGGATGAATACAAGAGGTGGCTCGACGAGACGAACAAGTCTCGGCGAGATTATGGGTGTACAAGGAAGCAATATGCGATGATATGCTAAGTCTTGATCTTCCCTCCTCTACATGCCGTAGAGGCATGGTTTATATAGTACAGAGCAAACCGACCTACCGAGGGAATATCGGGCCGCTAACTACGAGATAAATAACGAACTCATACATGCCAAATATATCCCGAGGCAGATAAGGCATACTCCTAGTCTTGGGGAACACGACTCCTAGTCCAATCCGGGAAACCACGTCCGGGTCTTCACGTAGCCGTGCAGAACTCTGTTCGAGTCGGACTCAAACAGGAATACTAAACCGTTACGCACCGTGCCAGCCAGAAAGCTGTTCGGCAGGATGCATATGGGCCAGATAGAACCTTCCAGGGAGCTGGGCCCTGGCAGGCTGTTCGATTGGGCCATCAGGAAGTGGGCCATGGCAATGGGCCGTAATTTTATCCCCGACAAATCCAATACCCTTGCCTCATAACACAACTTGAGACCGAGAACACAACATACAAGAGATCTCCCGATCATCTTGTACACATATACCCCATGTAATCCTAGAGCACAGGACTAGGGTATTACCTCTACCCGATGAGGGCCTAAACCTGTATAAAAAAGACCCCCTGTCTTGTGCTACCATCGAGTTTGGATCCAGCGCATAACCCCATTTAAATTCATTGCCAACGATAACCCCTGGTTATGCACCCGTTGACAAGATGTTTCAGGTCACAGATCATGGCTCTGATACCACTTGTCAGAAGATATAATGTCAACATCTTATTTTTTAACATCTAGCACTCTCCCTCCTAGTCATGCCTATATATGGCTTCTCCTCATGTCACGCATCCACATGGTAGCAACGAACCCCCTCCTCCTCAATGGCAATGAGATCCCCCTCCATGGTAGTAGTGACGGGCCAGCGACTCCCTCCTCCTCCACCGTTGACAGGCTTTTGTTCTCCCCCAATGGTGGCAAGCTCTTCCTCCCCCCATGGCAACAACGGTGGACCGATGGCTCTCTCGACAACGACGGTGACAAGCTCTGCTCCTCCCCTAAAGTGGGCAAAGTCCTCCTCTCCCATGGTAGCTACCGTGGGTTGGCGGCTCTATCTTCCCCATGACGGTGGTGGTGGCACACTCCCATATTGGGCCATTCTCCTCCTCTTATTCACTTTGGGACGGTCTGAGGCACCGACAAGATCGACGGTGGGATCCCTGCTGAGGGTCAGGTTTGGTGGGTTTGAGGCTCGATCTACACCGACTTAACTGGACCTATCTAGGCCCCTAGTTCGGTGGGAGATTGGGTCTGAGTATCTTTGCAAAATCAGATAACGGTGGTCTTGTTTTTTTTTTTTTCTTCTACAAGTAGCATTGCCTAACACGGATTGCATGTAATCATTTAGTATGAGTGCGAGTTTTGTAGTACATGTCACGCTATGATCCTTAATTAGATGCAAATTCAACGGTTTAGATTAGCTAAATAACTGTAATAAAAATCTCAAAAAAAAATATTGTAGTGAATATGTTATAGCAAACAATATTAACCGTCCATTAAAGAAATTGATAAACAAGATCATATGCCGTCGCTTAAGAAACAGTTTCAGCGACAACTGCATGCAATCTTGGTTGTATATGCCTCGTCGAAGCTCATAGAATAGTAAAGAATGAGTGTTGTTGAGTGCTACACCAGAAAAGAAGGGAAAGTCTTCGTATTAGCTTGCTTTTATATCTCGCGAGAGAGGCTTCTAGATGCATTCGGTCAAATAATTCCTACAAATATATTTCAGTTTGGTAAATACGCAATCTGCTGTTGCAAGAAGCTAGTTTCCCCAAGTTTTATTGGCGAAAGCATGGATTATGATGCTGAGAGCATAGTAGCATATGCGTTAATCAAAAATGCAATTTGCTTCAGGTCTTCGTGTTAATCCTTGGAGCATACGACATTGTGTTGAACTGTTCGAGCTGAGCTGCAGTGCAGGCATCACCACAAGTTGACTTGAGGCGATCTGGCCATTGGATCGGTTTCTGTTGTGGCAACGCTTGGTTGCGATATGCTCCGTTGAAGTTTAGACAATCATAAATTCGTAATTAATCAAGAGAAAGGAATGGTTTTGCCTTCACTTGGTAGCTCTTAGAAAAATTCACGAGGTTCCTTTTATATATAGTGTTACGTATTACATCCTAGTTTTGCAGTTTATACGGTGATTTACATGTTCATCAGTTTTGCATGATCTAATACTTACTGCATTCTTGGTGAAATGCAAATTTATGCTAACCATATGGTACAAGGCAGAGTCGATGAGCTCAAAAAGTAATGAATGTGCTAAATTAGATTCTGACCATGATGGCTGTTAGATGTGTATTGGGCTTATGTATTGGGCGGTGTATATGGACCTTTATTGTATTAGGGTTTTCTAGCCTTCTTTCCGTTTTGCCCTTGTACTCTGTATATATACTGGCCCTTTGGCCTCTAGATGTATACAAGTGCTATTCCTAACATGGTATCAGAGCGGCTTAGGTTAGGGTTACCTCCTTCTAGCCGCCGTCGATCCTTGCGTGTTGCACTTGCACGCACCACCACCACCAATCGTCGTTGCTCTTCGTTTTGAGCACCGGCTCATCGTCACTGTCTCTCCCGTCGGTCGGCTGGCCTCATCCTGGCCGCCGCCGTCTCGCCGTCGACCCCGTCATCGTCGCCATCCAGATCTGCCGCCGGCTCGACCCCGTCACCGCCGCCATCCAGATCTGCCGCCAGCTGCCCCTACTCGTCGTCGGGAGGGTGCCGCCGCCCCCGCTGTTCCTCGTCGGGGAGGCGCCGCTGCCTCTCTGCTTGAGGCGCCGCGCCCGCTTTCGTCGTCGGAGGCGCCGCCGCCGCTCCTTGTCGGGCATCGCGAGCTTCCTCCGTGCCGCCGACCGCCGCAGCTCTTCGCCGCCCGCCACCTCCGCCTGGCTCTTCCCGCCGCCGGCCACTTCCGACCCGTCGCTGCCTGAGCCCGCTTGGTCACCGCCGCCCCCCTCTCTGTTTCGGTCATTTTGGTCCGACCAGTTGAGCTTGTGGGTCGGGGCCAAGTGAGTTTGCGGGTCGGGTCGTGTGTGTGCGTAAAAAAAACAAGAAGAAAAAAAAAAGTAAAAAGAAAAATGTCGTCAGGCACCGTTTATGTTCCTCGGTGTCCTATGCTTTTTGATGGGCTCAACTATCAAGATTGGGCCCAGCACAAGCGCATTCACATGCGTGGACAACGCCTCTAGGATTTTCTTACCGGCAAGCTTCCTTGCCCGCCGCGTCCTGATCCCCCGGCGCTGTCTTCTTCGACGTCTACAGGTATTACTGATGCTGATAAGAAGGCCTCCGATGAGTATAAGGAGGCTCTGGAGTCCTACAATTCTCAGTACACCGCCTACAAGTTTTGGTCTGATGAGGATGCTCGTGCCTCTGCTATTTTAATTGCTAGCATGGAGGTGCATCTTACTGGAGAAGTGGTCTCTTTGGCATCTGCGCAGCTGATGTGGTCACATCTTCGCGATCGTTATCAGTCTTCGGGTGATTCTCAGTACCTTGCTGCTCTTCGTCATGAGAAGTCTCTACAGCAGGGTGATTCTACAATGGATGAGTTTTATGGTCAGCTTTCTGGAGTATGGCGTCAGTTGGACTCTCTGGATGCGGCTCTTGACACTAGAGCTGATCACGACTCTCGGACTTGTGCCTGCTGTCTGCGTCAGCGATCTCGTCTGGAGCTTCGTCGTGTCTACGACTTCATCATACGTCTTCGGCTCGAGTTTGAGCAAGTTCGTGCTCAGCTTCTTGCTTGTCACCCTCGTGTCACTATGCTGGAGGCTCTCTCTGCTCTTCGTACTGAGGAGATTCGTCTTCGTGGTGCTGGTCTACTGACTTCTCCGTCAGTTCTTGCTCTTCGGCCACCGGCTTTGACTTCTACTGGTCCTCGGTCGTCTTCTTCATCATCCTCGTTGTCTTCTGGAGTGACGACGAAGGCAGGTCTTCACTGCATCTATTGTGACAAGGACAGTCATGTGGAGCAGTTCTGCTACAGGAAGAAGAAGGATATTGCTCGACGTCGATCGCCTAAGGGTTCTGTAGCACCAGTCACAGGAGACTCAAATTCCTAGTGCAGTCCAGATGCCTCTACTGAGATTCTTATGCTATTGCGTTGCATGGCTGCCTCTTCACCCTCGGGTTCACTGCATCGCTTGTGATCCTCTCTCGAGACACCAGGTACATCACCATGGATTCTGGACTCCGGTGCTTCTTTTCATATAACACCGGATTCCACCTGTCTTACTTCTGTTCATCCCTTAACCACACCTTTGACTGTTCAGGCAGCAGATGGTTCCTCTTTTCCTGTCACAGGACGAGGCACTCTTTTATCCTCTTCTTTTCATGTACCATCTGTTTCTCATGTTCCTAACCTAGATATGCAGCTTATTTCTGTCGGCCAGCTTACTGATTTAGGTTGTCGTGTGATTTTCGATACTGACTCATGCTGTGTTCAGGATCGTCGCACGGGTCTCCTGGTTGGTACTAGCCCCCGGCGCCTTGATTATCAGCGTCTCTGGGAGCTTAACGGCTTCGCCCCTTCCTTCGCTTATACGCGATCTCTCTGTCTGTATTTGCTTCCTCCACGGCGTCTTTTGCTCAATGGCACCATCGTTTAGGTCATCATTGTGGTTCTCGTTTATCGTCTTTGGTTCGTCGTGGTCTTTTAGGGTCTGTGTCTGGTCCTGTACACCTCGATTGTGCGGGTTGCAATCTTGGCAAACAGGTGCAACTCCCTTATCCTTCTAGTGAGTCTGTGTCAGCTCATCCGTTTGATCTTGTTCATTCTGATGCCTGGGGTCCAGCCCCTTTTGTGTCAAAAGGTGGTCATAAATATTACATCATTTTTATAGATGATTTCTCTCATCACACTTGGATATATTTATGTCTTCTCGTAGTGAGGTTTTGTCTATCTATACAAATTTTGCCACCATGATTCGTACTCAGTTTGACTCTGCTATTCATATTTTTCGAGCTGACTCTGCAGGGGAGTATCTTTCTGGGCATCTTCGTAGTTTTCTCGCAGAAAAGGGCACTCTGTCTTAGTTCTCTTGTCCTGGTGCCTATACTCAAAATGGTGTGGCTGAGCGTAAACATCGTCATCTTCTTGAAACCGCTCGTGCACTCATGATTGCTTCTTCTGTTCCATCTCACTTTTGGGATGAGGCTGTCTCTTCTGCTTGTCATCTCATCAATCTTCAGCCCTCTTCTGCTCTTCAAGGTGGTATTTCTATAGAGCATCTTTCTGAACACCTAGCAGACTACTCTGATCTTCGATCTTTCGGGTGTGTCTGCTATGTTCTTCTTGCTCCTCGTGAACGCACTAAACTGACCGCCCAGTTAGTTGAGTGTGTGTTTTTCTGGGATATAGTGATGAGTACAAGAGCTATCGTTGTTGGGATCATTCTGGTCGTCGGATGCGGATTTCTCGAGACGTTACCTTTGACGAGTCTCGCTCTTTCTATTCGCGTCCTTCTTTTCCATCCTCTACCGTCGCATCCCTCTCTTTTCTAACTTTTTCAGGTACTCCCATTTCTTCTCTTCCTATTCCACCTCCTCCAGTGTCTCACACGTCTTCTTAGCCTCCTGAGTCCACTGATTCTCTTCTTCCTGAGTCTAGTGTTCCTTCTCCTAACGAGCCAACTATCTCTTCTCCGTCAGTTTCACCTGACTTTGTTCCTCCTCATCCTTTCTTTTACACTCGCCGTCAGCATCCGGTTGAGGTTTCTCCTGTTGCCTCATCCTCTGAGGAGTCATCCTCTGAGGAGTCAGCTTCAACCTCCCAGCCATATGCTCTTCGTGATCATCGCTCTATTCGATCTCCTGAGCGTTTTGGTTTTGCCGGTGCTGCCTCTGCTGAGCTAGTCTCTTATCGTGATGCTGTCATTCATCCTGAGTGGCAGCATGCGATGGCTGAGGAGATTTCTGTGCTTGAGCGTAATGGCACTTGGGAAATTGTCTCTCTTCCGTCCCATGTTCGTCCCATTACTTAAGAGTAGGTTTATAAGATCAAGACTCGCTCTGATGGTTCTCTTGAGCATTATAAGGCTCGTCTTGTGGCTCGTGGTTTTCAGCAGGAGCCTGGTGTTGATTATGATGAGATCTATGCTCCTGTGGCTCACATAACCACTATCAAGACGCTGTTTGCTGTGGCCTCTATTCGTACGTGGCCTATCCATCAGCTTGATATTCAAAATGCCTTTCTTAATGGAGAACTGTATGAAGAGGTTTTTATGCGGCCTCCACCTGGGTATTTTGTTTCTGATGACAAGGTTCTTCGCCTTCGTCGTGCTTTATATAGGCTTAAACAAGCTCCGTGGCTTGGTTTGGCCGCTTTTCTCTGATGAGTTCTCGCTGCTGGCTTTTCATCGTGATCATGATCCTGCACTGTTTGTTCACACCACATCTCGTGAGCGCACTCTTCTTCTGCTCTATGTCGATGACATGATCATTACTGGTGATGATTCTCGGTTTATTGATTTTGTCAAGGCTCGTCTCAATGAGCAGTTTCGCATGTCTGATTTGGGTCCCATTCGTTATTTCCTTGGGATTGAGGTTACCTCTACGTTGCAGGGTATCTTTCTATCTCAAGAGAAGTATATTGAGGATCTTCTTGATCGGGCTTCTCTCACAGATGATCATGTGGTTGAGACTCCTATGGAGCTCAATCTTCAGCTTCGATCCACCGATGGCGAGCCTCTCTCGGATCCTACTCGGTATCATCACCTCGTTGGTAGTCTTGTCTATCTTGGTATCACACGTCCCGATATTTCTTATGCTATTCACATTCTGAGTCAGTTTGTCTCTGCTCCCACTCAGCTCCACTATAGTCATCTCTTTCGTGTCTTGCGCTACTTGCGTGGCACTATCTCTCGTCGTCTTTTCTTTCCTCGCTCCAACTCTTTACACCTTCGTGCTTATTCCGATGCTACCTGGGCAGGGGATCTTTCTGATCGCCGCTCTCTTTCCGCTTATTGTGTTTTTCTTGGTGATTCTCTCATTGCTTGGAAGACTAAAAAACAGAGGGCAGTTTCTCGTTCCAGTGTAGAGGCTGAGTCGCGGGCTATGGCTCTATTGACGACAGAGGTTACCTGGCTGCGTTGGTTACTTGAGGATTTTGGTGTTTACATTGCGCCGACCCTCTTTTATCGATTTGACAGGAGCTATAGGTATCGCCAGGGATCCGGTGAAGCATGAGCTCACCAAACATATTGGTGTTGATGCTTCTTATATGAGATCACGAGTTCGGGGAGCGAGTTGTGGTTTTCAAGATATGCCTTCAGCAGATCAGTTGGCAGATTTCTTCACAAAGGCACAGACTCGACAGCATCATTATTCTTGTCTCTCCAAACTCAGTGTTGTTGATCCACCATGGGTTTGAGGGGGGGTGTTAGATGTGTATTGGGCATGTATTGAAATTTGTGTATATGGGCCTTTGTTGTATTAGGTTTTCTAGCCTTCTTCCGCTTTTGCCTTTTACTCTATATATATCTTGGCCTTTGGCTGGGATGTATACAAGTGCTATTCCTAACAATGGCATCAGTGACGGTCACAACACACAAGGTGAAGGCCGAAAAGCACTCTCCAAAGTCAAACCCAGATGGAAGTAGACTGAATGCACAAAAACCAAGCTGAAAATGGTGTCTCAAACACACAAGTTAATAGCGTTTTCTCTTTTGATACAATTACAGTTGTAGAGAATTCAGAAACACGACATTAGCATCTGCATAAATCCAAATGAAACTAAAATTCAATTCGATCATTCGAACAAAAGAATTCACTTTGAATGTAAGATGAGAATATGAGATCGTGTGATACACAACGATGGAGGTGCTTCGAAAATGTAGCGAAGACTTTTGAAATTTCAGAACTGGGTCGTGTTTGACCCGGACGACCCGGCGTGGTTGCTCCGGTGCGGCGGCCGCCGGAGCGACACGAGCCCCTCCGACACGACGCTGCCATCGTCCCACTGCCTGCCGAGCAGGCCGGCGGCCGCCACCGCCGCCGCCTCGTCGTCCTCCCCGCGCATTGCCCGGAGCGTCCGCCGCGCCATGTCGCGCCCCACCCCGCCGTCGCCGTCGGCCACCGGCGTCAGCGCCGCCTCCACGCCGGCGGCGCGCGCGAGCCCGCGGAACCGCAGGCTGCCCCGGCTCATCCCGTACAATGCCGATATGCAGTACTCCTCCTCCGCGCTCCCCGGCGCGGCGGCGCCGCCGAGCATCAGCCGGACGACGGCGGCCACCGCGCCGCCGTCCATCAGCGCTGCCCTCCCTTCCGGGCAGCCGGCCAGGTTCGCGACGATCATCACGGCCAGCCGCCGCAGCGCCGGCGCCGGCGGCCTCGGCCCCACGGTCCCGCGCCTCCGCCGCGGCGAGCAGCGTCCGCACGACCCCGGCGTGCGCGCGATCTTGGAGCGGTTCATGCCGGAGAGGGAGACGTGGTACAGCGCCATGCCGGCCTCGCGCCGCGCGCGGTAGCCCACGGCGGCGCTCGCGAAAAGCTCCAGCAGCGGCGGGATCGCGCCGAGCACGCCGATGGCGGCGCGGTTCTCGTCCTCCACGGCGAGGCTGTATATGGCGCCGGCGGCGTGGTCTCGCGCCTCCGGATGGCCGCCGCGGAGCACGTCCACCAGCGGCGAGACGGCTCCGGACCTGACGATCCGCACCTTGTTCTCCGCCTCCAGCGAGAGGTTGACCATGGCCGCCGCTGCGTTAATCTGCACGCCGGCGTCCGGGGAGAGAAGCATCGGCCGGAGGGCGGCGAGGAGCCGCGGCGTGCAGAGCTCCCTCCGCGTCTCCTTGTTCTCCCTTGTCGCCTGCCGCAGCGACGCCATCGCCGTCTCCTGCTCCACCGGGCTGGCGCCGTCTGCCGCCCCCAGCACGGCCATGATCTCCTCCTCAAGCGAACCGCCCGCCTGTACGAAGTCGTCCTCGACGACGGAAGCTGGCGAGCTCTGCTCTTGACGCGGCGTTGGCGGCGGCGGCATGAGGCGGCGGACGATGTCGCGGGCGGTGGCGGGGGAGAGCGGGGAGGGGTAGGGCAGCGCGAGGCGGTCGCACCAGTTGAGGATGGCCGTTCGGAGCGCGACGTTGGGGATGAGCACGAGCGGGGAGGAGGAGGAGGGGAGCGCGGCGAGGTCGGTGGCGACGGCGGGCGGGGAGAAGGCGAGAGCGGCGCAGGCCTGGATGCAGGTGCGCTCGAAGGTCTGGCCCGGGGGCACCACGACGGGGTCCGCCATGAGCGTGCCGGAGATGGGGCACAAGAACTCCGCCGGTGGGTCCGCCGTGAACGACGAGGACGGCGACTCCGGCGACGAGTACAGCGCGGAGGAGGCCGAGGACGGCGGCCTCCACCGCGGCCGAGCGGTGTCCATGGGCTCCGGCGACTTGGTGCGTCCACGGCGGGCTCAGGTCGGCTTCGCGCCTTCGCCTTGGCGATTCAGCGCGTATAGTCGCCGCCACTCGCCATCGCTTCTCGCGGACGCGCTATTGGCAACCGGCGACTTCGCTACTCTTGTTTGTGTGCTTTGGTTGTGGAAAGTGGAAGCGGGAGCTGTCCTTCTTTCATTGGACCAGCCCTTGTCCAACGCCCTCATTCAACCATCGGATCATGGCCCGACGGTAGAGATTAGATCTAGTGAAAAACTTTGTTGTTTTTGTGTAGCTGTCTGTAAATATTTAAAAAAAAAATATGATTATTATCTAATATGAAAAAGGTTTGTTTTTCATATTTTTATGAATTTTTTAGTACACTTTATATTTTAGAACACTTTTCTCAAACAAATATTAATCATAAAAATATAAAAAAATACATGTCAAAATCTATTGGATAATATTCATATTCATATTTTATTTTTAACAAAAAGTCAAAATATGCTCTAGTGATATATTTATCAAAAAATTTAATTATTTTTAACGAAAAATCAATTACATGCGCCAAAGTTAAGGCTATACCCATAATATGCTCTCAGTTACATTGGGCAGTCCATGCGGGTTCTTCTGTCATATGGACCTGAATTATATGGGTCCACGAATAAGGGATGGACCTTACAGATGTTCTAACTATAGATGATGCGCGTCTATTACATTATGTTTTAGAATGTCGAACATACCTTTTTTGCATTTAATCATATTTTGTTAGAGGAAAAAGATCCATTTATCTTAGAGTTGGCCCAATCGAACCATCTCGTGGATTCTTCCAAAAATCAATAAAATGAGAACATTCAAAATAGAGATTAATAAATTGGGAATATACATGGACCAATTTTGTTGATGATCCAACCATGTTAGGATGGTTGAAACTCTTAACTGTAATACAAAAAAAAACAATGAGAATAGATCGGTCAGCCCAACAGGCCTAGATACCCTACCGCCCGCCATATTGAAATCGACCTCGTCGGTCTCTCACTCTAAAATTCTTTATCTACATTCTTTATCGCTCTAAAAATCTTTATCAAGTGCAGACAGTGCCACAAGTGGAAAAATACCCCAAATAATCAACAGTAAATGCAAAATTAATAAAATAATCCACAGAAAACAAAAATTACAAAATTAGCACTGGTCCCGCCATTCGGTGGTCGCTGCCATCGGGCGCAGGCGATCATGAAGCCGCCGCCACGGGCGGCAGCAGCAGAAGCCGCCGCCCGTGTGGGAACTCTTCTCGGCGCGCCGGTGGTGGCGGCGGCTCAGCTGCGACCTCCCGATGGCGGCAGCCTCGACCGCCCCTAATTTCGCGCGTCCGTTATCGCATGCGGGGAAAAAAATATTAAAAAACGCCGTGCCGACAAAACAGTGCGCGAAAAAATAATAAAATAAGATCCACCGACAAAACAAAGGTCAAAAAATAATAAAATAATCCGCACCGACAAAATAGTGATGACTTTTTAATTAAGCAAACAGTAATTGCATGATTTACGCTAATTAATACCGATTAGAGGTCACAGTGATCAAAAAATTTACTCTATATATATCGCGCTCGCCGCTCGCTCGTCTTCACACACGCAAAGACTCTCGCTTCGATTCATTTCACATACGCACGGCTTCACACGCAGAGCGGCCTTCACACACGCACTCTCTCGCTTTCGGTTCACACACACGCCGCAGCTTCACCGCAGAGCGCCTTCACACACTCACTCTCTCGCTTTCAGTTCTTTTCATTCGCTCGCCAGTATATTATTCACGATACCTCGCTTGAGGATTCATCGAGTGTGACTTCGCTAATATTTTATGCTTTCGGCGTGAGGGAATATTTTGGAATTTAAATTTGATGTACTTGATAAATTAGTGTTATTGCGATGCACGATATGCAAGAGTTAATTTTGACATAATAATATTCTATGCTAATATTATTTGCGTGTTGTATGCTAATCTTGCCATATTAGTACTTAATATTGTATGTATATATTGATATGTGAGGGCTATCGACTATACCGATGTTGGCATAGTATGTTGTTAATGGTAATTAAACTAATCACCATCACGTAATTAATTAATTAAACTAAGCACCAAAGACTTAGGTCTTGCTTTTATTTTGTTATTAATTTTGCATCGCAAGCACCGTAGAAGCACGCACCAATCTCAGAGAGCAAAAATAAGATGCACCAGATTTACTGAAGGTAACAAGTACATACGATGATAGTTTAATATGACCACTTAATTTCAGATATTCGTGTAATTTACATGCTTGTTTTAATTTTTTCAGAACTTTGAACCGATCGATCTTATAACCGCTGTGCACGCATTTTATAGTTAACATAAACTTGTTGTGTTAGGTTAATTTAAAATATGATTAGTGATTAATTAGTTACGTAAGGAGAGAAAATGATGTACAAATATAATGTAAATTAGTGAATTTTTATACATGTAATATATGAATGTTTAAATTTTAATTGCACGCATTTGGTATAAAATTATATATAATTAGCGACAAATTAACGCTAGTGTGCGTATTTAAAAAGAGTGACTATATTTTTTCATGTAGTAATTTTCTTGTTAGCTTAATTAAACATAATAGGAAATGAATCTATATTTTGCATGCAAATAGTAATACAATTGTATGTATTTTAGTGACATTTTACTTAATAATTAGGGTCTTTGGAGTATTAGTGGAGTTGTCAGATTGTATGTTCAATTTTTATTTACACGTATTATGTATTAAACACGTAAGCTAACATTTTATGTAATGTTTGAAATAATAGTTAAATATAAAACAAACTTATATTTAATATTAATATGAATGAACACGTGCATGTTATGACGTAAATGGAGACAAAGATCGACTATTTTTACGGAGATGCACCCGTGCCAATGCAAGGGAATTTTGTAAGCATGCACACATGCAGCCATTTGCAGACCACAATAACATTGCCAATAGAGCTGCCAATGCTGACGAGGGTTATAGCTCAAATCTCCGTGATAAACCGTCATGAATACAAACTTGTTCTACACGGTGTTAGGCCATGTCAAGTTCCAAATAGTTCAATGTACGATACAAACCGTGGCCACCGAGAAATAAGTCACTTGGACGCACTATGTTAATAAGGCAAGAGAAGAGGGTACCACTTAGGTGTGTACGTCGTCGCCGAGGCAAGACAATCGGAGGCGGGCCTAGCAACACCGAGAAGAGAGTGCACATGAGGAAGTGCCGGAAGGGTATGCGGAGGACCCAATTGGTAGTATGGCATCGCCCGGTGTCGAGCCATTCGGCATGGGCACGGATCCGGATATCTCAATGGAGGAAGGAGAGATAGATGCACATGCGTTAGGGGATGATTTCAATGAAGGGGGTGAAGACGATGTCGAAGAAGAGGACGACCCAATGCCCGCCATAGCGTATTATCGCGCTCTGGATGCTTCGAATTGGGTGATCGGGGATCACTCGAATATTTCCAGATGGGGGTATATGCATAATGACATAACAAATGGGTCAAGAGTTTAGCACGGCGATGAGGTCATACACTTCATCAAGAACTTTGGTGTCACAACACGGCGCGAAAGACTCCGTGGCACGGTCCGGACCGGCCGTGTACGAGGTGAAGTGCGTGAAGAAGCCGGAGTGCTCATTCCATGTTCGGGCCCATCGCCCAAAATATGAGCACCACTTCATAATCAGTAGGTACGAGCCGCACACGTGTACGGAGGAGTTGGTACGCAATATTAGCAGTAATGTGGACTCGAAGTTCATAGCGCAGATGTTGCTAACTGCTATTCAAGCCGATATCTCAATGAAACCACACTCCATAATGGCCGAGGTGCGTAACCGCGACCGCATGTCGATTACATATCACCAAGCATGGCGAGCCAAGCAAAAGGCACTGAAATTGTTGTTCGGGGATTATAAGGAGTCATACAACTGGGCTCCCCGTCTCCTCCGCAAGATACAGGAGACCAATCCTGGGACATGCTATGTTTCTGCCCATGAGGCTGTATATCTCCCCGATGGAAGTGTCGCACCCAACCACTTCTACCTGATGCGCCTGTTTTGGTCTTTTGGCCAGTGCATAGAGGCCTTCCGGCATTGTCGTCCTGTCATTTGTGTCGATGGGACATTCTCACGGTAGGTACTATGGTGCTCACCGACGGCACTTGGAGTTGACGGGAACAACCAGATATTGCCTCTAGCATTTGCTTTTGTGGAGAGCGAGAACAATGACAGCTGGTTGTGGTTTCTAACTCTTCTGAAGATTCACGTTGTCACGGATCGTCCCGAGTAAAGGCCATTTCGACCGCCACCAGGGAATCCTACATGGTGTAACTGTATTGTCCACCGGTGATGCCCCAATGTGGCCAGACGTTCGTTCTCGATGGTGCATGCGTCACCTGGGGGCGAACCTATACACTGCATTCAAGAATAAGCCCCTAGTGAAGAAATTCAAGACAATGTGCATGCAAAACCAACAGCGCAAATTCAATGCGCTTTTCAATGATATTAACGAACGCATCAGAAAATGGTCGCAGAAGAGCAAAGCACATCGGGGTTCAAATACTAGGGGCGAAGAAGTCACTCGCCAGAAAATTACTTTTGCTCGATGGATAGCGCAAAACCGGCGGAGAAATGGGCTCGTACATGACACCGATGGCGCCCGGTAAGTCTGGTAGATTTATTTACAATGTTAGTTTCCATTCCGCTCGATCAGAATTTAAGAAGTCTCAGATTGCAGATACACGGTGATGACGGCGAACATAGCCGAGTCGATAATAATGTGCTACGAGGAGTGCGCGCCCGCCAATATGCACTATCATTGAGATGATCTTTTAGGACAAGAGATTATTTCGCGACCGAGAAATGGCGGCCATGCAAATCACAAGCACTTTCTCCTCGCCGAAGCCATCCTACAGAGGCGCCGACAGAAATCTCAGGCCCACCGCACGTCAATATATGACCGTATGAATAACATATTCAATGTGGACTGCAAGAGAAAGTACATGACAGATTTAGCGCAGAGATAATCAACAAAAGTGCCAACTTGGCCAAGATGAGGCTGTATGCACTTGCAATAAACCCCGCCGAACACATCCCATGCTCGCACGTCATGGCGGCATGTCGAGATCTTGCCGCAACGATGGCACCCAATACGCTCTCCGCACTATTCGATGAATGCAATTAGGCAAACATGGGCACCCAAGATGCAGCCAATTAATCGAGGGGGATATAAAACTCGAAGGGCCTACCTTCCATCCATTCCCCACTACGAGCGTGTTGCACAAGGTAGACCGCGACGGCGCGCTTCAAGGTGACATGGATGTTGCCGATGGAGGAGATGGTTTGCGTCATTGTCGGCTATGTAAACAACCAGACATGACCGTAGGCGCTGTCCAAATCAGGATGAGTCCTACAATATCATTCTCGCAATTCTTGTATCACCGTCATATTTTAATAAAAGAGTTGTATTCGTTATATCCTCACTTCTTGTTTCACCGTCGCATAATATTATTCTCGCTATCGCCACTTGTAAGTTTTAATAAAAGACTTGTATTCGCCATCGTCACATGATGTTTTACTATTTGTCGATGTAATAACTATAATATTTTCTTGCAGATAGACAATGGAGGTTCCACAGTTCTTCTCCAAGACGGATGACTCCGCCATAGGTCGCAGAAATGGGTGCGTGGCAATGAACAGTTTGCATGTTTCATAAAATTATCTCATATTAACATGGTTAGCTAACATTATGATATTGTTATTTGTAGATGCAAACATTACGATTGAGGGCATCACAACAAATCAAACAATTGATGCCCGCTTTTGATGTTCCTTGCCCGTGCGGACTATTGCCGTGGGCACTCACCGTTAATGGGGTCCCACAAGGAAATGACCGTCGACACCGCTACCAAGACTAGACCCGGCCTTATCATCAAGACTGGTCGATCATGGCGCCCCGAGACGACACGCTCCACTTACCGGTCGGTGAGATGACAATTACATTGAAGGATGTGGCCATGCTCATGTGGTTGCCCATCTCTCGACGGGTCTTCGTTGTCAACAAACCAAGCAGCAAACATGGAAAAATTATGTCAAGAAAGGTGAGTGTCTACTTTTTCACTTGCAAATTTGTAATTAGTATATAAATTTACCCTATGAAATATTATTCTAAATCTTGCAGTTTGAAGTTGAATATAATGGAAGCGACTGTGGTGTTTCGATCTCATGGCTCGAGCACCTTGACGAGGCTGGTCCGTGTCCAATCAATGCTGAAGAGGCGATCGATCGCGGCATTATGAGGTGTATCTGTACTACCTCCTCGCCGCGCCATGTTCACAAATGGCAACGGTGATCAGATACCCCTCATCTAGTCTTCGTAGCTCGAGAGCTATGCAACGGCTTTATTTAATGAGGACTACGAGCCGCATAGCTTGGGGTCCGCCAGATACGATACATACCGGAGTTATATGTCGATGCCATCGGTCAGCCCCGAATGCAGTGTTTGGGGGTTGTCCTCTCCTCATCCAATTATGGTCGTGGAGTTATTTGCCACTAAATCGTCCAAACACGCCAGTACGATACTATCCTGTTCATGTAGACGCCGATTTGACCCCCCCGGCATGTAGACCAACAATGGGATATAGATGGTTGCATGCGGTTGCGATGGGTGAGAGAATTAGTAGATGTATGCCTTACACGCGGCTTGTGTCGACCTAGACCTTCCGGTACATGACCAAGTTACGTGGGAACCATTCTGCCATCTGGCAACCTATGATATTGCCACGGGGGGCTTGCTGGCTAGCACGTGTACTGAGAGTGTAGACTATTGGATGACGACTGTTATCTAGTCCGCATGAATGCCGTCGAAGGATACTCGCCGAACGCTGCTCAACGGCAATTTGGCTACCGCAAACATTTCCACTTCCACCGCCGCATCCCGCAACTCCCATGGGTATGCATCATAAGTTAAATATTTCAATATATTTGTACCACTCATAATATAGCGCACAAGTGTTTTTTCAGGCTTAGTTCAACCGGCGCAATCGTGATTGGGCCCACGCCCACGCGCCCACATCGAGCGGTGGATCGAAGTTAGCTATCGACGAAGTGTGGTACCGATGGAGCCGCGCACCGATCGATATTTGGGGGTACATGGAATGGTACCGCCCAAGGACCGATGTCACCATGCGATACCACAGCAAAGAAGAAGACCGCTCGACAACCGTGAGGGTTATGCCCAACGAGTCCATGTTCGCACGACGCGGCGCCTCCGATAGTTTCATCTATATTGCGCATTTCATACCTCCTTCAATACCATATGACATGGTTGATGCGCATACAGAGGTCGATTCGCTGCATGGCCATGCAACGGAGCTTGTATCGCAAACACGGCGGACCGCCAATCTTCTTCAAATTCATTGAGGGCCCTCATTAGAAGGGCGGATCTCGCCACGGAGCGATTAGGGGTCGGCGGGTATAGATCGCGACAGATCGCGAAAGGATACCCCGATCCGAGAAGAATCAGGCACCGATAACCGAAGTCACCACCTCCTCCAAGATTCGCCGCCTCGCGAGATCACATCCATGGACAGCGACACCACCGGGTTCAGCCCACGCCGACAATCTCAACCTCCCGAGCCTCTACATCGACACCCTTCCAACACAAATACCACCATTCTTCAACTCCACCGGGCCAGTCACGAGGAGGGATTGATATTAACGTAGCGCCGTCTTCGTAAACCTACGATGACTATCGCGAAGACACAAGATACCCAATTTGATGCAAATTGGGCAAACATGGGAGGATCAATGCTGGATAGTGCATTTGCATCCAACCTTAGCTTTCAAGATATCTTGGGCGGATGCAACATTCCTATACCAGATCCGACACAGCCTGGGGGGTCTAACTGGCAAACTCCCCATGGGGTCCCTTCAAATTTGCAACACGGGGAGCAAACCCCCTATGCGGTCCCTCCACAGGTTGTGCACGGCCAAGCCACCCCTTATGAACAAAGCATGATGGGGGTTTTCCATATTTTGGTGGTCTCACAGACGCCATAAGTTCACAAACTGGTATATCCCAACCGCGGACCAAACTGATGATCAAATTCGGTTTGGACCTTCTCAGGCTGCTGGACAGCGTACGACGCATCCACCTGACCATTACACCCCAAGTACATACACGACAAGGGGTCGTCGGCGCTAAGTGTAATAATGTAATTGATGGACTTATGTTATTATGTGCATTCGGCGGTTTGGCCATGAAATTATTCTCCATACAATTATTAACATTGCATTGACCATTATGGCGATTAGTGACGTTGCATTTACTACTACTTCAAGACTTACCACATGCCGTTAACAAGTCTATGCACGACACGCCTATTCACATGACAAGATTCACTTTACGGTATTTAATGTTTTATTTATCTCATAGCTTCTAACTCTACAAAATTTAGTTTGCCGCATAAACGACTATTAACACTTGCTAAAATTTTAAATTTGCAATTTTGTAAAATTACATACAATTTTGAGTTTTAAAATGTATATTCACATGCTTATACATGTATCAAATTTTACTTACCATATATTTATCATATATATTAAAATTATAGGAGAAGCTATCCCGTCACATGTGTATATAAATATATCTATATTATACATATATTATAATGTATATATGCCATATGCTATCCGTCACATGTGTATATAAATATACGCCACGCACATGCAACGTGGCATGGGAGAAGGTCCAGTCGCTGGTCTTCGCCTCGGCCACCAACGGAGCAAATTGAGCGGAAGGTGCAATGAGAAGCGTGTGCGTGTGTGATCGTGGTTCATGAGCAAATTGTCATCTTACGAGCTCATCAGATCGAAAAATTGTGGGAGGCTTTCTCGAACTAAACCTACCTCCCAACGTAAATTATTTTACACATGCCATTTTACTAATCAATTATCAATAAAATTACACGCCACCTACTACATATTTTTGGACAACTATAATAATTTAGTATATATTTATCATATATTTATATTAAAATATAATATTAGTACTAACTCGTGAATCCCAAACCGAGGTATCGTGAATAATATACCCGAATCGAACGAACTAAAAAGAACCGAAAGCGAGAGAGTGAGTGTGTGAAGGCGGCTCTCGTGTGAAGCCTCGCGTGTGTGAAATGAACTGAAAGCGAGAGTGTCGTGTGTGAAGACGAACGAACGCGTAACGCGATATATATAGAGTAAATTTTTGATCATCGTGACTCTAATCGGTATTAATTAGCGTAAATCATGCAATTATTGCTTGCTTAATTAAAAGTCATCACTATTTTGTTTGCAGATTTTTTTATTATTTTTTGGACACCGCTTTGTCGGTGGATATTATTTTATTATTTTTTCGCGCACTATTTTGTCAAGACGACATTTTTTTTTCCCCGCATGCGATAACGGACGCTGGAATTAGGGGCCGGTCAAAGCTGAAGCTGCCGCCACCGGGCGGCCGCAGAAGAGCGCCGCCACCCGGTGGCGGTAATTCTGTCGGCGTCGTCCTGGTGGCGGTAGCTCGCCGCCGCGTTCGGTGCGATACGCCACCGGGTGGCGGGACCCGAGGATATTTTCGTAATTTCCTTTTACAGTGGATTATTCTATTAATTTTCTATTTTACTGTTGATTATTTCGGGTATTTTTCCGCCACAAGTTTGTGTAACTGCTGTAGCCCCTGCCACAGTACCTGCACCTGTCGCAGACTGTACCAGAGGCACGGTAGATGCTAGGATTGAGCCGGAGACGAGGATGAGACTTAGATCTAACCGTGCTTGCACTAGATCTAGGCCTTGTTTGTTTCATATTAAAGTTGAGTTGAGTTTTACTGTATCAAATTTGTAACCCCTTCGAAAGATATTTTGAAAAATTCAAAAAATTATGGAAAAATTATTTTACGAACTCTAAGAAAAACTATTTAAAACCCCACAAAAATGACTACAAAATATTACACCATTTTTCTTATAAAAATGACAAATTTTAATTTAATTTAATTTAATCTGAAACAAACAAGGCTCTAACTGCTTGTTTAGAAAATATCGTCGTTAACATAAATACTGCTGTAGCAGTATAAAAAAAATAAACTAAACTAAACTAAGATGCTAGATCTTGTTTGAAAAAAACTAAGGCCCTGTTCTTTTGAGCTGATTTGAACGGCTAATCGGCTGAACGGCTGAAATGATTGAACTTTGAGAACTTCTCGAGATAGTCTTGAGATTCAGATATATTTCGTTTGACTTGCTTTTTAAAGCGTTAGGACCCACCTTCAAAACAACAAAAAAAAGGGACTCAAAAAAACTCAAATCATATGTGTTTTTAAAACGCAGATAAGTCGTTAAGCCGTTAAGCTGAAAAGAACTGGGCCTAAGATGTTAGATCCAAGAGGCAAGAGGGGATGAAAACCAGAAATTCTCTGGAACGACCCTCCCCGTGCTCGACCCGCTCTTCCCGCGCGTCGCCTCGCCCTCCCCGTGCTCGACCCGCTCTTCCCGCGCGTCGCCCCGCCCTCCCCGCGCGTCGCTGCCTACGGCCTCTGCAACCGGCGCCAAGCAAGGACGACGGCAAGCCGGCGCCCCGCTCCGCCAAAGCCAAGCGATGCTGAGGTCACCGTGCCGTGCGTTTGTATGTAGACGCCATGCTCGTGTCTTCTTATCATATATAGCTTGCAACTTAGAAACACAAATACATATGCAGGATCAAACCAAAAGTACGTACAGGGTAGCGATTTGTGTAAGCATACACGCTAGGCCAATTGATATACGGAGATAGGGAGCGTACTTAGTGTACGCGCAGCGCTCCATGCATGCGCGCGCAGGGCGGCAGCGGCGGCAAGCATGAAGCACGCATGCACGCACAGTGCTCTTCCTTGAGCCACAGGAGTTATGAGGATGGCCGGGTGTGGTACGTAGGGCAGCAGCCACCGGCCGGGCAGAGCCAGGCATCGTATCATGGAATTGAAATCGGCCGGGGTACTACTGTCTACTGCTACATATTGACGCCAAAGCCCAAAGATTCAATTATGGTCCATAAGAGATATCATTTAGTAGTATCATTGAGGTATCGGAAAAAAAAAGGTATCATAAGAGTATCGAGGTATTAGTAGTATCATCGAGTTTCGTGGTATCATTGAGGTATCAGAAAAAGATATCATATATCACAAACAAAATATCGGGTCACGGTGTCGAGTATAAGTGGTATCATGTTGGTGGTATCATCGGATTTCAGGGTATCATTGAGATATCGAAAAAAGTATCATATATCACAAACAAAGTATCCGGTCTCGGTGTCGAGTATTGGTGGTATTAGGTTAGTGGTATTGTCGGGTTTCATGGTATCATTAAGGTATCGAAAAAAGGTATCATATATCATAAACAAAGTATCGGGTCGAAAAAATTTGTAGTATCAAAGTTGAAGTGTCATGTATGCAGTATCAAAAATTGGACTATCAATATGTGGTATCATGTATCAAAGTTATAGTATCAAAGTTGAAGCAGTATCAAAATTGCAGTATCATGTATCAAAGTTGGAGCAGTATCGAGTTTCGGTATCGGAAAAAGGAATCAAAGGGTATCATAATCGCAAAAACAAAAAAAAGTATCGGTATCAAGTTGGTGGTATCATCGGGTTTTGGTATCGAAAAAAAGTATCATATATCAAAAACAAAAAAGTATCGGTATCGGTGGCATCAGGTTGGGGGTATCCGTGGCATCAAGTCAGTGGCATTAGGTTGGTGGTATCAATAACCATAATCCCAATTCGCTCCAAACCAATTTTCCTGTCCGCGTAATTTTTTACTCTACCTATGGTATTTATTTCAAGAATCTAAGATTTTTCTGTGTTACTGCTTATTTTGTGTTGCCTTTATTTGCACGTAGGCCGTTCTGACATTTTGCAGTGTAGGTATGTAGTATCATGTATCAGGTATCAAGTATCAGGTAAGTAATACCAATTGGAGTATCAGGTATGTAGTATCATGTATCAAAAGTAGCAGTATCAGGTATGTAGTATCATGTATTAAAGTTGTACTATCAAAGTTGGAGTAGTATTCAATGTTGGAGTATCAGGTATCAGGTTGGTGGTATCGTCGAGTTTCGGTATCGAAAAAAGGTATCATAAGGCTATCATATATGACAATGCAAAAAAATCAGTATTGGTTACCATGTTGGTGGTATCGTCGAGTTTAGGTATCGGAAATAGGTATCATATATGACAAACAAAAAAGTATCGGTATCGACAGTATCATGTTGGTAGTATCGTCGAGTTTCGGTATCGAAAAAATGTATCATATATCACAAACAAAAAAGTATCGGTATCGAAGGCATCAAGTTGGTGGTATCATCGAGTTTCGTGGTACCATTGAGATATCAGGTTGGTGGTATCATCGAGTTTTATGGCATCATTGAGGTATCGGATCTGTGTTTTGAGGATCGATGGTATCAGATTGGTGGTATCGTCGAGTATCGGATAAAAAAATCAAGTATCTGATCAGAAGTATCATCGAGTATCGAATCAAAAAAACCAAGTATCGGTATCATCGAGTATCGGATAAAAAAATCAAGTATCGAATCAGAAGTATCAGTGGTATCATGTTGATGGTATCGTCAAGTTTAGGTATTGGAAATAGATATCAGATATGACAAACAAAAAAATTGGTATCAACAGTATCAGATTGATAGTGTCATCGAGTTTCGGTATCGAAAAATGTATCACAAGGTATCATATATCATAAACAAAAAAGTATCGGTATCGAGTTGGTGGTATCATCGGGTTTTGGTATCGAAAAAAAAAGTATCATATATCAAAAACAAAAAAGTATAGGTATCGGTGGCATTAGGTTGATGGTATTGTCGAGTTTCAGGGGTATCACTGAGGTATAAAAAAAGGTATTTCAGGGGTATCGTCGAGTTTCTGTTATTTTATATCAAAAGAGATTTGTATGAAAATAAAATTATAAATTATAAAGCTCAAATCAACTGAGAAACACACATACATATGCGTAAGAGCATTGTTGCATGTGCGTGTAGTCATATACAACTAAGTACCTAAATTATCGTGACATGCACAAGCTGATGCTGTATGAGCCTGGCCATGCATGAAGAAAGCGCGTCGTCTGGGACCACGCCGAGCGTGGGATCATCGCGCAAGCAGACCGCGTGGCAAGCGAGCGGGAGACAAACGCATCATCTGGGCCAAGCGTGACGTGCATCCTTGTCGTCGCGATTCGCGCAAAGCACAGGGATCGGACGGCGCCCCCCTATCCCGTCCGCACGGGTGCGGGACGGGATCCCGTCCCCAAGCATTTAACTTTTTTTTTATCTGCTCCGTGCCATCTTCACTTTTTCTCTTCGATTTTTGACCGACTTTGCTTTACTTTTTCTCCGTCGCTTTCCGGCCGCACTGGGTCGATCAAAAGCATATATAGTTTAACATATATATTAACCGATCAAAAGTAGCATTCATGTGGTCGATTTTTTTTTATGCAAACCTAGCTTGGCAAACAAAGGAGAGGTGTACGTACAAATCAAGCCGAGGATAGAACATTAGAAGCATTTGTTAGAATAATTATGGGGTTGGCCCATTTAATTATTTTAATAGAAATTCCAAGAGGCCCATTTAATACTAAACCGTTCGGGAAATTGGTAGGAGAATATCTCAACTTAAATAGTTGGATTGTGGTTCTCCCAATTAGAAAAGTGAGAAAGAGAAAGGCGGGTACGCACGCGCTGCTGAGCCAAGCCGAGTCGAGCTCGAGTCGCGGGCGAGGCGCAGACGTGTCGAGCCGGGCGAGCTCTCCCGAGCCGGGCGATTTCTCCTCGAGAGCAGGCGAAGCTTACTCGAGCACGGGCGATTTTCTCAAAGAATGCATTTACTTAATGACGTCCGCTATTAGTGGCCGATTAATGACGTCCGTTATTAGTGGCCGATTAATGACGTCCGTTATTAGTGCTTGATGGTGCTTGATGGCGCCCGTGTTCGATTTAACCTTATCTTCTGGCGCCTATAAAGCATGAGCACTCGCCCATGAAAAACTCTCTCGCCTCAAGAGCTCTCTCTCCCGCCATTCCATTCTTCCATCAGAAGGCCGCCATCTTGCGTTCCGTCGCTCGCTTCCTTGCGCGCACAAGGAGCCGAGGAGCAGCCTCCGGAACCTCGCCCTTCTCAAATCCTGCCGGATAGAAGGTCGATAAGGTTTTTGGGAGCGTTCACGCCGATCGCTCAAGTTTCCTCGCCGGTTCAGCTTCATCTACACAAGTCGACGCTCGATCGCACCGACCTCTCCATCGCATCAAAGGCATCTCGCACCAACTTGTGATCGTTTACACCGATCATTATGGCGAACAACAATGAACAAGTCATTGTTCCGCCTGCGCCTGTGCCAGTGGTGGCACCTGTTCAAGGGTATATTTGTTTATACCGTGCCTTTATTTGGCTTGTTTCTTGTTCATTAGCCTTTGTGTATGAGATAGATAATTCGTTATTATCTAGTACCTTTGGTTATGAACTTGAAATATTCAATTGGTTAATTATGATTTACCTATTTTTGTGGATTAAAAGCTTGAGAAAATTCCTAATATTTCCAACAATCCAAAAACCTTATCCTAGGAATTTTACAACTACTGGTTTCGCTGCCGCACTTAAGCCAACGGTATTTGACGGCACAAATTACAAGCGTTGGCGCGGCAAGATGATTTTATGGTTGACTGCCATGAACGGTATCACGCTATGCAAGGAAGGCTCGAGTTCGAGGGAGGGCTCTCTCCCGAGCAGAGAGTGCCTTCGCGTCATGGATAACTTGTTTAGAGGCGCCGTGATTAGCGTTTTGGAAGAAAATCTTATTGATGTGTATATGATTTTGCCTAGTGGTAAAGAAATGTGGGATGCACTTGAGGCAAAATTTGGAGTTTCGACGCTGGTAGCGAAGTTATATGTCATGGAGCAGCTTATGACTACAAGATGGTCGATGACCATTCGTAGTAGAACAAGCTCATGAGGTGCAAGCTCTCGCAAAAGAACTTGAGAATTTTAAATGTGCATTGCCCGACAAGTTTGTGGCGGGATGCATTATTGCAAAGCTGCCGTCTTCTTGAAGGGATTTTGCCACTACTCTAAAACACAAGAGACAAGAGTTCAGTGTTGCTGGTCTCATTGGGTCTCTAAATGTTGAGGAGAAGGCGAGGGCAAAAGATACACGTGGGAAAGGAAGTTCTAGTGCCAATGTGGTACAAAAGAAAACCTTTCAATTCAACAAGAATAAAAACAAGTCTGAAAAGCCTGACAAAACCAATTGAATATTTCAAGTTCATAACCAAAGGTACTAGATAATAACGAATTATCTATCTCATACACAAAGGCTAATGAACAAGAAACAAGCCAAATAAAGGCACGGTATAAACAAATATACCCTTGAGCCGGTGCCACCACTGGCACAGACGCAGGCGGAACAATGACTTGTTCATTGTTGTTCGCCATGACGGTCGGTGTAGACGATCACAAGTTGGTGCAGAGATGCCTTTGATGCAAGGAGAGGTCGGTGCAATGAACGCCGATGTGTGTAGATGAAGTTGAACCAAATAGGAAACTTGAGCAAGCAAGGAGAACGCCTCCCCAAAACCTTATCACCTTCTATCCCGAAAGCAGATCTCGAGAAGGACGAGGTTCCGGAGGCTCGCTTCCTCGCTCCTAGCGCGCAAGGAAACAGAGACGGGAACGCAAGATGGCAGCGCTACAGATGGAAGAATGGAATGAGCGGGAGAGAGAGAGCTCTTGAGAGCGAGAGAGTTTTTCACAGGGCGAGGTGCTCATGCTTTTATAGGCGCCAGGAAGATAAGGTTCGTCGAACCTGGACGCCATCAAGCACCATCATGCACTAGTAACGGACGTCATTAATCTGGCCACTAGTAACGGACGTCATTAAGTCGCTTGCCATCGGGAGAGGTCGCCTGCTCAGAGTGAGGTCGCCCGTGCTCGAGGAGAGGTCGCCCGGCTCGGGGAGAGCTCGCCCGTGCTCGAGGAGAGGTCGCCCGGCTCGGGGAGAGCTCGCCCGGCTCGACACGTCACACGCCCACGCCCACGACTCGAGCTCGACTCGGCTTGGCTCGCGCGCGTGTGTGGCCCTGCCTTTCTCTTTTCTCACTTTTCTAATTGGGAGAACCACAATCCAACTATTTAAGTTGAGATATTCTCTCCCAATTTCCTAACGGTTTAGTATTAAATAGGCCTCTTGAATTTCTATTAAAATAATTAAATGGGCCAACCCCATAATTATTCTAACAATCCCCACCAAATTTCATAGGCACATTTGAAATACTCTCGGCCCATCAGTAGTTTTGTGCTAACGAAGTTTCACCAAAGTCCTTATCGATACTAGGTCGCTAAATGCATCCCCTGGTTTGAGCGTATAAGTCATACTCCCTTGCCTTTCATGAGCCTCTAGAGATCACCCAATCTCATAGACTGTGACTAGCAATCAAGCTCATATAGGTGTATTCCTCATAAGATGTTCAGAGGACAACATCTACGCTTATTAAAAGCCACTCGGAACACATTAAGGTATAACCAACCCGCCATATGTAATAGGAGAGTAGTGCATCTCAAACGGAGTGGGTTAAGTACAAAAGTATTCTCCTCTCGGCCTACCACTAGCTTGTCTCAACATGCTAATTCACGGATCTCCGATCAAATAGGATGAGTTACCACTAAGACATGACTTTCATGTGGGCCTCAAGCCCATCTCCTTGATGCTTCATCTATCACATTCCGTGATAGTCCCTTTGTAAAGGGATCTCATCGGGTTTTTAGTCGTTCGACATAGTCCAATGCTATAACTCCGAGTTTCTCATCTTCCCGATGACTTCAATCGCCTCTTAACGTGCCTTGATGACTTCATGTTATCCTTGAACTGCTCACCTTGGCAATCACCGCCCGATTGTCACAGCTCAAAAGGATAGCGAGCACCGGTTTTTCAACCACCGTAAGTCCATCACAAGCTCACGCACCAATCGGCTTCCATAGTGGCGTGTTCAATGCCGTGAGTTCGCTTCCATTGTAGACCTCGCCAAGATGGTCTCGCTTGCAAGACTTCCGTAAAACAGCTCCACCACCCAATGTGAATACAAATCCACTTGTGACTTTTATCTCATCAAGATCGGATATCCGGTTTGAATCACTATAAACCTCTAGTACCCTTGGGTACGGTGTAGTGAATACCATAACTTGATGTCCCCTTTAGATAGCGCATCACTCTCTCAAGAGCATGCCAATGATCATCTCCCGGATTTGAAACAAAACGGCTAAGTTTGCTCACAGCAAACGAGATATCAGGTCTTGTTGCACTAGCTAAATACATCAGTGAACCAATGATTTGGGAATATCTCAATTGATCCTTTGCTATACGTTGGTTCTTTCGTAATAGCACACTTGGATCATATGGCGTTATAGCAGGTTTACAATCGCTAAAACCAAAACGACCCAACACCTTTTCCACATAATGGGACTGCTCAAGAGTTATCCCACCATCATCCTCTCTTAACAACTTAATGTTTAAGATGACATCCGCAACTCCCAAATCTTTCATTTCAAAATTCGCGGACAGAAAGTCCTTGACTTCCTTAATCACATTAAGGTTCGTCTCAAGATCAAGATGTCATCAACATACGCATACGTAATCACTCCTTCACCCCCACCATAGCGGTAATATACACATTTGTCGACTTCATTCACAACAAAGTTCATAGATGTTAAAGTTCTGTCGAACTTCTCGTACATCGCTTAGGTGCTTGTTTAAGGCCATACAAAGACTTCAGCAACCTACACACCTTTCCTTCATGACCCTTTGCTACAAATCCATCTGGCTGATCCATATAGATTTCCTCTTCCAACTCTCCATTAAGAAAAGCCGTCTTTACGTCCATCTGATGAACGATCAGACCGTAGGAGGCAGCCATGGATAGTAGTACTCTAATAGTGATCAATCTGGCAACAGGTGAGTAAGTATCAAAGAAGTCCTCGCCTTCTTTCTGGGTATAACCCTTGGACCAAAAACCGTTGCTTGTGTCTTCATTGGTTATGCTTTTCACAGTGTTGGATATAGGTTCTTAATAGTGAAATCTGGAGTACCTGATATGTATGAAGGTACAATCTTAGAGTCCAATGATGCCACATTCTTTGAGGACATATTCCCTATGAAAGAGACACTTAGCTCATCTGGCCAAGAATCTATCTTCTCTTCTAAACCTTCCACTCCTATGCAAATTGAACCCACTTTTGAGGAAAATCCAATAGATGAAGATAATGAAGTAACTCGAAAGAGTAAGAGACAAAAGACCGCAAAGTCTTTTGGTGATGACTTCATTGTATATCTAGTGGATGATACTCCAAGAACCATTGAGCAGGCTTATTCATCTCAGGACGCTGACTATTGGAAGGAAGCGGTCCAGAGTGAGATGGATTCACATCCTGAGCAATGAAACTTGGTAAGTTATTGATCGTCCATATGGGTGTAAACCTGTAGGATGTAAGTGGGTGTTCAAGAAGAAGCTGTGGCCTGATGGTACAATTGAAAAGTACAAGGCAAGGCAACAGGTTTCTACACATATTCTTGTTGATGTGTATATGATTTTGCTTAGTGGTAAAGAAATGTGGGATGCACTTGAGGGAAAATTTGGAGTTTCTGACGCGGGTAGCGAGCTATATGTCATGGAGCAGTTTCATGACTACAAGATGGTCGATGACCATTCTGTAGTAGAACAAGCTCATGAGGTGCAAGCTCTCGCAAAAGAACTTGAGAATTTTAAATGTGCATTGCCCGACAAGTTTGTGGCGGGATGCATTATTGCAAAGCTGCCATCTTCTTGGAGGGATTTTACCACTACTCTAAAACACAAGAGACAAGAGTTCAGTGTTGCTGGTCTCATTGGGTCTCTAGATTTTGAGGAGAAGGCGAGGGCAAAAGATATACGTGGGAAAGGAAGTTCTAGTGCCAATGTGGTACAAAAGAAAACCTTTTAATTCAACAAGAATAAAAACAAGTCTCAAAAGCCTGACAACAAGAACAAAGCCAATCAAACTACTAGCTTCAAGAAGAAGAAGAATAAAGGGAAGGGAAACTGCTTTGGTTCAGAATGGTACCGATCATCGGGCTAAGGATTGCCTCGATCGTAAAGACAAGCGTAAAAAGTCCGCCAACGTTGTTATTGGCAACACCGAGGTGAACATCGGGTATGTAACAAGATTTCATCGTTCTTTCAAGATGTCGTTCACCGATTGGTGGATTGACACAGGGGCCAATATACACGTTTGTGCTGATAGATCCCTATTTTCTTCTTACCAGGTCGCAGGGGCTGCCTCCGTGTTGATGGGGAATGGGTCGCAGGCAGTTGTACGTGGAGTCGGCATCGCTGACTTGAAGTTTACTTGAGCAAGGTCGTCGATCGAGCAACGTACAACATGTGCCCGCGATAAATAAGAACCTTGTCGGATCTCTATTATGTAGAGATGGTTTTAAGTTAGTTTTGAATCCAATAAATGTGTTATTTCCAAGTTTGGAAATTTTATTGAAAAGCTATGAGAGCGGAGGCTTGTTCCGCTTATCTTTGATGGACATGAATAATGAGATTAATCATGTTTGTGATCATGAACTAATGTTTGGCATTCACGACTTTGTCATGTTAATCTTGGTTGTATGATGCGGATGGCGGTATGGATTTAATCCCAAAATTTACCCAAGTCAAAGGTTCTAAGTGTCAAGTGTGTGTGCAATCTAAGAACCTCGCAAGCCTCACAAGGCAAGCAGAGGCGTAGAAACTTGTCACCATTAGAACTAGTTCATACCGATTTGTGCGAGATGAACGGGAGTTGACGAAGGGTGGTAAGAGGTATTTCATGACTTTGATTGATGATTCTACTAGATTTTGCTACGTGTATTTATTAAAGTCTAAAGATGAGGCTTTTCATTATTTTAAGATCTATAAAGCTGAAGCTGAGAACCAACTTGATAGGAAAATCAAACGGGTTAGGTCAGATCGTGGTGGAGAATATTTTTCTAGTGATTTTAATAAATTCGCGAGGAACTTGAATAATCCATGAGAGGACGCCCCCTATTCTCCCCACCAAACGGGGTTGCCGAAAGAAAGAACCGTACTCTAACCGATATGGTTAACGCCATGTTAGAAACATCGGACTTTCCAACGAATGGTGGGGTGAGGCTATATTGATCGCTTGTCATGTCCTAAACAGGTTCCTACAAAAATAAAGAAATCACACCATTCGAGGAATGGGAGAAAAAGATTAAATCTCACTTATTTACGCATTTGGGGCTGTTTGGCTAAGGTTAATGTGCATGTCCCAAAGAAGCGTAAACTTGGACCAAAACCGTTGATTGTGTCTTCATTGGTTATGCTTTTCACGGTGTTGGATATAGGTTCTTAATAGTGAAATCTGAGTACCGATATGTATGAAGGTACAATTTTAGAGTCCAATGATGCCATATTCTTTGAGGACATATTCCTATGAAAGAGACACTTAGCTCATCTGGCCAAGAATCTATCTTCTCTCCTAAACCTTCCACTCCTATACAAATTGAACCCACTTTTGAGGAAAATCCAATAGATGAAGACAATGAAGTAACTCGAAAAAGTAAGAGACAAAAGACCGCAAAGTCTTTTGGTGATGACTTCATTGTATATCTAGTGGATGATACTCCAAGAACCATTGAGGAGGCTTATTCATCTCAGGACGCTGACTATTGGAAGGAAGCGGTCTAGAGTGAGATGGATTCTATCCTGAGCAATGGAACTTGGGAAGTTATTGATCGTCCATATGGGTGTAAACCTGTAGGATGTAAGTGGGTGTTCAAGAAGAAGCTGAGGCCTGATGGTATAATTGAAAAGTACAAGGTAAGGCTTGTGGCCAAGGGTTATACCCAGAAAGAAGGCGATGACTTCTTTGATACTTACTCACCTGTTGCCAGATTGATCACTATTAGAGTACTACTATCCATGGCTGCCTCCTACGGTCTGATCGTTCATCAGATGGACGTAAAGACGGCTTTTCTTAATGGAGAGTTGGAAGAGGAAATCTATATGGATCACCGGATGGATTTGTAGCAAAGGGTCATGAAGAAAAGGTGTAGGTTGTCAAGTCTTTGTATGGCCTTAAACAAGCACCTAAGCAAAGGGTACGAGAAGTTCGACAGAACTTTAACATCCGCCGGCTTTGTTGTGAATGAAGTCGACAAATGTGTATATTACCGCTATGGTGGGGGTGAAGGAGTGATTACGTATTCGTATGTTGATGACATATCGATCTTCGGACGAACCTTAATGTGATTAAGGAAGTCAAGGACTTTCGTCATGAATTTTGAAATGAAAGATTTGGGAGTTGCGGATGTCATCTTAAACATTAAGTTGTTAAGAGAGGATGATGGTGGGATAACTCTTGAGCGGCCTCATTATGTGGAAAAGGTGTTGGTCGCTTTGGTTTTAGCGATTGTAAACCTGCTACAACGCCATATGATCCAAGTGTGCTATTACGAAAGAACCAACGATAGCAAAGGATCAATTGAGATATTCCCAAATCATTGGTTCAGCGATGTATTTAGCTAGTGCAACAAGACTCGATATCTCGCTTGTTGTGAGCAAACTTAGCGGTTTGTTTCAAACCGGAGATGATCATTGGCATGCTCTTGAGAGAGTGATGCGCTATCTAAAGGGACATCAAGTTATGGTATTCACTACACCGGTACCCAAGGGTACTAGAGGGTTATAGTGATTCAAACCGATATCCGGCGTCGATGAGATAAAAGCCACAAGTGGATTTGTATTCACATTGGGTGGTGGAGCTTTTCGAAGTCTTGCAAGCGCACCATCTTAACGAGGTCTACAATGGAAGCGTAACTCACAAAGATTAGACATCGCCACTATGGAAGCCGATTGGTGCGTGAGCTTGTGATGGACTTACCGATGGTTGAAAATCGGTGCTCGCTATCCTTTTGAACCGTGACAATCGACGGTGATTGCCAAGGTGAATAGCTCAAAGGATAACATGAAGTCATCAAGGCACGTTAAGAGGCGATTGAAGTCTCGTCAGAAGATGAGAAACTCGGAGTTATAGCATTGGACTATGTCCAGACAGACTAAAAACCCGATGATCCCTTTACAAAGGGACTATCACGGAATGTGATAGATGAAGCATCAAGGGAGATGGGCTTGAGACCCACATGAAAGTCATGTCTTAGTGGTAACTCATCCTATTTGATCGGAGATCCCGTGAATTAGCATGTTGAGACAAGCTAGTGACTGGCTGAGAGGAGAGTACTTTTGTACTTAACCCACTCCGTTTGAGATGTACTACTCTCCTATTCTGTATGGCAGGTTGGTTATATCTTAATGTGTTCCGAGTGGCTTTTAATAAAGGTAGATGTTGTCCTACGTAACATCTTATGAGAAATACACCTATATGAGCTCGATCGCTAGTCACGCCTATGAGATTGGGTGATCTCTAGAGGCTCATGAAAGGCAAGGAGTATGACTTATACGCTCCAAACCGAGGGGATGCATTTAGCAGCCTAGTATCAGTAAAGGACTTTGGTGAAACTCGTTCGCACAAAACTGTCAATTCAAGGTTTAGTCCATTGTTCAGTTGTGGATGAGTGTAACCTTTGTTCTAGGTGGAAGTTCAACTTAACAGTCTCCATCGAAACACTGGTATATCAAACTACCGTGGAACTTAGAGTATTTCAAATGTGTCTATGAAATTTGGTGGGGATTGTTAGAATAATTATGGGGTTGGCCCATTTAATTATTTTAATAGAAATTCCAAGAGGCCTATTTAATACTAAACCGTTCGGGAAATTGGGAGGAGAATATCTCAACTTAAATAGTTGGATTGTGGTTCTCCTAATTAGAAAAGTGAGAAAAGAGAAAGGCAGGGCCACACACGCGCGCGAGCCAAGCCGAGTCGAGCTCGAGTCGTGGGCGTGGGCGTGTGACGTGTCGAGCCGGGCGACCTCTCCCCAAGCCGGGCGACCTCTCCTCGAGCACGGGCGACCTCACTCTGAGCACGGGCGACCTCTCCCAGTAACCGACGACTTAATGACGTCCGTTACTAGTGGCCAGATTAATGACGTCCGTTACTAGTGGCCAGATTAATGACGTCCGTTACTAGTGCTTGATGGTGCTTGATGGCGTCCAGATTCGACGAACCTTATCTTCCTGGCGCCTATAAAAGCATGAGCACATCGCCCTGTGAAAAACTCTCTCGCTCTCAAGAGCTCTCTCTCTCCCGCTCATTCCATTCTTCCATCTGTAGCGCTGCCATCTTGCGTTCCCGTCTCTGTTTCCTTGCGCGCACAAGGAGCCGAGGGAGCAGGCCTCCGGAACCTCGTCCTTCTCGAGATCCTGCTCGGGATAGAAGGCTGATAAGGTTTTTGGGGAGCGTTCTCACGCGACTGCTCAAGTTTCCCTGCTGGTTCAGCTTCATCGACACAAGATCGACGCTCGATCGACCGACCTTTCCATCGCATCAAAGGCATCTTCGCACCAACTTGTGATCGTTTACACCGATCGTCATGGCGAACAACAATGAACAAGTCATTGTTCGCTGCGCTTTGTGCTGATGGTGGCACCGGCTCAAGGGTATATTTGTTTATACCGTGCCTTTATTTGGCTTGTTTCTTGTTCATTAGCCTTTGTGTATGAGATAGATAATTCGTTATTATCTAGTACCTTTGGTTATGAACTTGAAATATTCAATTGGTTAATTATGATTTACCTATTTTTGTGGATTAAAAGCTTGAGAAAATTCCTAATATTTCCAACAGCATTACTAGCAGGTTTTTTAAATTACTGTATGAACAGTCTTTAATATGTATGACGATCCGATATCTCTCCAGAGAAAGAGACTCTCTACATGAGCTATATATCTTTGTAATGATAGAGCAGAGGCGTCCCGGGGAATTTAGAGGCCCTGTGCGAAACAATAAACAAGGGCCTAACTTAGTATCTTAATGTACCAAAATATAAAACAGCTATATATATTAATGTATTACATTATAAATTATTGCGGTATGGACTAAGTATTGTACCTGCTACATAATCTTCACTTAAAAATCGTCATTCTCTTAGTGTTCTTTGAAATGAAGTCTTCAATGATGTACTTATAATCAATCAGGTGAGTACCCCTACCCGTACCGACTATCGAGTACGTCAGTACGAGTACACGTACGTGACCAGCGCGCCGCACGAGTCGATGATGGGAGGCGGAGCGATGCTTTTTTTGGGCTAGGCGCTAGATGAGTTGCCGAGCAGGCCGTTAGGAAGTTTTGGGCCTGAATAAAATCTCTTATGTATGTATATATATATATATATATATATATATATATATATATATATATATATATATATGGACCCTATTTAAAATTGGGGGCCCCTTGATTTTGGGGGCCTGCATGTCGCATCACCATACATGCCCAAAAACGCCCCTGTGATAGAGACTCTACCGAAGATAATACCTGAGACTCTAAGTTCAACCGTTCTAAAGTCTAAACCCAGACCTAAGACCTAAACGCTTAAATCGAATCTAGACTCGACGATACCTGAGACCTAATAGGTACCATGAGGTCCAACACCTTAGCTTTGCTCCCTGGCCTCACATTTTGAATTGGGATGCTATCCATGTGAAGGAAAGAGGAAGCGGGATATACTACTGTCTGGTCGTGGGAAGGACGTCGCCATCAGCCCATCATAACCATGGGGAGGAGCCGTTGCCATGCCACATAAGAGGACCGATGGAGCAAAGGGCATCGCCGCCATGGCTCATGTGTGCACCATCACCATAATCCATGGAGAAAAGAGGGAATATTAGCCACCATAGATATGTTGTGGATGTTGCTACGATAGATAAGTCTCCAGTTGCCAGGGAGGGTAGTGGCGGCACTGATGGAAAGGAGATGAGGGAAGTCATTGCTTAGTGAGAAGGAAGGGAGGCCTCCACCGTAAGACGCTACATGGAGGGAGGGGGAGTCCATTGCGGAAATAACACTAGGGGCGGTCGGAGAGGAGAGAGGCAGTAGGAGAGTGAGGGTGGGTTAGGGTTACGGATTAAAAAAAGGTGGCGGACTAGTGGATGGGCGGGAAGTGGGGGTTGATCGATTGGGCCAACATTAGAGTTAGGCTTTGTTTTATAAAATATTATTTTAGGTATTTATTTATAGTACTATGAATATAAATTTGAACTCAATCCCAAATCCGAACATGGACCTGAACCCAAAATCAAATTCCCATGCGCAATGGGATTCGGACGTACACCAGGACCCGTCGGATGCCGGGGATATCCAAACCCACATATATTTATCCACGGGTATTTTTGCACCTGGAGCCCTGAACATATGGGACTCTCAGGTATGAACGGGTAGCTACCTTCCTAGCTGTTTCGGAATGATTTCCCGGCCAGCCGCTTGATTCGTTCAGCAGTGACCTCACCGGCGAACGGCTGCTGCTGTCAGGGCGGATCCGGTCACATGGTCGAGCCTAGCCGCCTTATCGACTGACAAAGAAACACAATTATAAGAAATGCTCATGTCTGATCACGTACGCTGCCGCCGCAAAGCACGCTATCATTCCGAGGCTAATTGTTAATCTTCTTTTGGATGGACATCTCGATCGTGTGCTTGATCTTTCTCGAAGCTTCGCTTGCCACTGACAAATCAAAGTACCGATCCCTCTCTTACAGAAATGAATTGGTACTGGCTGTCTGGTGCTGCCTTGTCTTCTCTCTCCAGTGTTTGTAAATGTCTTGAGGACCATCAGCATACAGATCAGATTCCTCCTCTTGCTGGCTCATAAACTAACCCCTTTCTTTTGATCCAGCATCTTGGTGGCGGGATCTATGCGTGATCGAACGCTTTCTTTTATATATATAAATGATCGCAACGCTTTCTGATGCAATTGTGGGGGAACTACAGAACTAGAGCAGCAAAACAAATTTCCATCTCGGTCCCCATCTCCAGCATGTGTGCAAGAGCATTGAAATTAATTTGTTGTAGTGAGATAAATGTCAAAAAGTGTTGCTACCGACATTTTGGGTCTTAGCCGGCGCAGGCCGGCAACACAGTGGGTGGCTAGCCACCGCTGCTGCCGCCATCCCCGCCGCCTCCTCAGGTCGCCTCCCTCCCTCTCGGTCTTCCTTCTTGCGCGCCCACTCGGCTTCACTCATGGCCTAACCACCGCCGGCGGCGGCGGCGGCGGTGACAGCCCTTGTCGCCGGCCGGCCGACTTGTCTGCGGCGGCGGGCTCTCCGACCGACCTCTCCCTCGCCGGTGCCACCTCCACAGGCATGGAGCAGCAAGGCGGGGTTCCACCTCTTCCTCACTCTGCCTTTTGCGGCTACGGCCGGCAGCCTGCGAGGTACGACAGCAACGGCTGGGGTGGCCTGTGGCAGTTGTCGGTTGACAAGGGCGCGGGGTGTGAGCATCGTTGAGTCCTAATTATTTTAGTGGCATTGATGACGTAGATATTTATGCCAAGGAGTTCTTGAACCTCTTATGGAACCTTAGCAAGGCTTCGGCGAATATTTGAACTGCTTCAATATGATCTACGCATGACCGGGCAAGTGAAAAGATCATGTGTAGATTTAGGAGTAGCTAGGTTTTTACTTTTGTCGCCCATGCTTCAAGATGGATCTAATTGGTTTGGTCATGCCGAGTCTTTCCTTCACTTAAATTCCTAACCTTCTCTTAGCCCTCAAGCCATTCACAAATAGCTAAAGATCCCAATATGTTCAAAATACTTAAGCTGTGCTTTGTCAGTGCCCATCGGACTGAGTCCGACCGCCATCGGACTGGGTCTGATGGGCCCAAACCCTAAGAACCTTCTTCTGTTGCTGGTCGGACCGGGTCCGACCAGGGTCGAACTGGGTCCGACCGTCGTTGGACTGGATCCGACAGTACCTTGTTCCGGTGCCGTAACCTCCATCGGACCGGGTCCGACCACCGTTGGACCGGGTCCGACAGTACGTGTTCCAGATGTTCTGAGATGTGGTTGCAGCCATCGGATCGGATCCGGTGACCATCGGACCAGGTCCGACGGGTACTGTAATGGCTAGTTTTTGGAGTTTTCCTGAGCTCCAACGACTAGTTTCTCTCCGAGGGGTATAAATTGAGTTCGGTAGGTAGCCATTTATGATATTTGATGCTCCATTTCACCTATAGCCAACATATACTCATCTTAAGGGTGTTTTAGAGCCTTTCCTCCACCAATTCATCAACCACCTACTTTTCCCCAAACCGAGCTTCATGGAAGTCCTTCGATTTGGCATTATCGAGGTATTTCGGGCTTATTACTCTTGAAGATGGTGTTCTTCTTGGAGAAGTAGGCTTGGGAGTAGGCCTTGCCGTGTGGCTACTCTCGAGTCGGTGTATAGGTGACGGAGTCCACCTCGCCGGAGTGGCGGAACGACTACCGGGGAGTAAGTGAGGCGTGTGGATCAAGAGGGAGCCGGTCCTCGTACGCAAGGGCTAGCCTCAATGAAGAGTAGGAGTTGCGACTCCGAACTTCGGTGAAACAAATATCGTGTCACTTCTCCTTTGTCTCATTTACTTTCGCATCCATCTTTCGCATGAATTGTTAAATTGCTTGAGTGCTTTGTTGGGATGGATTAGGTTATTAGTGCGTGTCGTTTAATTTGCTTCCGCTTAATAGGGCACTAGAATCTAGGATTTGGTCACTCTTAATTGTGTTGCTTAATCAAGTATAACTCAAAAGAAATTAAAAATTGTCTATTCACCCCCTCTAAGCCTTAGAGATCCTTTCACGGGGCATCGCGGCCTTCCTTCGCCTCCCCCATTCCCCCATATCTGACGTTGTAGCGGGGGCATGGTGGTGGCGCTTCCCCTCGCGTGGCTGGCACCTTGGAGCCTGGCGGTGCCCTGTGAGCTGGCGGTGTAGCCCTCCTCTGTGTCGTCCAGCTCTGCTCATGCATAGCAGTGGCCGTCCGTGGCAGTGGCGTTGGGTGGTGATCGGCCGTCGTGGTGCCTGAGACGACGCTGTACCCTGTTGGTGTCGTTGTCTCCTCCATGCTGCGGGGGCCTATCTTGGTGGAGGTTGCTCGGGGAGACCGCTATGTAGCGGTCAGATCCTTGCGCAGAAGCTTGGAGCTGGTGGTGGTTGGCTGGAGTGGCCGATGTGATCGTGCTCGGCATAGTAGGGGCGGCTTCGTCGGCGTCGGTGATCTTGCGGTGGTGCCGGCCCCGCCGGCATGGGCGACAGGTGGAGAGGCTTGGGGTCGTCCCCATCCCCTCCCCCCTTCCCCTGCTTGCCCCTTGGTGCTGGCGCCTGGTGGCCTAACCCACGGGCGGTTCGTCAAATGCTGCGGCGGCCGGTTCCGACGGCAGTGTGTAGTACGGTGCATCGGTGGCCGGTACGCGCGTGGCGGCGTGGTAGGAGCAGCAGGTCAGCGCACGTCGACGGCTTTGTAGGCCGGGTTGCTGCGGTGCTTGTTCTCGCAAGCCGAGTGGTGGTGGCGATCCTCGCATGTGGTGCACGTCGAGGGAAGCGTCTTCGCCGTCCCTCATCTTGTTGGCGACGTCCGTTTTTCTCCTTTGCGATTGTGTTGAAGCGTCACTACCGTCACCTCCTCCTCGTGGCGGCGATGTCCGTTGTTCAGCTCAGCGGGCTTCAGTGGCGAGATCATGCACCTTGACTCCTGTGGCTCTTTCATCCAGCTTGTGGCCTCCTTGTGCGGCTTGCGGAGGTGTAGATGCTCCAGATGAAAGCTCTGCCTAGCTCTTGCTTGGGCTAACGTTGTCGGCACCCCTCGGGTGTCGTTGCCCTCTTTGGAGGCTTTGTTGTGGAGTTTCCCGCCTTTCGGAAGTTAGGGTGAAAACCCAGATCTGGACAGGCGATGGCGGCGACCGCGTCGTCTCTACCTTGTTGAAGGCATCGGCCGGAAGACCTTTCGTACTGCAGGTTGGCTAATCCCGGGCCGTGCTTCCTACTTGGTGGTGGCGGCCTTCTTCACCAAGCCCTATGAGCGTGCTATGCGGCTGTAGGTGTGGGTTGCTGGTGTTGCTGTTCAAGCATCCCTTACGGTGGTGGCGGACGGCGTCCCTCTCCTTTTGACCCCTCTGCGCATCCCGTCTGGTGGTGGCAACTAGGAACCTTGGGGATCTTTACTTGCTGTGTGTTGTAGGTTTGCGGCGTGCCTGAGATTTTGGCCATGCATCTCTCGTGGCAAAGTCGGTTTTGGCTCGTGCACCTTTGGGTGTTATGGGCTGGTGTGTTCAGCCTTTGCCTGATTGTTCGGTGTCGTGTGGCGATCTCCGCTTGGTCGGGTCGCGATGTTCCCCTATCCCTTTTTCTCTTCCTATCTACCTCTTTTCTCTAGTATAATTGTTGTACTTTCTCTCCTTTTTGAATGAAATGGCAGAGCTCTTGTCCTTTGCGTTCAAAAGATAAATGTCCAACACAAACACACACAATGCTTGCTTCAGTACTAACAGGTGTCGAAATGCTTGCTTCATAACCGGTGTCGAACTGTCGATGGCATTTTGTTCTCGTCATCAGGCAAATACCAACAAGTCCTTGTGATTGGAGTAATGTTAAGCACAATTATTGGCTCTGCCAGGTCTCCTCAGGGTTAATTAAGAACCATCGAGTTAAAAGATGTTTAAGAAATTCTGGAATTGGGACAGTTCGGTTGAGGTGCAACTCCCCCTCGTTCTTCTTCCTTCCTTTTTTTTTTTTCGAAATTGTCTTAGTGGCCAATTTCATTAGAAGGAAGAAAAACGGGAACTGTACAAACAGCCAGAAAGCTGTGCAAATAGGTAAAATAAAATGAATAACGGGACCAAGAATCACCTAGTCTCTGACAGCGTTAAAAGGCATCATAACCGATTCATAAATTGCATGAAAAATCCTTCTATTTCGCTCTAACCAAATATGTCAGAGGACAACTAACAGAATGCCAAATAGGTTCTTGTCAATTCTTTGTTGATCAAACCAAGATGCTACTGTCTGCTTAGAAGTTGAGTTTCGTGGACTCATTTTTGTCTCCCTTCTAAAGACGGATTTTTATCCTCGGGCGTTGAGTATAAAGGCAGAGGGTGAACAGTGTTTGTGTATTTTTAACTCTGAACAGTGGCAAATAGTAGAAATAAACAGTGCCAATGAACAGTATTTTTGATACAGTAACTATGACCAGTGACATTAAACAGTGATTTGTTACAGTGCTCGTGTATTTTTTTGCCTATTCGCTACAGTACCCCTCTGCCTTCCATACTTCAATGGCAGAGGATTTGCTTCCTCTAAAGACTCCCTTTCGAATGGAATTCAGTAGCAATTTTTAAGTTCCTTAATTAGTTGCTACCAACCGGAGTACATTATTGACAGTTGAATTCAGTGTCTCTGCTGTTGCCACTTGCCAGCTTGAAAAGAAAAACGAAGTACCTATTACCTAATGCACTGATGCACCGATGCTCATTGACAGCTTTACAAACAAGACCAAATGCTTAGCCTTACCTAGTTAGCCAGCATAAAGATCGATCACTACAAATGATTTGAGTGATTGTCCACCACTCCCTTTAATTTTTCTCCTCAAAAATGAAGTTCCTTGACCTAGTTAGGTCTAAATAAAGGCCAAACCGGACCCAAAGTTGCTGGTTCATTTCTTACCCCTTTTTGCTCTACTTTCTTTTTTTTTTTCTTTTGCTTTCGAGATAAGAAAGGAGATTTTGCTGGGGCAGTGTGAAAAGCCTGAAGCGATATCTTGTTCCTGTTACAATAATACTGTAGCCAGCATGGTACTCTGCAGTGTTATTGTGTTAATATGTTTTTGAACAAATTGTGTTAATATGTTACAACACTATCCTTTGTTCTGCGCTGGAAAGCAGGAAAGGCAAGATCGTCAGTGAAGTTCGCCTGTAGCACCATGTTCCTGATCCTACTACAATGACTTTAATCTCACTCCCATTGCTATCTACTCATCTGTTTAAGGATTTAAGATTGGACACTCGAAACTTGAAGATCATATGTGCATACTGAATTAAAATAGTTCTCTAATTTTATCATGTTTTACAAATAAACCGTAATACTCTCTCTGATCATAAAAACAAGTCGTTGACTTTTTGGGCACGCCTTTAACCATTCGTCTTATTCAAAAAAACTACGTAAGTTATCATTTATTTTGTTGTGATTTGTTTTATTATTACAGGTACTTTAAGCATGATTTATATTTATGCATGTTTGCACTAAATTTTTAAATAATACAAATGGTTAAAGGCGTGTCCAAAAGTCAATAACGACTTTTTTTTTATGATCAGAGATAGTAATAATGAGTAGTAAACTTGAATTTCGGGACCATTTCAATATCTAAAGAGAATACTTCACTGGCATGAGGTAACAATTTCGCAACAAGGCGATCAATGTACATTGAGCATATACCAATCAAGTACCCATGAAACGCTGCCACATTATTGTTTTCTTTTAAATTCGAAGATCTCTTGTGCTTCGACATGATTTGATTGCAAAGATGCCCTACACTCCTACGATCCTTTTTTAAGGGAAATATATTGGTATTTGCAGCCAATGCATCCCAAATTTACACAAAATTCCTGCTATAAATAAAATCACAAACACCAGACTCGGAGAATGTAAGTGCAAAAGGTTACGAGCACGTTCAGAATGGATTAAACTTAATTTGAAAAGTTAACCTAGTTTTTTATTATAACGAAGCAATCTCCAAAAGCTTTTAAAAAAACATGAATAAAGCAGGACTAGATCGATTCAATTTAGTCATCTTATTTATTCAATCCAGTCACCGTAAAAATGCTCTACATCATCATCTTCCTCATCAGCCACATTGCCCATTGGTGTGCCGAGAGAAAACTATTCTGGTCAGCTCATGGCTCCTCCTGCCAATACCTACACAGGGTTCTGAGAGTTGGAATGCCACAATTGCTAGACTCATTTGGAATGCCACAATTGCTATACCCATTCCAGGGGAGAGGATCATGAGGACGGATGAAGGTGCGTGGTGCCGCCACCTGTGAGCAACTTGTTGGTGTCAGCCCAATGTACGGCTCAGCCGTCAACTATTTGAGCCTCAAATCCAACAGAGGGTTGCTTACAAACGCTCTCTTTAGCATTCACAGTTGGGATTGGTAAACCATGCCTTTGGGAGCAAAGACAAAGTTTTTCTTTGCATCACCCTATACATCCATCTCGTAATCAGTGATGGTTATGTCAAATTGTCAAGTATTTATTTTTCGGGGATATCCATGGAATCTTGAGTACAAGAATACCTGTCGCTGAATCATGAAATGGATGGATGGGATAATGCAAAACTATTCAAAGACTACCTCCTCCGCGCTACTGCGTCGTCGGGTAATTCGCCATCGCTGAGGAGGTCACCGGGAAGCAAAAATGCTCACCAGCATACAATTCGTACAAACATCTTTGAAACCCATTCTTTTTGGCAAATTTTGTAAACGTGAAATGGCATTCTTGTGCGAGATTCATCATTCATCGAGATTCGAGAACAGAACAGTACATGTTCTCACCCGGCAAAGAGAAAAGCCCAATCCTCACGCACGGCCCACATTCCATTTCAAGCCCAGGCCTCACAATTTCCTGGAACTCGCCTGGCCCATTCATTCTAATCCCCACTTCGCCCTCCGCCTCGCCGGCGACCGCCAGTCCGCCACGGCGCCACCCCGACGGCAAAGATGACCCGGAAGCCCAAGCGGAAGCCTGCGGCGTCGCCGGCGAGGCGCGAATCCTCACCGGAGCCGTACCCATCCCACCTTTCCCCCTCCCCGGCCCAATGCCTCGCTGTCCGCGACGCCCTCCTCGGCTTCCACGGCTTCCCCGACGAGTTCGCGCCCTTCCGCCTCCTACGCCTCGGCCGCTCGCCGGAGGACAAGGGTGACCCGCCGGCTCCGTGCTCCACTGTCCTCGATGGGCTCGTCACCACCCTCCTCTCCCAGAACACCACCGACGCCATCTCCCGCCGCGCATTCGCCTCCCTCAAGGCCGCCTTCCCCTCCTGGGACCAGGTAGGTAGCAGCGACCACCGGCTAGCGACCAGGCTCCCATAGGAACCTTCTAGAAGCTCCTGGCACTGAGATCCTCTTCATCGTCTCGGAGGTGGTGGACGAGGAGGGGAAGAGGCTGGAGGACGCCATCCGGTGCGGGGGGCTTGCGGCGACGAAGGCGTCGAGGATCCGGGCCATGCTGCGGGGCGTCAGGGAGAGGAAGGGCGAGATTTGCCTCGAGTACCTGCGTGAACTGCCCGTGGATGAGGTGAAGAGAGAGCTCTCGCAGTTCAAAGGGATCGGGCCAAAGACCGTAAGCTCTGTTTCTTTCTTGTTCTTCCAGAGAAGTGAGCTCACTGTTCAATTTTTTAGTCCTTTTTTTGTGGCAAAGTTAGATGCAAGTCACGGTGAATTTAATAGTGTGTCTTGAGAGTCATGAGGCTGTTTTGGTGTAATATTTGTCAGCATGAAGTCATGAACCCCCAAGGTTTCAACTAAAGACTGCCAGGTTGTGGTGTCCTACAGTCCTACACTCCCTACTGTCCTATAGGAGTAATTTTAACAATAGTTGGGAAAAAAAAATTAGTCTTGCACTTTGATGGGGAGGTTGATGTTTGCATTGGTTGAGCTTTGCCATGAATGGCTAACAAAATCAGTTGGTTGAGGCTGTCCAGTGATGACATGCATCTTGTAGGCTTTTATATGTGGTACACAATGATTCCCAACCTTCTGTTCTTATTTAATGTTAGTTCTAACTTCTAACTACTGTTGATGTGTCATCAATTTATAACTTTGTAGTTTGTGGTCCACCATGGAGATCAGACAGCCTTGTTCAAATGAATTGAGTTCTGAATGTTTATGATCCAACTATCTGCTTATGCTGTTTAATTACCTTTCGTATGATTTAATGCCATTTGTTTAGTTGTATGACTTTCTGACATGTTGGTCTCTGCAGGAATAAACAAGTATATTACTGATGACTTCTTCTTATTGTTATGCATGTCATGACAGATAGCATGTGTGTTGATGTTCTATCTTCAAAAGGATGATTTTCCAGTAGATACTCATGTATGTGAATCTTTACTTGTCAGTTGTTGACCATCATGCATCCGTTCAGTCACGCTAGTGTGCATCAAATATTTGTGCTGAGCTGGTAGCATATATTTCTGTAATAGGTACTTCGTATTACAAAGGCTATGGGCTGGGTTCCTGCAACAGCTAGCAGGGAGAAGGCGTATGTTCATCTAAATAATAAGATTCCTGATGATCTAAAGTTTGATTTGAATTGTTTATTTGTGACTCATGGGAAACTTTGTCAATCATGTACCAAAAAGTTAGGGGGGCTGAAAACCAAGGTTTCCAATACTGGTTGCCCCCTAGCAAGTTACTGTTGTATTGAAGAAAAAATGCAGCAATAGCCATGGTAAGCTTTTTTTGCTCCCATTCAAAACAATATGATAAATGCTATAATATGCTTGGAGTACCGCTATATCTGTTGCCTCTGATACAATTTACTTTGCTTAACAAATTATTTTTTCGTTATCAAGTCATATCCTGTGCTGGTTGGTCAACCTTGATCTTGAATATTACGTTATATTTCTGCGACACTTATGTAAGTATGTAACTGGAAGAGATGTTAACTGTATACCTGCTTATTATTCAGAGTAGGAACTAGGAAGGGCCGAAACGATATTAGTAATTTTTGGGTAGTAAATTTTGTACTTCAAATATCTGACCTTTAAAATAAATTGCACTGGTGCTCCTTAAAGTTGAACAGAAATCTCACTTCGTTCCCCAAACTTTATTTTTTTGGTGGCGGTGCTTGAAGATGTTTTTGCTTGCAGCTGTGCCCCCGTGAAGCATACCCTGGCGGCTGATCTGGCCCGTTTCACACATGTGGAGGCTGAGATGGACACGATGTGGCAAGATTCACCACCGTATGCGTGAAAAGATAGAAATGTCCCTCTCCATCTACTAGAAAAGCCAAATCCCTCTTTATTCACCACTCAGCCAGCTCATTTCTCTCGCTGCTAGGGTTAGCTCCCATCCCTTCTACTTCCACCTTTTCCATGTGCGACGCTCCCCTCGGTGGTGACCCACACCGACAACGATGTTCGTTACGGTAGTGTCAGGACGGATGGAACCGAGGACAACGGGGTGATCTCATGTTAAATTTTTAGTGTTGTTCTCAATGGATTCAATATCAGTAATTGCGCACATATAATTGCTGCCCACATTTTCATTCATTGAATCAATTGAAAATTACATACCACTTTCATTACATTTTGATGCCCATCAGGTTGGTGACTACAAGAAGCTCTATCACTATTAATCCAAGAAAAAAAAACTGCTGCTTTTCCATACTCATTTCTACTATTGCTTCCATGACTATTTTTCATGACCATCAGGTCAATCACTACAAGCAGCCTGATAACTTTCTCCAGAATTTGCATGTTTCCTTTAGACTCAATTATTTCTACAATGATATGGAACAACAATCAAAATCTCTGCTCATTTCAAATGCAATAGTAAAAAATTCAGAACCCCGCTACTTCTGTGGCCGTGGCCCTCTTTCTCCACAATTTTCATATTTCCTACCCAAATCTTTACTCATTTCAAAATCCAAAATCAAAACCAGAGCAACCAAAATCACCATCCCAAGATAAAAATGCAAATCTAACCTTGTTTTCAGCCATGTCAACCTGACTCGGTTGCGGGATGGAGGTGGAGGCGCGGTTGATTGACCGCGGGGAAGGAGGAAATGAGGAGAAGCCATCAGGGAAGGAGGGGCCGTAGCTGGTATCGCCGCAATTAAGATGGGATTGGGGCTTTTCTAGTAGATGGAGTGAGGCATTTTCAGCTTTTCACATCTACAATGGGAATCTTGCCACATCGTGTCCATCGCAGCCTCCACGTGTGCGAAATGGGACAGTTTAGTCTCCGAGTCATGCTTTGAGGGCCACTTGAACGGCGTGGGGGAACAACTGTAAACAGAAACATGTTCCAAGTGTCGCCACAAACAAAAAAAATGTTTAGAGTGCCAAGTGAGATTTCTGTCTAACTTTAATAGGCTAACCATGCAATTTACTGTTTTAGCAATGTATTTGCTCTTAGAGACTTTGATCCTATTTTGTTTTTGGATATCATAGTGTAAAATCATATGTCCTGTCTCACACAGCTATTTGTTTACTAGCAAAATCACTCGTGGAAATGTGAAATAGCATACCTAAATTTTCATTACAATCCAATCATTCTTGACGTCGTCATTTGCTGTGTACGAATTGTTTGTCGCTATTGGTTTATTTAGAAGAGGACAAGAGGTGGCATAACCTCCCAACAACGCTATTGGTGAAAGGACTTGGGCGCTGTGGGCCTTTAATTTGCATATCCAGTCTAACGACATTGTCCGGTTCCCTGTCATGTTTTGTTATTAGGGAGCTTGTCGCTGTAAGATGTCAGATACCTAACATTATTAGAGTAGGCAGTTGTGCCAAGAGCAGAAGGATGAAGACTATAAACTTATGAAACGATCTCTCATTGGCTACACTATGTGGTGAAGGACACGGAATATTTTTTTCTGCGCAGGATGCCAAATAGAAGAATAAAAGGCACTGACAGATAGATAAAGGAATAATTTTCACGTGTATGTCTAGGACATACACTACTGAGAATCTGAAGCTGTTAGCGTCGGTACGAATGTATTTACGTCGAACAAGAAAGGCGGCGTAAATAATGGAGTTATTCGTCGGCCACTGGTAGCCGGCGTAAATAAACTATTCGTCGGCTTTGGCCGGCGTAATAATAGCCGATCGATTTAGCGGCAGAGGCGTCGTGGAACCCTTATTCGTCGGTCAAGCCGGCGTAAATAGTTTTATTCGTCGACTTGCTGCGGCGGCGTAAATAACAATGTATTCGTCGGCTTTCTCCAAACCGGCGTAAACACTAATCTAAACCCGCTGACCCGATTACCCTAACAGCGCATCAACTATCCACATCTCGACCCACCATAGCCGCGCCGCCCGACTGCGCCCTAGCTATCGCCGCTTACAACCACCGCGCCCTTTCTTTGCCGCCGCCGCGCCTCGCCGCGCCCGCCGCTCGCTCCACGATTGTAGGTCCACTCGTCGCGGATTGAACCCATTAACCCTAGCACCCGACTCACACTTGCCCATAGCCTGCTCCCGGCCCGTGCCACCGCCGTCCACCGCCACTGCCGCTTGCCGCATAATGCCGTCGCCGCCAAAGCTACCCCTCCCATTGCGCCGCCTTGCGCCCGCCGCCGCCCAACCGACCGCCTCGCATGCGCCTCCCTGTTGTCGCGTCGCTTTACACCGCTCCTCGCGTCCCCATGCGCGCCCCCTCGCCGCCGCCGTCCACCGCCCTGCCCGCGCCGCCGCCCGCCAATGTTATCGCCGCCAAGGCTGCCTCCCCTCCCCTGCAGCATGCGCTTTGCCTCCGCCGAGGTACTGATATTTCACCAGTAAAAGTTATCAATGGCTAGCACATAATTTCTCATCTCATTTAACTAGTGTCTTCTGCATCTCGTAGGTGGACTTGGATCTTGGAAATTATGAGAGGTTTCTTGATATCAAACTAACCCGAGACAGTAACATAACCACAGGAAAGATATAGGCAAAATTGGCTGCCGGACACTCAAAAAACATGGCTTTTGCCACAGGCCACTAAAAAAAGATGACTTTGCCAAAAGACATTACAATTCAATGGTAATTTGCTGTAGAACACCACACCTATTATTATATGCAATTTTAATAGGAAGCTACGGGAAATGACTATCTTACCCCTGCCTCTCCTTTGCCCGCCCCGTCCTCTCCACCGTCTCCACTGCCCGGCGCCTGCCCGACGGCGCCGCCCCCTGCGCTTGACGCCGACCCTGATCAACGCCGCCCTGCCTCCAGATCGACATCGTCTCCACGCCGCCCGGCGCCGCCACGGCACCGATCCACACCGCCACGCCCGGCGCCGCCGCTCGGCCTCGCGCCCGACGCCGACCCGATCCACGCCGCCTCGTCTCGTCGCGCGCCCGCCTTCGTCTGCGCGCCAGCGCCGGCGCCGCCTCGGCTTCCACGCCGCAGCGCCGCCCGATCCACGCCGCCCGTCTTCACCACGGCGTAGCGCGCCCGCCTCTCATGCGCGCTTCGACGCGCCTCCATGACCGTGGCGCCGTCCCGACACCGCCTCCGCGCGACCCGATCCTCGCGCCCGTAGCCTCACGGCAGCGCCGCCCGAATCGATAAGCGCGCTTCATGGTCAGCGGCGGCCATCTTCACCAGCGACTAAGCGGCGGCGTCTCGTCCGGCCGGCAGCGCCGCATCTCCTCCTCATGGCGGCGCCCGATCCGACATCACGGCGGCGGCAACATTGCATCTGCCCGGCGGCACCTTCTCCGCCCAGCCACGGCGGCGCCTTGTCCTTCATCCATGGCGGCGACCAAGCCACGCCGACGGCAGCGAGGGCATACTTGTCGAAATTATGTTTGACGGCGTGTTCTCCGCTCAACGGTCGCGGATCACACCTGGTCGATTTTGATCTGCCCGACCAACTCGATCAAGCTTCGGTTTGATTTGGCGTCGGGCACAACAAGGGCGACTCGCAGATTTACGAGTTCGGACCCCTCGCGGGTAATAGTCCTACTCCTGCTGAGCCTTAGCTCTTTTCGATTGTGGTTGAATGGGAATGTGTTTACTGTGGTGTTTGTGAAGCTGCGTGTGTTGGAACCTCCTTTTGCTCGTCCTCTCCCCTTTTATACAAGCCTCGAACCGAGCGGAGAGAGCGCGGGAGGTAAGCGTCTGATACTCTCGATAATGCGACAAGACACGATAGAAGAGGCAGCGTGCTTGCGCTTGCGCGCCAGGCAGCTCGCCTCGCGTGCCGCCAAGTGGCCACCCGCGCCTGATCCTGCCGGTGAGGTGCGGGTGGGGCCCACTGCTCCTCCTCGGCAGGCGGCCTCCTCAAGCAAACCTTCTCTCTGCCGGTCAATTCTTCTGCGCCCGGTGTGCCGCTCGGACTGCAGGGTCATTTATAGCGGTAATCATTTCTTGTTGTCTATCCGGCGTGATGTCGCGTAAATCGCTCGTCGTCCGCGGCGAGGGAGCCGCTGGAAGACTCGCCGGAACACCCCCTCGCCTGCAGTGCCCACTCGGCAGCGTGGGACCCTCGCTGGTCTTCGAGGGCTCGCCCACGCCCACTTTGGCGCGTGGGGCCCTCGCTTTGTCTTGAGAGGCTCACGCGCGCCACTTTGGCGTGGGGGCCTCGCCCAGTCTTCGAGGGCTCGCCAGCATGTGGCTGGGGCTGATCGCCCGCTGACGCGTGGGACCCTCTTGGCCTCTGAGGGGCTCGCCAGCGCGTTGGGGCTGATCGCCCGCTGACCGTGGGGCCCTCTTTGGCTTGCCGAGGGGCTCGCCCACGCAGCTGGGGCCTTGCTTTCGCCGCTTTACCGACGCGTGGGGCCGCCTTGTCTTCTCGGGACTCTTTGTACCGGTATTTATTACACCGACAGAGCCGGGTCCACCATGATCGCGAACCATCGCAGACAGACTTTTCCGTTTCTTGTGCGGCGGGAGGCGAATCGTGGGGGCCCGTCTTCTGCGCTGACCACACGCTGATTCTCCATCGCACATGATCTTCCTTAGGGAACTACGCGCGCCGCGGAAACCAAAAGCTGGGCAATGATGGCGCCAGCAGCGCGTGTGGCGGAATCAAACCGTCATGCTCGCGCCCCACGCCTATAAATACTTCTCTCGGGCTGCGGCTAATCCTTCCCGACGCTAAGTCTTCCAGACCGCCAATTGCCTCGCCAGCGCCACCACGAGCCTTCTTTCCTTCGCCAACTTCTCCACCGCTTTCAATGGCGCCAAACGCAACAAGGTTCGCCGTGGGGCGCGCCGTCGCTGGGCGAGTTTTCCCACCTCCGCCGCCGACGAAGACGCAGCGAGGCGGCTTCAAGTGTTCGTGCGTACCAACCGCCGCCGGTTCATACAGCACCATGGCGGCGAAAACCTCATGGCGGGGAGATTATCACCTTCGTGCAGGCGGCGTTGGCGGGCTCATCCCGCCGTACTCTGAATTTTTCTTGGGGTGCTCGCTTTACGAGATCGGGCGGTGCACCTTCCCCCAACTCCATCATTTGGCCGCCATCTTCGTCCACCTCTGCGAGATGTTCGTGGGGCGATGCAAGCCTCCCACTGGGCGCCGGCTCTTACGTCTTTGACGCGAGGCCGCGCCCGAGCGGGCCATCGGAATCGCTATTTACTCTCGCCATGGCCGCCGCCTTCATCCTGTCACGTCCAAGTCCAGCTGGAAGGATCGGCACCGACAATGGTCATGCGTGGAGGACTCTAGCGCCGCGACGATCTTTCTCTCCCGAGGGTCTGCGGAGCCCACCGCCAATCGGGGACTACGCCGACGACTTCGTGAGCTGGAGTTGATCTTGGGCGCGATCGTCGATCTTCGCCGCTGCGGGCTCACCGGAACCCTCGTCGCGGGCGGATTTTTTGCGGCGCCGAACTCTGCCGCTCCGCATGAGGACTCGCCCCGCTGGATGTACTATGGCGACAATGATGGAGTCGCGTCGCCCTCGGCGGTGAGTGCTCTTTAGTCTTTGGGTCTCTGTCTTTCTTGGAATCTTTTGCTTGCCGACCTTACGGCTTCCTTTCTTCTTTCGCCCGGCCGCAGGAACGCGTCTTGAGACGGCGTGCTCGGGGATCGGTGGCGGGACTATCGCCCCGCCAACCAGCGACACTTCGCCGCTGCAGCATCCTCCCCTCTGCGATCCGGGATCACGGGGCGCAACCAACACTGCGTCGCGCCGCCCCATGGAGGTTTCGGTCTGCGGTCCAAGTGGCACGGGCCACTACAGATCCGCGATCCGCCTCCGGCGACCGCCCAAGCTTCATTGCCGCCGACTCTCTGCCGTGGCGGCCGACTCGACCAGCGCTTCCGAAGCGCCGCCTCATCCTCGCCAGGACGGCGGCGGCGAAGAGGAGAGAGCGAGCCCAAAGAGGGCTTGCCCTCCAATCTGAGCTTCGCCGCCACCGCGGCCCCATCCGGCGGGGGCCTGCGCTCGCCGCCGCTCCGCGCCACCGGGCGAGCGCGGCGACTCTTCAGAACTGGCGCCGCTGCGCCGGTTTCTTCCTCCTTCTACGCCGACGCTCCTGCGCGGCGCTTGCCGACGTAGCGGCCTCATTGCCCTGCTGGTGCTTCTGCCCGGCACCACTCGCGTCGGCTGCTTGACGGGCGGTGACCGCGACCGCGCCACCACCACCTCCGCGAATCGGCGGCTTGAGCTCCCCTTCAGCTTCGCTTTCGGTAGCGCCACTTCAAGTTGGCTTTCCTGCGCTTCGCACATTCGATTGGGGTTAGTATGCTACGTTTTTGCATACCTAAACCTGTTTGTCCTTCTTGAACAGGCGGACGGCTGGGCATCGAGCTCGCTCCGCGCGACTTGCCGGCCCCATCCCGCGCGCCGCTCTTCCGGCGGGGCCACTTCATGGCGGGGAGAGTTCGCCGGCGCGCGGCCGAGAACCCTCGCCATCACCGCGTCACTGGCGCCGCCGCCATCTCGGCCGTGACCGCCGGCGAGGCGCGCTTCGAGGCGCCGCACCCTCTCCCGCACTGGCAACGCGGAGAAGCCCTTGCTTTGGCGGAGCGATCCGCGGCGAAGCTGCGGCGGGCCTTGGCCAAGAACCGCCCTTGAAGGAGGCGATGACTTCGCGAGGATGCGGCGGCACAAGCCGCCGCCGCCTCGGCCGCCAAGCAAATCGAAGACCTCCGCTCGAACACTTGGCGCCCCGAGCCCTCGCCGACATCTTTCGCGCGCCGCCTACCACCACGGCGGGGCGCCCGGCATCCATCTGGCGTTACCTTGTATTCCCATTGGAGAGGAATTTGCGCGATCTGAAGGCGCCGTGGCGGCGGACGAGCCGCAAAGCCTCGCGCGATCTTCCGGTGGCGTCGCGGACGCGCGGCGATCAAGACGGTCGCTAAGGCGCTCTTGAAGCGTAGCGGTTCATCTTGAGCAGCTGTCTTGCTCGAGCGCGCGTTTGATCTCGGACGCCGCCACCGGGAGCCAGCGCCCGGTTGAACCGTAGATGCGGTAGCGGGTTGACACCGCCGCCGGCCAAGCGTCCGCGTATCCATGATGGGCGGCGCCGCTCAATGGAAGATTTAAGACGAGGAGGAGTGGCGAAACTCCCCTGTCTACTTTGCCTTGTAAACGTTGCCTATCAATGCAAACAAACTTTTGCTCTTTTGTTGTGAGTCTCACTTGAACTTCGCACAATTCTAACTTGCGAAATTGAGCGGGCACTTTGACCGCCAAAGGCTTTAGATGAGCGATTTACGCAAGTGGTATTGTTTCCTTAGGCATCTGGTTACTTCAACCCTTATGGCCTCTCGCAACCCGACTTAAACATTACATGGCGAGCGCTTAGCTTCCGGAAGTGGTCTAGTCGCCGGTGCCGCTGTTGGCGCATTGCCTAGACCGAGCCGACACATCGGGCTAGAACCCGCCTTCCGTCCGCCTCGCCTCGCACCAGCGTAAGTTATAAGCGTTTGCCTTTGCAACTAAGGGACCATCAGCCATAAGTACTTTCGCTACCAGCTTTCGGCGGAATGTTTTCTAATGAGACCTTTTAAGGCTAAGCCGTTGATCGTAAAAAGTTTTAGACGAGCTTTACGTTGAAAGTGAGCCCTTTTTCCTCAGGCATCTGGTTACTTCAACCCTTATGGCCTCTTTGCGAACCGACCCTAGACATCGCGTGGCGAGAACTTAGCTTCCAGAAGTGGTCTAGTCGCCGGTGCATTGTTGGCGCATTGCCTAGACCGAGCCGACACACCGGGCTAGAACACGCCTTCCGTCGCCGCCTCGCCCAACCAAGAAGTCGTGAGGCGTTAGATCCTTGCAACTAAAGGGCCATCGCCTTAAGTACTTTTTTCGCTACGACTTTCAATGAATGCTTTCTAACGGACTTGAGGCGAAAAAAGCAGATGCCCACAAGGAGCAGAACTTATCTCTTATTGAAGATGGCTTTGTACAATGTAGCCCCGAGGTGGCGGTGAAGGAAGAAGACTCGCCGCTCGGCTCCAAAGGAGGCCAAAAAGCTTCGAACTGCTACCTCACGGGTAGAACTTCCTCACCGCTCGGCGCTCCAAGTGTTCGCCAATTCGCGACCATCCTCGAATGCGAGCTGACCGAGCTGGGGGAGATCGAGACCACCTTGAAGGGCCCTCCACAGGGGAGCAGTTTGTTGCGCCCGCTGCGCTTGATTTTATGCAGAACGAGATCGCCATCGCCGGTGTTCTCACACACAACCGCCTTGCTTGATAACGGCGCGATTACTGCTGATACTTGGCGGCCCGGATCGCCGCTGTCTCGGATCTCCTCCAGAGATTCACTTCGCCCCGACGCGGTCGTGGTCTTTGTCTTCGCTGAACGCCGCCACCCTTGGGGAGCGAGGCGAGCTCGATGGGAGCACCGCCTCGAGCCATACACCAGAAGAAGGGGTTTCGCGGTGGCTCTGTTAGGAGTTGTCCGCGGCGCCCACAACACAAAGTGGGGACTTCTTGACCCGGCTTGCCACGCTTCTCAGCGATCGAGCGCCCTTGTCTTGAGCCCCCGAGTACTTCGCGTTCGCCCGCTCAACTTGCCCATTGCTCTTCGGATGCGCGAGCGGAGACAAAGCACGCTTGGTACCCAACTCTTCGCACCGATCTTGAAATCGGCGCTTTTAGGCGGCGCCGTTGTCGATGATGATTACATTGGCGACACCGAACCGGACGAAGATGCTCTTCATAAACTTGATAGCAGCTGCGGATGTGATCGCGGGATGGCGAGGCTTCAACCCACTTAGTGAACTTGTCGATGGCGGCGAGCGGATGTGTGTAACCTCCGCCGCCCGCTGAACGGGCGAGAATCGTTCGGCCTGCATCGCGAAGCGGTCAGAGAGCGGAATGGTTTGCGGCGCTGGGCGGTCGGTGGATCTGCTTAGCACGAAATTGGCACGCCAGTATCTCCTCACCACTCGAAGGCATCACGGAGGCGGTAGGCCAATAGAAGTCGTGGCGAAAGCTTTCCTAACCAACGCCCGGCCTCGAATGGCTCCGCGACATGCCTCCTTGGATCTCGAGAGAATTGCACTCCCGCTTTCCGAGTGGCGACGGTAGAACTCCGTTTGCGCTCGGGCGCGTCTGGTCCCCACCTACTGAGCGTGGCGCTTGGCCTGCGCGCTATCTTCTCACCGACAGCGTCATCGTCGGGGATCACTCCATCCCGCAGATAGGCTAGGATCGGATCCATCCATCGACCTTCCGGGACGAGTGTGGCGGCGTTACAGACATTGTCGCCGGCGTACTCTGCTGGCTCGACATTTCCGCCTCAACCGTCTCAAGCGGTTCTTCGCCTCCTCCCTCCAACCGGGAGCTGCGGCAGAATGGTGGCGTCTCCTCGAAGTGGGGCTGCGTCGAAGCGTCGTCCCCGCCAGATTGGGGTCAGCAGCAGACGGCCGCGTAAGTCTTTCTTCAAAGACTCCACCGAACAGGTGCCCTTGACGAGCAATCGGGGCGATTCATCCGCCATATAGTTGTCGCGGCGAGGGCGTGCACGGCCCAAACCTTCAAAGTGCCGCCCAACCGGCGCACCTCGCCGCTGTAGGCCGCCATGACGGATCCGGCGGTGAAATCCTTCCTCGCTGGTTGATGACCGGAGAGAGTCGCTTTTACTTGTAGCCGCCCGGATGCCAAGGGTCGGCCACCCCGAGCGGCGAGCAATCCTTCAGATTCAGCGACGTTGTTGGTGGCGCTGAGTTCTTTGGTGGCGGAAGCCCAAGACCACCAGTGCCGGACGACATCACCGTGGGAGACACCAGACGACGCCGGCCCACCCCTCCAAACCGGAATGAGCCGTCGAAGAAGAGAGTCCTGGCGAGGGTTTGGGGTGTCTTCGGCTTCTGTGTCCGCCGAGTCCATTCACGACGAACTCCGCCGAGCTTGCCCTTTGATGGCGTTCGGGAGCGAACTTGAGATCGAATCTTCGCCTCCATGGCCCACTTGGCGTCGACCCGTCGCCTCGCGGTTGAAGAGGATCTCCGCAAGGGATACTTGGTCAACACTGTGACTTCTCGCCACGAAGTAGTGGCGTAGCTTCGGACGCCGTCGAGACGGCGTAGAGCATCTTCGGTCTTGTGAATACCTTGTTTGGCGTCGTGGAGGACCTTCATCGGCGTAGTAAATGGGCGCTGAACGCCGTCTCTTTCCGCCACCAAAGACTGGCCGACCTCTGGGGTGCGCATAACGTAGAGGATCGGCGGCTCGCCCAGTGCAGGGGCGACCAAGATGGGCGGGAAGTGAGATACTTCTTCACCGTCGAACGCCTCCTGCGCCTCCGCCGTCCACTCGAATCGGTTGGTCTTCTTTAGGAGCTTGAGCGGTGGGAGACTTTTATCCCCAGGCGTGCTATAAAGCGGCCTAGGAGGTCAGCGACCACCAAGCACCGTGCATCTGCGCCAAGTCGCGTTGGGGCTTCGTGTTCTTGATCGCCGTGATCTTGTCGGTTCGCCTCAATCCCCCTGGAGACGAGGAATCGGCAGGTTGTCTGACGGAACGGCGAACACGCATTCTCGAGATAAGCTTGATGCGAGACTTCCTCGGGTTGGCGAAGGTTTCTTCCGGTCGCCGATCAACTCCTCTGCCTTCTTGGACTTCACCACCGGATCATCGACATACACCTCTGTGTTTCGCCCTATTTGGGGCGGTGAGCGATATGCATGGCCGGCGATAGGTTGGGCTGCATTCTTCGATCCAACGCCATCCTTGTGTAGCGATGAGCGCCCATGGGCGTCCACGGCGATCTTGTCTTCATTTTCTTGACCATGCTAATCTGGTGGTACCCGAGTACGCATCCGCTTCTGTTACTTTCGCACCCCATTGTTGAGTCGACGATAAGATCAATGCGGGCGTGGCACGGATCGCCAGACACGCCTTGTTGAGGTCGGTGAAGTCACGCACATCCTCCAACGCCCGTTGGATTTCTTGACGAGGACAGGTTCGCGAGCCACAGGATGGGCGACCTGCGGACGACCCCGCCTTAAGAGCTTGTCCACCTCTGGCGGATAACTTCTGGCGCTCCACCGATCGCCGGACCTTCAGATGACCGGTCGCGGCGGGAACGTCGCCAATTGTGCTCAATCACCTCCACGGGACCCCAACCATGTCGGACGGTTGCCACGCAAACACGTCTGCGTTAAGATGGAGGAAGGAGACGAGCGCCTTCCTATTTGGCGCCGAGAGGCGCCCACCGAACGGTCTTCGCGGTCGACTTCGCTTCAGGAGACCGCCTTAACCTCCGCAGACGAACGGGAAGGCAAGGACTTCGCGGAGGAGCTCCGAGTCAAGCCTCGCCTTCTGGCACCGTCGCCCGCCAAAGCGAGAGCGTCCTTGTCGCAGCGGAGCGCCTCCGGGCGGTCCACTTTCAAGACGATGGGGCCAGCTGGCCCCGGGATCTTCACCACCATGTACGCATAGTGGCAAACCGCCATGAACTTGGTCAGCGCCGGCCGACCTAGTATGGCGTTGTGAGGTCAAGTCCGCCACCTCAAACTCGAGCATCTCGGTGCGGAAGTTGTCGAACCTCAAACGTCACCGGAGATCGACGCGCCCAATGAGACGGACTCGGCCCGGCGCGATGCCGAAGAACGGGAGTGTTGGACGAAGCTCCCGCTGCTGGATCTGGAGCGCCTTGGCGACCCGGGCGGACAGGAGGTTGAGGACTCTTCGTCTACCAAAGACCGGCCTAGCTTTACATTCCGGACCGTGGGCACAACCACGATCGGGAGATGTCCAGGTCGTGATCTCGGCCGGGTGATCGGCTTTGACCGAACGCGATCGGCCGCTCCGACCACGCCGGTGCCTTGCTGACCCAAAGCCGCACGCGGCGGCGACACCCTCATCGCACGCTTAAAGCTAGCGTGGGACGGATAGGTGGCGAACCATCGTGGATGGCGGCAACCGGCGCTCGCTGCTGAAAACCAAGCGAAGCCGCCTCCTTGCCCTTGCCATCGCGGGACGCTTCGCTGCTGCTGCTCGTGGACTCGCTTGTCCACCATCTTCTTCGACGACATGGCAATCGCCAAGTCGTGGGAGTTGTTGCGTGAATGGGACGATGAGGCCTTCCGTCCCACTCACGGGACGATGGTCTCGCCCCGTCGTCGCGGCCGCGGGCCGTCGCGGCCACGGCGATCGCCATGGCGCCGCCCTTCGCCGCCCTACGGGACCGTACCGCCGGCGCCGCGACCTCCTCCTTTTTCGCCGCCGCGCCCATTCGCTGGCTTGGCGGTCGTCGTCGTCGTCATCGTCGTCGCTTTCGGCTGGCGGCCATGACCTGTCGGTCTCGGCCGCCTTGCGCTTCTTCTTGTCCTTGCCGCCGGGTTCCTCGAGGTCTGGCCTCGCCACCCGCTTGTTGTCCCCGCCATAGAAATGGGCGGATGCGAGCCTCACGCTGAAGGCGCCTTGTCTTGTAAGGTGAAGAACTCCTCCGTCGTTTGATCTTGAGGTGGCCATCTTCTCCTTGACCTTGGGGTCTCGGCGCCTCTCTGAATGCCGTGACCACGGCGTCGATGGAGATGTCGGGGATGGTGTTACGGACTGGACCGAAGCGCTGAATATAGTCACGCAGCGACTCTCCTTTCTTCTGCTCCACGTTGTGGAGGTCGTTTTCTACTCGGGCTGCTCGAAGGTGCCCCGAAGTTAGTGATGAAGAGCTCGAGAGCTCCTTCCAAGACCCCACGGACTCGGGGTGTTCATGAGCCACTGGCGGGCTCCGTCGGTGAGACCGGGAAGTAGTTCGCCGAACCTTCCCGACCCTCTGTCGGCTGCATCACCGTGTAGATCTGCAAAAACTCGTCGGGGTTGGTGGAGCCGTCATACTTTTCGATGGGGGCGGACGAAACCGTTCCGCCATCGGACTTATGACTCCTTAGAAAAGGCGGCACTGGACGTCGGAGCCTCTGCTCTGGACGCGTCCTCGCCCGCCGCCCCGTCGCCTAGGCGGCGCCAAGAAGCGCCACCCTCATCGGCGTGGCAGCTCATGGAGCCCTCTTGCTGGTCCCCGCGTCTTGGCGGCGGCAATGTGATCGCCTTCGGTCGCGGACCCTGCGGAACTTGTCACGCAGTCTTCTCCATCTGACAAGTGGCGGTCCTCGGGTGGGACCGAGATCACGCCACCACGCCGCTGCCCGCGCCCCCGTAGGGGTCGCCTATCTCTTGTCGTCTTGGCCCCGCCTCACCAGAGATCTGCGAGAGGTGCGAGGGCAACAAAGAACGGGAGAAGCGAAACACCGGTTCCCACGCCTCAAACTTGCACCGCGGCCGCGGCATCGACGGGCCGGGCTGTTGCCAACCACGGCGCGCCCGGAGTCCGAGTCACCGGAACCGGTGGGTTCTCGGCAGAAGGCCACGCCGCATGGAGGTTCTGTGTCGGAGTGCACTCCTCCAAGGCCGGCGCCGCTTAACTTGGCGGGCGGCCGCTTCCGCCAGGTTCCGACCCTAGGCGGCGGCTATCGCCGGGTGATCATCGCCATCGCCGCGGCCGACTCGCGTGGCAGCGGCTCTAGCGGCCGCTTCTGTTCCATCGCGGATCTTTGTTCGCCATCGCCGCTGAAGAAGGGTCAAGAGCTTGAACCGATGCTAGCGCTCTACTACAGGCGCTACGACGGCGTGTTCTCCGCTCAACCACTGCGGATCACACCTGGTCGATTTTGATCTGCCGACCAACTCGATCAAGCTCGGTCAGATTTTCATCGCCCGACCAACAAGGAGCGACTTCGCAGATTTACGAGTTCGGACCCTCGCGGGTAATAGTCCTACTCTGCCGAGCCTTAGCTCTTTTTTATTGTGGTTGAATGGGAATGTGTTTACGGTGTTTGTGAAGCTGCGTGTGTTGGAACCTCCTTTTGCTCGTCCTCCTCCCCTTTATACAAGCCTCGAACCGACGGAGAGAGCCGGGAGGTAGGCGATCTGATACTCTCGATAATCGACAAGACACGACGAAGAGACGCAGCGTGTCGCCGCCCACGCCGCGTGGCGTGCCGCCCTCGCGTGCCGCAGTGGCCATCCACCCAAGACAATACACCGGTGAGGCTGCGGGTGGGGCCCAACTGCTCCTCCCGGCGGGAAGCCTCCTCAAGCAAACCTTCTCTCTCACGGTCAATTCTTCTGCGCCACGGTGGATGTACCTTTCCAGACTGCGTAGGGTCATCAGAAGCGGTAATCATTTCTTGTTGTCTATCCGCGTGATGTCGCGATTAAATGCGCTCGTCTTCGCAGCGGGGGAGCCTTCGCTGGAAGACTCCTTCGAACACCCCCGCCTGCGGCCCTCCCGACGCGTGGGACCCTCGCTTTGGTCTTGAGAGGGCTCGCCGCGCGACTCCACTTTGGCGCGTGGGGCCCTCGCTGGTCTTCAGAGGGGCTCGCCCACGTACCGCCTAGCGCGTGGGGCCTCGCTGGTCTTGAGGGGCTCGCCACGCCACTGAGCTCCGATCGCCCGCTGACGCGTGGGACCTCTTGGCCTCTGAGGGGCTCGCCCCATGTTGGGGCCCGATCGCCCTCACCGACGCGTGGGGCCTCTTTGGTGAGGGCTCGCCCACGCTGGGCCTTGCTTTCGCCCGCCGACAGCGTGGGGCCCGCCTTGTCTTCTCAGGACTCTTTGTACCCCGGTATTTATTACACCGACAATGTTTACTTACCTGTTGGAGTAGAAAATATTATTATAAGAGCTATAGTGTCCACCAGCAAATTACCATTAAATTGTAAGAGCATCCCCATCTCACCCCCTAAATGCACCTCTATTTCAAAAATTTTCAAATGCAGCAGGAGGGAACTTGATGCATGTGAGAGGAAATTTGCACTGTAGCGATTACTGTAGCAGTTACTGTAGTGATAGAGGGAAATTTGGAGGTCCTGCTGGGGATGCTCTAATGTCTTTTGGCAAAGTCATCTTTTTTTAGTGGCCTGTGGCAAAAGCCACGTTTTTTGAGTGTCCCAGAGCCAATTTTGCCAAAGATATATCATGCGCGGATCTGGTTTATTTTGTTGTTTTTGAGGGGTAGTTGGTTAGATTCCGTTTTTAAAAAAACTTCTGATAGATTTTTGTGCAATGCAGAGTTTAGTTTTGTAGGATTCATACGCAGTTCAAAATAGATTTTTACAGATCTGGGTGAAATAAGGTAGCTGTGCAGCATTATTTTCATAAGCATATAGGTTGTTAGTAGAATTACAATCAAAAGCTATTTAAGTTTTTTTTTTGATGTTTTTTGTACCAGAAGAATACATCATATCCATTTGTTTTTGTGATTTCCTTTAGCTGTAATGCAATGGAACTAACTAAATTTTGGTTTAGCTATTTTTGCATCAGTATTTTGTACTTAGACTTTTTTGTTGTATTTATATGGGTTATCATTTTGTCAGGACCAAGCCATTGCAGATATGGCTCAAGGAAGGTTTGGCATCTTCGTTGTGGGGGCTCCCTTGTTTTTATTTAGTTAATCTCCCTTTATTCAGTTCTGCTATTCATGTGTTATAGATACATTTTTTTTTCTCGATCCGACCAACAAACATTATGCGAAATAGCTTGGGGTCAATCCGTGAAATGCTGAAATATTACCTGCTATCTATTAGTGGCAAAGGCAACGAGTGGGTTGTTGCCTTATGTTTTTGTTATAGTGACATTCTGTGCTAAAGACATTGAATATGGTGTAAAATTGAGGTATAGTAAAGCCCATGATTTATGGACTATATATTGGTGTTTTTGTGTCTTATATATTGTTTTATGTTTTATATCGGTTTCTTTTAATATGTTTCTTTATTGTTGAATGGTGCTAAAGGTAAAATTGAAAAATAGTGTTTGGTTTCATTTTTTAGTTTTTTATTTTCAGTTTCAGTGCTTGTTTCATCAAGAACTGTTAGATGCTACTACATAGTGCTAGTTAAATTTAGTATCAGTGTTTGGTTTCATTTTTCAGATCTTTATTTTTAGTTTCAGTGTTAGTTTCAACAAGAACTGTTAGATGCTACTCCCTCCGTTCCAAATTATAGGTCGTTTGACTTTTTTGACACGTACTTTGACCATTCGTCTTATTCAAAAAATTTTATAATTATAATTTATTTTTGTTATGATTTAGTCTATCATGAAAGGTACTTTAATAATGACTTGAGTTTTTTCATATGTTCACTAATTATTTGAATAAGACGAGTGGTCAAAGTACGTGTCAAAAAAGTCAAACGACCTATAATTTGAAACGGAGGGAGTACTACATAGTGCTAACTGCTATGTTTCTATTACCTCTTCTTCCATTTCTTCTTTTTTCTTTGGCAGTGCTTAAGATGGTGCAAGCCCATTACTCACCTTCTATGTCACAGGTGACATTTCTATTGTACTCTATTGTATTGCTTTTCGAATAGAGTTGTCCGCATATTTGCTCTTTGTACATTCAAACTGAATATTGTACATGTACAGATAGATTTATGTGTAACATGAGTCCGTTACTTTTCCTCCAGAACCTCTCATGATAATCAAGATTTTAGACAAATACTACAGCATATGTGTGTCAAGTTAAAAGCTCAAGATGAACCCAGTGTTAAATCTTAGTTGTTGACACTCAAAAATATTAGCACAGCATATTTATGGAACCTCACAAAAATTGTTTCCATATTTTAAATGGTTTATTTGTTCCTGTATTTTCCTATGTAGATATGTGATTAGGGCATATTCTCTTTTCTGTTAAGTTTAACAGCAAAAAAGTTTCAGTGTAAGCTACAGGTTTGCAGCTGTTGCGAGAAAACCATAAAACTATTCAGCTTACATATGGTGGAAATTTCTCACCATAAACTTAAAAGATGTTATGAGATATGATCTAGATATAGCATGTAATGAGATATAAGATACGATTGTGGATCAAAATGTATGCCTAAGCCTGGAAACTCGACAAGTTTGCAATGATTTAACCTATAGGATACAAATTAGTACTGCAATATCAAGGGATTGTACCATGCATGGTATGGCTATGCTCCTTTTAAAATTTCTTGTTTGCTTAATTGGATCCCCTCTTCAACGTTTCAGCCACTGTATGATGATATTATTGGTTATGAAATATTCAGATATGATCATTGCCAAAAATAACTACAAACTTGAATTTAGGGGCCGTTTCATTTTATCATAAGTTTCTTAACATTCATTTGTGTCCACTAACATCTTGATTTGGGTTGCAATTGCAGCTCTTTGTCGGTGGCTCCACGTGATGAGGCTCGGTGCAGCGTCGTCGCCATCATCTCCATAGTAGCATGCTCGGCTCTTGGTTGATGGCTTTCGGCGTGGCGCTTGGTGCTAGTGTGATGCTCGGTGACAAAGGCAAAACGTGGAGACAGCGCGGTGGCCCGGTAACGTCATGGATGACGGAGAAGGCGACATAGGGTGGTGCCACCAAGCAGCCAGCCGGCGCGTGCGTATTAATGTGTGATTAGTGGTGCCTATACGTGAGTGTATGTGATGCTTGTGTGATTAGCAATGGCTGAATGTGAATGATTGGATGTGCGTGTGTGAATGTATCCACGATGCGAATGGAAAATAGCCGCTGTGTATGTGTGCCAATATTGAGATGATGAAATATATTTTATTTGTGTTAATATTGAGTTGATGGAACATGTGATGATGAGTCTATGTGTTAAACATAGTTTGGATGAATTGGTGTAATATTGCTTATATGCGATGCTGCTGTAATTAAGCAGAAAATGGTGGCTATTTTGTAATCCAGCAGCTCCAGTATTTACGTCAGCCAGCCAAACCGACGTAAATACTGGAATCTTTATTTACGTCGGTCAGCCCGGCCGACGTAAATAACCCTAGCGCCACCTGGTATAGAATAGAGCTGCCGATGGTAGTGTATTTACGTCGGCCGTGGCGGACGTAAATAAGTGGCCCACGACGATGCCCCTATCCGATGGCCATTATTTACGTCGTTGATCGGGCCGACGTAAATAAAGCTATTTCGTCGTCGCGACGACGAAAATAAGATTTTCGTCGCTTTTATATCGTCGGCTTATTTTTGGGCTATTTACGTCGGCTTCTGGCCGACGTAAATAACTCGGATTCCTGTAGTGAAACCAACATAGATTCAAACCAACATGCATCATGTTGCAATAAAAATTTGATTTGTCCCAACAACAGGAATATAAAACGCACTAAGCAGCGATTATGCTATTCACTCTCTAGCCATGTCTGAAGAAGAACTCCATCATGCAACAAGTGAGTTGTCTTGAAGATAATCTGCAAAAAGGAGATTTGTTTCACTTATCAAAGACCATATTTTTCCGACATAGTCAAATTGCACATAATGTAGTTGTGGTATCCATAAGAATCATATTTTAATCCTTAATTCCAATCCAGTGATCCAGTTTCCAACCATATAAAATAAACTTCTAGGAATAAATGTTATATTGCCTCATTCTTAATACAAAAGCTACACCGCAAACTTCCCAACCAATTATGTATTGCCAAGTTATCATTTGTTAAATTAACAAATCTCCCTAGAAACTAGAGAGAAACTTATTTTAAGAGAAAGATGTAGATCTCAGATTAGCTTGTTGGAAGTGGTCACATTCATGTTCAACAATTTTTGATACATTGTGTGCGCGGAGAACTAACCATTTTTAACAAATTTTCTAATGATCTTGTCTCTCTCTTAACTGTGATTAATTCTATGAATCCTAGATCAGGACCAACTAATTGCTTCAACTTTCTGAAGCACGCAGTCTCTTGTGCTTTCTGAGGTCGCTTGTGGTTTTCAGGCAGGCATTAGCTGAACATTGAACAATGCTGTGTTGTGTTAGATTCAGCTAATTTCCTCAGTCTCCATCAGCACAAACTCAAGCGAGATGTGTCACCCCCACCAGCTTGAAAGAGATGTGCACTCAGAGATCCTCAAGCTTCAAAACGATCTTATCTGTGGATGTTTGGAATTTTTCGTGGGCCAGAGGTGGACCCTTAATGCACAATTGCTATCGTATGCTTTGAAGTGCAGCAATGTGTCGTGCCATGTGAGCGAAGCAGCTGGGCAGCTTGCTTCTTGCTGCACATGAACTTGGTAAACTGAAATCATTGCTTCGATCTTTGATTAGGTTGCTAATCTGGGGAGCCTTGTGTTAGAGGGAACATGAACATCTGGTGTGAAAGTTGAGCGCTTTGCTGACCTTTCTCTGAGAAGTAACCACCACTTTGGAGGGCATCAGCTGCTTCGTGTGATCTTTGGCTTCAAGTCTTGAGCATGGCATCAGCTGGAGGAAGCGCAGTCAATGTCATGCATATACATATTGATCTGATCCAAACTTAAATAGTTAACTGCTCTATAATTTCTGAACCCGAAATGAACAGCAACCAATGGGGTGTTGCTCGCTGATGTTTGTTTCTTAAGAATCCTTTCAAGGCAGGTGCAACCAATGGGGGTTGCCAAGAATCGAGTGACACCATCTCCAACGGCTTTCTTCAACGTTCCAATGTATCCTTCTCCAACGGCTTTCTTCAATTTCCGAGCGAAAGGGATTTCCTGTCCTATTTTCTTTGGAAAGGAATTCTCTCCATTTTTTTTTTTAAAAAAAAGGGGATGGATGATATGATGGTGTAGAAAATGGAGAGGGGGAAGCTTAGCCCAATCCCGTGTGTTTGCTGGTTACCCAAGTCCCAGCCTCTGCTTGGTGGACCTAGCTGCTAAATCCAACATTCTTACCTGCAATCTCGAGTCTCGATCCTCTAACACCAGACGACACAAAAAGTGTTAAAAGGAAAAAAAAATAGTCCGGCTTCTTTGACTGTTCCAGGCAGGGTTCCAAATGCTATGTTAAGTTTTGTGCATTGCCAGCAGAATCTCTATATTTTGTTTTCTATATCTCTTCCCTAAATCATTATTCGTTTTCTATATTTTTATCATCTCCAGCAGTCCCTATCCCCAAAAAGATATAGAGATTCTATAGAGTCTCTAAATATAGAAACTCTGGAGGGTTTCTAAATTTAGGGACTGAGATAGAGACCCTGCTGAATAGGTATAGAGGCTGAGACTGTCCGCAATAGTATTTTAGGGAACCTGCTAAAAATGCTCTAAATTGTAAACCGTTGTCAGCGGGATTGGTCTTCCACATCTAAAACCGCCCACATTCAAAATATGAGACGGGACAAAAAAAAAACCAAAAATGTATTTAAAATAGTATAGTCATGCTTAAAAGAGGATGCCGTTAAAAGATTTTTTACGTGGATTTTATGATTACCAATGAGTCGTCGATTATTAAGCATTTTGTCGAATACCCTATGGTTATGTCATAGTCGCGATCATGTTTGTTCCGTCCTGTTCGCATACTCCTACAGCATGGCCACACCATTTATGTGTTTCGTCAGTGTTCATCCAGGTCATGTTCAGTGCATGCTTTGTTGCTCCACATCCCATCTCTTGTTATTGTTGCCTCTGGTCTTGTTATGGCCTTGTGGCTGTGTTTGGTTTCTTGAGTACCGGGAGCAAAGCAACAGAGCATAGGGATTGTGCATCGGTTTCTCAAAAAAAACTTAATTTTAAAAAATATATAAAAAGGATTTTCTGCTCATTTTGTTCAATTTCTCGGTTAACCGTAGTAATTCTTTTTTCAGCCTTCTCTGTTCAATTCAAATTTTGACAAAATGAATTTTGATCTAACTTTTGAGAGAATAAAAAAAAATTAGTAAACAGGATTTAGGGTTAAAAGGTAATTTAGGCACCTATATTTCACCAATTAGGGGCATGGTTGGTTTAATGGATCCTACCATGCCAAGCCCACATGAGCCATCCAAATGTTCAGTTGGCTGGACTATCCTTGGAGCCATGACGCACTAATGCATTTGTAGGTACGTAATAAATGGTTGTTACTCTATATGCAAGTTGGGTTGTGTAGAACTGTGAGTACGTGAGTGAGAGAGAGTCCATGCAGGCATGCAAGTTGTGGCTCGAGCATAAAAACCAAGTATGCGGGTGTGTAAGGTTGCTAAAGGATAGGATATTTGACGGGCGACGACCGGGGCTGTAGGGCAAAATAGGTGGCTAAATCAACGTTGAACGAGATGGCCGCACCAACATCTTGTAGGATAGACAATTTGTGGTTGGGCTCATGATGGATGAGAGGACAACGCTCACCTTGACCATGGTCCCGTCGGTGCTCACCAGGGCACGGGGAAGACGGTTTTGACCATGGATGGGTTCAGGGAAGCCATGCCGAGCTCAACCCAAGGCTGCAAAAGGGAGCCGTCGGCAGTAGTTGGCAACATAATAGGCTAGATTGATGGGAGCTTGATAAAGGTTGACTGTGGTGGCCAACGACGACGAGGTGAAGGATGATAAAAGAATGGAGTAGAAGCATTTTGATCAAAAGAAGTTTATAATAATGTATTGTGAAGGAATCTAACTCCATCAGCATCAGGCTTTTTTAGTTTTAATAGCATATTTTAAGTAATTACTTTTGCGGTGGTATCAATATAATTAACCATATTTTTTTTTATCATTCCTTAATGTAGGCAATATGCTTGATTTGATAATATGAGATCTGGTGGTTGAGAATCATCCACGTATCTTGTCTCTCGTGTCTATAAACTTTTTAAAACACTTTTGTCTTCATCGCCCTCTACTTCTTAAAGAGATGCCGCATATTGAAATGGTTTTATGGTTTTAACGTCGTCATTTGAAAAGAATAAAGTAGAAGTCAAACACGAAACGATTTAAGACTAATGGTGTGTTTGGTTTGTTGAACAAGGTGGTGCGGGATGGTATGATGTACGGTTCAGATGTTTGGTTGATGGGATAGGATAATACGGTTCCTCATCCATGTGTTTGGTTGGTAGGATGAAGTTGTATGGGATAGTTCAACATGGTTTAGATTTAGGAAATATTCCTTGTTTATGCTGTATGGTGTGGTTCGGCCGTTTTGATCGAACGATCCTATACAACTTTTGCTCCATCCAGTTTCATCCTATCCTGTTTCATTTTGTTCCAGACAACTTCGTACAACAAACCAAACACACCCTAAAATAATCAAACTATTCAGCCAAAGCCATTCTATACACATCCTTTAGGTATACTCATTCAGCCTACTCCTTCTACGATGCCCTATTAGAATGGCTAAAATGTCGCAAAAAGCAAAACCAAATTATCTGACTTTTCAAATCCGTTTATCGAAGCTCTTGCACTGGAACTAAACCATTTGTTCCTCGAAAATATTAGAAGCCCCAGAACAAACATCTAAACTCAATTTTGAATTTTCGAAGCTACTACTTTTTAAAGTAGTGAGAAATTCACTCTCAGCAAATAATCCACTAATATCGGTGCGGCAGATCCACCCGCGGGCCGCGGCGGCTCACCGGAGTCATGGGCCCGCCGTAAATAGCCTCCGTTCTATAAACCAGGAGCCCAACCGCCGTTCACGTGCACTGCCACGCCACGACACCGCTACAGTTCACTACAGGTACCCCGGAACCACCTGCACTGCACGACCCCGCCCTACACTGCCGCACTGCCACTGCACCTGGGCCCCACCCCACCACGAGGCACAGCTAATATGCCACCTTCCCCGCCCCGTGCCCTCACTCCTGGCTCCTGCCCTCCGCCCCCTCCGGCTCGACGTCGCCGGCCTCGCCTCCTCTGCTCCGCCCGCGGCTCCGGAGTACGAGTCGCCAGCTCGCTCGCTCGCTGTCGCCGGCGATGCTGTGACCCTAGCCCCGGCGCCACCTCCCCTGCCGCCCCGCCGCGGCGAGATCCGCGGGGTGCGGTGCGGTGCCGTGCGGACGTGCCCGTGGCAGGGGAGCGAGCTCGGGGAAGGGGGCCGAACGGTTGGCGGTGGTTGGTAGCGGCGGTGGAGGAGGGGCGCGGCGGGCATGGCGGGGTCCAGGTTCGGGTCGTTCAAGTCGGAGAGGGGGGACTCGGCTGCGGCGGCGGCGCAGAGGAGGGACCCGTACGAGGTGCTCGGCGTGGGCCGCAACGCCACCGACCAGGAGATCAAGAGCGCCTTCCGCCGCATGGCGCTCAAGTAAGTCCGCCCGGCCGCCGCCTCTCGCTCAGATTCGGGCGCTTCTGCTTCTGCTCCCTGCTGCTTGCTTCTCCATCCATCTCCGTGTCTATTGGGGGAACCTATTCGTTCGAATTTTCGCGAAAAGATCACATTTGGGCGAATTTTGCCACTCACCTTTCTTGTTTGTGTGGGTATTTATTGAATTTCAAGCCACGGGCCATATTTAGGCACTTATATTTTATCTGTCAGAATTGCGAGCCATTTAAATTACCTGTCTTTGTATTGGTAGACTGGTAGTCTCGGGTAGAAATGGATCACTGGTTTTATTGTGTTTTCAACTGGTAATTGCGGCAGGTACCATCCGGATAAGAATGGTGATGACCCTGTGGCGTCAGACATGTTCCAGGAAGTCACGTTCTCCTACAACATTTTGTCCGATCCCAATAAGAGGCGGCAGTACGACACATCAGGATTTGAGGTGATTTACTGATGAACTAGCAGTGACCCGTGCAAATCGCGCGGATAGATTTTTTTAGTTTGTAGTTAGACTCGATACAATTTATCAAGTCAACTAAAATCATGCATAAGATCTATGTCATCATAATCTGAATCCACAAAATGGATGACATAGATCTTTCTATTAAATTCAACTAAAATGTATTTACGATCTATTATCATTTAATTTAGAATCACTATACCAAATGGTGTAGACTTTTCACCTTTGGAAGAATTCCTAGCCTACTTCAACTAAAAGCATTTTTAAGACCTACTATACACGATGCTGTATATTTTTAACCTTTTAAAAGGAATTTCTAGAGCATGGTGGCTCTACCACACTTAGCACGGGAGTTGTCAGAATAGAAAAAAACTGATTTACCTTTTATTACCTGTAACACTATCATGCTTTGGAACTCCCTAGTCTTTTCCTTTTATTACCTGTGACACTATCATGCTTTGGAACTCCCTAGTCTTTTCTTCATTTTTATAGCGCTCTTCCTTGGTTAGATATAGAGCAGCAGTGGGCATATGTCTCATCTTTGTGCTCTCATCTGATGCTTCTCATTGTCCTCTCCCGTATGCTTTTGGCTTCTAATTCTCTAGGCGTTCCACGTCTTCTTACCATCAGCACGAAAGCTTCTAATTCTCTAGGTGTTCCACATCTTCTTACCATTAGCCGATTCTCAATGCCCAATATTTGAATCGACTACTTCTTGCTGCTCCATCTGATGCTCTACTATTCCTTTCTCTGAAGTCCTACACTCTCGTTCAATACTTCAATCGCTTCTCGATGCCTCGTCATGTTCTCTCCGGAGCATGTCAATCTAAACCAGTGCATATGTCTCCTTAGAATTTTGATATTGATCGTTGTGTAAGTGTTCCCCTTCCAACATTATGATCAATACGTTCTAAGGGTGTGTTTATATATAGAGCTTGATTGTCTGACATAGGCTCATATTCAATTAGAAGCTTGCAAAAATTAATGTAGTATGCAAATAAACTAGGATTTGAGCTTATACTATTCCAAGTTCTTTTAAATTTAACTTCAAAGTACCAAGAATTGGGAGTTTGAGCTTGGACAGGGGCTGAAGAGCCAGGCTTTCTAGTCTATAGAGTCAAAATTTCAACTTTGAGAACATAAATGTTGACCACAGTACATGATTTCTAGAGTTTTGACCAACGAAGTGCCCTATCGAGAAGTTCTTTTATGAAGGCAGGGTTCACAAAATTAAAAAAAAATAGTTTGGCTTTCATGGTTTTTGGTTATGACACCCAAGTCCGGTTAGGAATGGCAAGCTCCAAGACCGCTTCAAATTTAAAATTTCAAATTTGAATTCAGTAAGAGTGATATTTCATTAAAAAATGAACAAAAACCACTCCAAACTCAGTCGATTTCATGGCCTAATACAAATTTTGGTATTCATATTTTTTCTACAATTACCTATTTTTCAATCAGTTTTTCACCAAAACCGCTACCGCTTGGTTTACAAATTTCAAATACCAAAAAAAAGTAAGTGGATGCCAACTGTTGCACTATGTTTCAGGCCATTGAATCTGACAGCCAGGAATTGGAGCTTGACCTATCAAGTCTCAATACCGTGAACACCATGTTTGCAGCTCTTTTCAGGTTAAGATTGTGCAAGACGTGTTTTTTATTCGATTGTTCTCTAGCTTGTATTATGCTGCTAATGATATTTTGATTTTGTGTGTATTCGTGTAGTAAACTTGGTGTGCCAATTAAGACAACTGTTTCAGCTACAGTTTTGGAGGAGGCATTGAATGGGTCGGTTATGGTTTCTCAGTTCCAGCTTGGACATTCTGTGCACAGGAAGGTTGGCAGCTAATTGTCCATTGTACAATGTTTCTTTTCCATTTTATATAGTAAGTACTTAATTGCTGCATGTGGCCAGGTGGAAAAGCAATCAGCTCATTTTTATTCTGTGGACATAACAGAAAAGGAAGCTAAAATGGGCCTAGTTTGCCGTGTCCACTCAACTGATAGAAGTAAATTTAAGGTTTGTGGTACATTACTACACTACATTTTATTTGTGCCGTATTTATTTCATAGTTTTATTTGAAAGGGCTCCAAGCCTCCCATAATGTGCTCATGAAATAATTTGTAATAGCAGTAGCCAAGTTCAGTGGTTGCTGGATTAGGATGCAGTATTTACATGTATTGATGTAATAGTTATGTTAGTCATTATTGATCCCGGTTTGCACATATTTGAATTTATTGCAATGTTATTTTTTTCAAGATGCAATATTTTTTCTGGTTGAACAAGATTGTCATATCTGAGAGTTTTTATTAAAGTAATGATTTATGTGTTAGTGTAATCATGGTTATTAAGGCGCTTAAGGCGCGCGGCGGTCGTCCGGACCTTTTTACCTTTTAAGCGCTTAAAGAAGCATGCAAGAAGGCGACGCCATAGACATATAGATATGGCGACTAAAAGCAAATAAATTATCACAAAATAAGATAGTTTTCACCACCATGGGTGGTTCCATAGATCACAAAATAACATAGTTTTCACCACCATAGGTCACAAATAACATAAAAGTCGGACATCAAGACATAATGCATAACTTTCAACTCTCCAACCCTCTTATCTAGATAAAATCATCGGTCAAGTCGTTGGTTTCATCATTAGTTGAATCTTCTCCTCCATCCTCTTCATCATTAGTTGGATCTTCACCATAGTCGTAATCATCCTCATCATCTAGTATTATCTCATTCTCATCTTCATCTACATTGTCCGAGTCGAATAGTGCTCTTCTTCTATGTCTTCGCCATCTACTTCCACCATCCTTTTCTTACCCTTGGCCCTTGAGTAGTAGAGTAGGCTCACTATGAACTTTACTATGAGCTTTTCTAGGAAAATTTCGACCTTGAAGATTGAGAGATGCGCCCATAGCCTCATCAACATGATCCCAAGTAAGGCTATCATGGCCTTGCACTTTATTGGACGATGCATCTACCCACTCATTGTCCCAATCGAACTCTTCCAAAACAAGTGGATCATAATTTTTTCTCCCTTCCTCATGCCTTTTCTGAAATCTAGCCGTCATTTTTCTATTGTATGAAACATAGACCAAATCATTCAACCTCTTGTGCTCCAACCGGTTCCTTTTCTTAGTATGCATCTAAAATGAGAAGTGACATTGAAAGATAATGAGATCAATCAAATAAGAGTTAAATTTAGTTGTACTTACTAGTTATAGTTACTACTTACAAATTCAAAGGTGCTCCAGTTACGCTCACAACCAGATGATGAAGCACAAAGACTAATGATCCTCCTTGCAAACCTATGTAGCTCTATGCATTTTGCACCATATGCACGCCACCAATCAACTATGAATGACAAATAAATGGAATTTAATATGCTAAAACGTAAAAACTAAAAAAAACTTGCTCGAATTTATTTATAAACACTTACTAGGACTTCTTGTTCCCGCATGTTGTGTCGCCAGTCTATTAGCAAACACTTCTCTTCTATTCTCATATAGAATAGCTTGGCTATCAATCTTCTCCACTAGAGCCGAATCTTCCACCATTTTTGCAAGGCAATCATTGAAATCACTCCTTATTTGTGCAAGGTTTTCTTCATTTTCAGAACTCTTTTCTAGGAGTGGATAGAACTTCCCTGGATTCAAAAAGAGAGCGGCGCCATACAATGGTGTGGCCATTTGATTGCCCCAACGCTCATCCATGATATTCAACAAGCGAGTGAGTAAAGACTTCTTGTTTTGAGTGGAGAAAGATTGCATAATCCTTTGTTTTGCCATAGACATTAATGCCATAACCTCCGGCATTGCTGGCCTCTCATCTCCATCAACCACCCTTAACACTTTAAGTAGTGGTAGGGATGCTCTAATGCAGTCCTCTACTTGGTTCCAAAAAGATGCCGCGATGACAAGATTCTGACACTTTTTCCCGCTTCGTCTTAGCTAACTTGGTCAAGTCCAATCCAACATCCAAATAAATTCCTCAATGCATCTTTATGCTTGTTCAAACTTGTCATGGTGAGAAATGCGTTGGCAAACCTAGTAGTCATGGTCGCACAATATCCATCCCATCTGTCTTCACCTCATCGCACTTAGAAGCCTCAAATGCCTATAAATGAAAGTGGTGAGATGTCGGGCTTGTGCAATAGGTTTCTTGAATTCTTTCAACTTTCCTATATCTTCCAACATAAGGTCCAAGCAATGAGCGGCACAAGGAGTCCAATACAATGTGGGGATCCTCTCCATGAGAAGTCTACCTGCAGCCTTGTAGTTAGCACCATTATCGGTGACAACTTGAACAACATGTTCTTTACCAATCATCTCAATTTTCCCCTCAAGAAGTTTGGCAAGCATTGGTGCATCATGCACCTGGTGTGAAGCATCAATCGACTCAAGAAGAAAGTCCCCTCAGGACTATTAACAAGGAAGTTGATCAAGTGGCGTCCCCTCCTATCTGTCCATCCATCGGACATGAGGGTGCAACCATACATCTTCCATGCATCCTCGTGCTTCACCTTTTCTTTGTCGGTCAATTTCACAACCGTCTCAAGCAAAGGCTCCCGCAACTCATAGAAAGTGGGAGGCTTGAACCCAGAACCATACTGTGCAACGGCCTCCAAAGCTATCTCAAACTGCCGTGAGTTTGCAATATTGAAAGGCATGCCACATTCATAGAACAGCTTGGCTATCTCTATGTTAACAGCTTCTCTTTCTTCCTTTGTCCTCATGCTTGCTTGAATGCTTATTTGAGATGGTCCCTTAGCATGCCTTAGCTCCACAACCACTTGTGGTGTCATGCGGACCATGGAACTAACTGTCTTCTTTGGGGGTGCCGTCGGAACCTTGAATTGGAAAGCCGCTCTCTTTCTTTTGGCAGCCGTCCCTGAACTTGGTTGTGAGCCTTGCGACTGCATGGTGCCCTCTGATGAGCCCCCCTCCACATTGACCACATTAACATCATCAAAATCATCATCATCTGTAGGCAAAGGTCGACCCCTCTTGTTACCCAACAAAGCATTCCTCATCTCTTTTGAAATGGCGGAATTGGTCGCCTCACATTTCTTCACATCACCAAATCCTCCTGCAAGATGCTCCTTGTACCTCTTGATCCCCCCAGAAACCGTTTTATTGCACAAGGAGCATTTGACACAATCCCGGTTGCCGATTGTCGCCCAATATCCATATTTCCAACCCGGATCATTGGACTTTGGCTTTCGTTTTGGATCATTCAAAGGGTTATATCCATCTGCCTGAGAGGATATGCTTTCAATGGTATTCTGATCGCCGGTGCCATCACTGCCATCTGTAAACAGAGAGTGAGAGAGACCGAGTGAGAGACAGAGAGAGAGACCGAGAGTGAGAGAGTCGAGAGCGTGTGAGAGACAGAGAGTGTGAGAGATGAGTCTGTGTGAGAGAGAGAGTGAGAGTCGAGAGAGAAGGCGAGACCATGAGAGAGAGGCAGAGAGAGTGAGAGAGAGAGAGTGCGAGAGAGAGAGAAAGATGCGGGAGCGGGGGGAGAGAGCAGATCGAGACTCAGAGCGAAGCAAAGAAAGGGGAAGGAGCTGGAGGAAGGAAAGGGGACCGGGGACGGCGGCTTACCGTGAGGAGGTGCGGCCAAGGGGGAGATTCCTCGCCGCCGGCGCCGGATTTCGCCGCTGGATTCGCCGCCGCCTCTCTGATTCGCCGCCGCCTCTTGTAAGTTCGCCGCCGCCGCTTGGCAAGGGTTTTGGGTCAAGGGCACGGGCACGGGCTGGTCAAGGGCGGGGACTCGGGGTTGGGCACGGGCTGGTCAAGGACTGGTCAAGGCTTTTACACTGTTTTTCTTCCCTATGGCGTCCGCCTCACCCCTTCTCGACGCCACGCCGACGCCACACGGACGCCATACCCGCTTCAACGACGCCATATGCGCCTGCGGCAAGGCGTCGCGTGAGGCGTCGGCGCCGGACCGCCACGACGCCAAAGCGTCGCTTCAACGATGATATGGCGACGCTTTAATAACCATGAGTGTAATTAAATATATTGAATTAATTGGTTAAGAACTATGGATCTGTTTCACCAGTAAGCTCAGCCTTGTTCTTCCATTGGAATGATTGGGTCCTTGACACCTTGTTGTAGTTCTCTCTCCAGAGTCATCAAAGAAAAAATCGGGTTCTTATTCAATTATTGGAATGCACCTAAATTAGTATATTTCTGGTTTCCGTTCAGATTCTTACTCCTGAATTTCGCTTCATTAATCTGTGGTGTGGAAAATGTGCAAACGAGGATTGCTTTTTGGGCGTCACAAACAAAGGGGAAAGAACGAATCCTACAGAACATTTTCATCAAATTTGAGTTTGTAGATGGACCGTGTTTGTTGCCATTTGATTGATTTGTAGTAAGAAGGTCTGGTGGTGGTTCGCAATTATGGACCCAACTGCATGCTTTAATAGACTGTTATTTCATAGCTTGAGACAGAAACTGATAGAAATGGGTCATGTAATACTGAATTCTTTGATTATTTGGGTTTAATTTGGTTACTTTGTGTTCAATATTCCAACTTTAGCCCAGTGGTCCAGAATGGGTTTGGCTAATATCTTATTGTGACCTTAATGTACTTGTGAAATTGAAGCGTCATTAATGTCTTCTGTTCGTGGCTGAATTGTATTGGAACTTCAAATGGTAGCTGTGATATTTTCCTGTAGATAGGGCTTGGCATTAATATGGACATTTATATTTGGTGCTAGGGTTTGGGTGTGTCTTAAGTTTCGAGTCATTAGCAGGCTCAATGGTAATCCTATATGCTTGTTGTTGCATCAAGTATGGTGAGAGACAAGATGATCTTTTTGGTTAACTGCCTTGTGTGGCGGATTCATAAATTTAAGGCATCAAGTGCTTAACATATTAGAACATTTGTTTTATATAACCGATAATCTAAATGCTCCTGGTTCAATAAAGTTTTTTAAAAGTTATACCTTTGTAAGATTTGACTTTTCTCTTCTTTGAACCTTTGTAACATTTGACTTTTCCCTTCTTTGAATTTCAGTTGCTCTATTTTGAGCTTGAAGAAAATGGTGGGCTGAGCCTTGCCGTACAGGTAGATATACCTTTCCCCCTATAGTATTTAAAAAAAATTATACCTTTTCAGTTGCTGGATGAGTTTGATCATATGGAGGTTTTGCACGGCTCATTTATTAAGAAATATTGTGCCCCTGTTACGAGCAAAATTGCAGAACGACTTGTCAATTAGCTTGTTCATCTTAGGAAGTTTTTTATAGTTTAAGCACACGACAATATGACATGGGGCATCACCTGTGATTGTTACTCTACGACCTCATGAAACAAGTTTGATAATTCATATGCTCTTGAGTAGTAGATTTATTATTAGACTGAAAAGTCGTGTAACTGGTAAATATGGTTTTACTCTGGCAACCTTTCATCTAGTGTGGCAACTCTTAATATTTACTTGTGTTATGGCTTGAGTATATAACTTACGCAGCCTGCTGCAGGAAGACAGTGTAAAGACCGGGAAAATTACTTCTGCAGGGATGTATTTTCTAGGATTTCCTGTTTATCGTTTTGAGCAAAATAACTCGGTGAGTTCTGTCTATAGCTTTGTTTTGTATTCTCCAAGTGTTTCTGTGGGGTTATTTTCTTTATAAGCTCCAAAACCTTTCAGGCAGCTGCCGCAAAGGATCCTGATAGTGCATTCTTTAAAAGATTGGATAGCTTCCAACCATGTGACATAAATGAACTGAAACCAGGAACCCACTTTTTTGCTGTCTATGGTATGCCACTTTGTTGGTTGCTGCAATGTTAATTAACTGAAGCAGTACGGAACTTAACTGTATTACTTTGCTCAGGTGACAATTTCTTCAAAAGTGCCAGCTATACTATTGAAGTCATCTGTGGTGAATCTTTTCCTACTGAAAAGGAAAAGTTACAAAATGTGGAGGCAAAGATACTCACAAAACGAGCTGAGCTGTCTAAATTTGAGACAGAGTATAGGGAAGTATGTGCTTGATTTCTCTTCTAAGTTATTTTCCTTTTGGGTCCTTTCTTTGCATGTTTTCATAGGTTTGCATTTTTCAAATCCTATGATTTTGCAGGTTTTAGCAAAGTTCACTGAGATGACCAGCAGGTACACACAAGAAATGCAAACAGTATGTATGATCTTCATGCATTTATTGTCATTTTCGCCTCATACTATGATCTGAGCCCTCATATCCTTCTGTAGATTGATGCTCTTCTGAAGGAAAGGAATGAAATCCATGCATCCTATACCAACAATCCAACTCTAAAACGGAGTTCCAGCAACAAAACAAAACCACCTTCTAAATTGTCCAAAGGCGATGAAGAAAAATCTCAGAGAAAGGAAAAGAAAGTGAAGGATCAACCCATGGAGGGATGTGGAAGTGAGGATCAGGATCCCAGTGAGAAGAAAACCAAAGAGCGGTTGCCAAGGAAGAGATGGTTAAACATTCCGTTCAAAGTTGACAGGAGAAAGCCCTGTTGAGCAATGTAATAATATATTCTGCTACTGTGCTGTTTTGATATATATTTTCTTGTGCGGTGCTCACCTCTTTTCTTTGCTGTTTTTTGTAGGCAATTCCCTACATCTTGGCGCTAAATTGAAATATATAGCATTTTGGCGGTGGCCTTCCAGAACACCATTCTTGATGTTACCTCGTTCCTTTTTATGCTGCCTAGCTTATTTTCTAGAAAGATTGGGTGCAAGCCTGAGATGATGTAAAGAAATGTCTTTTTTCTAGTTACCTTCCCTGAAGCTCTTATAGGCCAATTGGCAATCGTCGTGATGGATCGAGACAGGTACCTGAGAGGCTGAGATGTATGGATGATGAAGCATTTGTAGCTTGCAAGGCTTATACGAGTATGTTGCTAGTTGTTACCATAGGCGAACTCCATATTCCTTTAATCGTGTGATGATGTAGAGTTCCTTTTGACTGCCATAGCAAGCCTTACTCCTCCTTCCCTTCTTGACAGATGTACATATAGCTCTTTTTGTCCCTGTGAAAGATGTGCACCTTGTCCTGGTTCCTCCCTACTGTGTAAATTCAGTATTCCCCTCGTTCCGGATTCGTGTGCCGGTTACTTATAGAGATCTAGATATGGATTGATCAGTCAGGTCTAGACCTGACCTGGTAGCCGGGGTAAGGTTGGATCGGGTCCTTGGTACAACCTGGGTTGGGTTTTGGTTAGGGCTAGAACGCGAGCTCTCGCGAGCTGTTTAGGCTCAGCTCGGGCTCGGCTTCATTTACGAACAAGCACAGGCTAAGCATACTTTTGAGCTCGTCACTCTAACCGAGTCGAGCTAGACCTTGGCTCGTGAGCAAGTCAAGGTGGAGTATGTAGTCTGGCCCAAATAGATAGCGTTGGCAGCTAGGTGCATGTGAACCTCTTATTTTGCTGCACTTGGTGCTGGCAATTAGCATGGACACATAGTTAATTATGTTCCTGTTGGCATTTGTCAAATGTCTGTAATTATCTGATGCAGTTGTTATGTTCCAGCTCGCGAGCTTCCAACGAGTTGAGCCGAGCCCAGTTTCCAGCTTGGACACCCTGCCGATCTCGGGTCAGTAATGAAGCAAGCGGAGCCGAAGGCTAGCTCGCTTGATCTCGGCTTGTTTCCACCCCTTAATTTTGTTGACTCATGCCTCGACCCGTTGGATTTATATTAAACAGCAACTAGCAACCTTTAATCATTCACACGACATACTGACCTAACCTAACGCCCCGTGACTTGCCTATCAGGTCATTTGCAACAGCCACCACCCACCAGCCTCATTGCACTTTGTCTCTTACTCTTTCTCCATCTCTCTAGGCGATGAGCGGATGTTGGATCTAGTGCATCTGTCTTCGTCAGTGGTGAGGCCTGTGCAACTCCATCCCTAGAGAGGTGTCTCTATCTTCGCCCACCTCGGTGGATCCACCGCCGCAGTTGTGAACGTCGAGGGCAACAACAACTCAGTGAGGTGCCTTCGTCTTTGACCGTGAGCCCTAACCTCGGTGATGGTGACGCCCCCAAACTCTAAGCTGGTGGCGGCACTCCCAACCTTGGTGACACTTCCAACTAAGGTGGTGGTGAAAGCTAGATTTTGGCATTCCCAATGTAGGTTAGGCCAAGTAGATACCCGACCCATCTAGACCTGTAGCCAATTGGCATTACGTATTTGGAAGTAAAAATTGGGTACAAGACACTGCAAATTGGTGGCTTAAGACATTAAACATTACATTTTTTATGTACGGTCAAATAACACTACAATTTCACACCCACTACTCTCACACTCGCATGATGCCTTAACTTACAATTCTAAAATAAATACAATGAAATTATAAAAAAAATTGAGATCCTAATGTATTCAACACCTTAGATTGGAAAGTATTTAATCTAGGTCATTAAAAGTCAAATTAAAAATGAACTAAGAAACATTCTGAGTAAAATAAAAAACATTCAAAAAATGCTAAAAATTGAACGGCCTAACGCACATCTATTCAACACATCAAATTCTAAACTCCATAATTCAATATATGGTATTCTAAGTTCAAATAATTTTAAAAATCATGAAAATTTTTAAATTTTGATATTTCAAATCATAAATCATCTTAATAAAAATTTTATGTTTTGAAAAATGTATTTCAGACCTCATTTTTATTATTTTTGAAATGATTTTGTATTTTATTTAGAACTATTTTGGATATTTATTATTTTATTTTATTTTGATACTTCATAACCTAGGTTATGGAGTTCAAAATTTGAGGAGTTCAATACACTTGTATTTAGCACTAAAAACTTTTTTTTTTGGAATTTTTATTATTCCTTTTGTATTTATTTTGAAAGTTTTAAGATAGCATGCAAGTTGTGCGGTGGAGCAAATGAGTGTCAAATTATAGTGTTATTTGGTCATGGATAAAAAAAGCTGTGTATGAAGACTTAAGCCGCTAATTTGAAGTGTCCTATAGTCAATTCTCCCTATTTAAAAATAGTGCATCTAAATCAGTTGCAGTTTTATAGTGATCGAGTGTTGTTTTCAAAAGCCATTTGAAAACCAACTGTTTTGGCTTCTCATAATTATTTCTCTAAATGTTGAACATACTTCATGAGCAGGTTCGAACCAGAAGAATCATTATCCAGAAGATGAGTTTTAGGATGACATCAGCATTGGAGTTTCAGATGATTATTCTCACGTGTAGGAGCGCGTCTCTACAATTTTGCTTATGGATTTTCCTTGGGTTTATATTGCTTTTTAGTTTTTTTTTTTTTACATTTAAAGTCTTCCGTTTTTGTTAAGCTGTTGAGCCAAAACCTTGTAATATTCACCATAATGGTAAATAGTCTTGTCGGGGATAAAATTACGGCTCATTGCCATGGCCCACTCCTCGACGTCTAATCGAATGTACCTACTGTGGCCTAGCTCCCTGGAAGGTCCTATCTGGCCCATGTGCGTCTTGCCGAACAGCTTCCTGGCTGGCGAGATGCGTAATGGCCAAAGAATCGTGTTTGAGTCCGTCTCGAATAAGAGTTCTGCACGGCTACGTGAAGACCCGGACGTGGTTTCCCGGATTGGAGCGGACGTCGTGATCCTCAAGACTAGGAGTATGCCTTATCTGCCTCGGGATATATTTGGCATGTATGAGTTCGTTACGATCTCGTAGTTAGCCCGGCCCGATATTCCCTCGGTAGGTCGGTTTGCTCTGCACTATATAAACAGGCCCCTACCGCGTGTTGAGGGGTCAATCCTATAGGAATTTACGCATCTAGCATCCCGTAGACACCTGATCATTGCATTGTCACTCTTGTACACCATAATCTCGTCGAGACTTGTTCGTCTCGCCGAGCCACCTCTTGTATTCATCTCTGATATATAAGAAAGTTTGGACGAGGGCTATTATCTCTCGAGAGGCCGAACCGGGATAAAACCCCGTCTCCTGCTCGTTCTTCGAGGTTGTTCGGCGTGTCTCCTATCTCACTTCTAAAGAACCTTAGCGACTTGAGATCGTTATCTCAACCGTCGACAGTTGGCGACGTCCGTGGGGACACGCAGATCGAGCATGTCGAACTTTATCAGCGACCAGGAGATTATTCCTGAGGGATACGACTCAGAAGGACAGGACGTCTCATCCCCTGTCAGTTCAGATCGATCTGTTCGGTCTCAAACGCTTTCCGTATCCGAGGCAGAAGTCTCTGCCTATATGGCAGAGATAGCCTCAGATCGCACTCCCGTCATTGACAATGACTACGGAACTGATAATCTTTACGACGGTTTAGATCGCCGGACTCCAAGGCTATGTCGGTAGATTCCACTGTGGCGACCACGTTGATGACACCGTCAAGCATACCTTCTCATGGTCCCCGCAAAGATCAACATGGCCGGCGCAGAACCTCCGGAGATCCCGCGACGGATCGCGGCGGTGACCGAATAGGGCAGATTAATTCTGCTTGGCAGCAAGATGAGGTCGCGCTGGCTGCTCGCGAGCAAGATATCATTCGCCGTAGCCTCGACACCTTCATCAATCAGACCTTGGCACGGTTTCGTGACCGGCGTAAGCGACAGCGTCGCGACCCACCTCGCGTGCCGACGCTAAGTCTCCCGACAGAAGCTTCCCCTGTTCGGGTCAATTCCCCGCGTGACCGGACTCCAGTCGGGCAGAACGCGGATGGTTCAGGAATCCCGGGACCCATAGATCAGAGTCGGAAACGGCTCGAAGCTATAGCAACGGTCCTCAGATTCACCAATCAGGTCGATCTCGCCCATATGGGCGATGCTGTTGCTTCTAACCTAGAGCGATTGGCCGAAGGCCTAAAGTCCCTAGGCGAAGTCACCACCTCCTCCAGACAGCGCAGTCAACCTGTCCGGAATGACTCGGACAGCTCTGACCGATCGCATGACCCTCATCACCATCGAAGGAGCACTGTCCGCGATCAAGCTACCCGTGGTCACCGTCGCTCGCCAAGTCCCCATAGTCGTCACGACCACAAGGGTAAGCGTGCACGTGATGATCACGGACGGTCCCCTCGTGAGGAGCGCGTAATCGCGACCACGAGGAAGGAGCGTGGCGGATTGTCCCGGAGAGAATTTCTCTAGGCTGAATCTTCCCGTTCAGCAGGAGTCCCTCCGCGCAACAGGGCCAATGTCTTCTCAAGACTAGGTTCTGCCGGGGAAGGTAGCCGGTCATATGCCTTGGCCGCAGGGCTTTCTCGACGAGCCGTGCCGTCCGATGGCCCTCAAAGTTCAAGCCGGTCACATGGAGAGGTACAATGGGACACAAAACCGGAGGAATTCCTTTCCATCTACGCTTCTGACCATCATGGCGGCCGGGGTGACGAGCTCGTTATGGCTAATTACCTCCCGATCGTTCTTGAGGTCTTTGCTCGGACGTGGTCGCTCAATCGCCAGAAGGTTCCATCACTCATGGGACCAACTTTGTGACGCCTCGATCACCAACTTCCATAGTCATTACGTGCGTTTGGGCAAGGAGGATGATCCGCACGGATGATCCGGATGAACGGGAGACCCTCCGCAACCGTGAAGCGTTTCATTAATATTCGCAACACGATCCCGAACATCTCGGACGAATCATTGTCCGCGCCTTCAAAAAGGAGTCATGACGAAGCGGCTCACCCAGATCTCGAGATCAACGAGACTGGACCGCCAACGACCTGTTCAAGGTGGTCGACCGCTATGCCAACGCGGCGAGCGTGTTCGATAAAAAGACGTTCGACAAGGCGAAGCCCTTGACTGGTGTGGATGAGAAGAAGAAGAAGCAAGAAGAACCACGGTGACAAGAAGTCCCGAAGAAGAAGAATAAAGGTGATGCGAATAATACCGTCGCTGGTATAGAACTCGCACCCCCTCCCAAGAATGGGCGTAAGAAGCCCAACAATAACTACAAGGGCAAAAAGCACGCTCGGTGGAGGCGGACAAGGCAAGAAAGGTCCAAGCGATGATTTTGCAAGTTCCACCAAAGACTACGGGCACGACATACGCCATTGCGTAACTTGGGCTGCAAAGCTCGAGGATTTCTACAACGGCAAGGGCCCAATGCCCACCCCGCCCGAACAAGGTGATGCTGAAGCAGGACAAGCGCCCACCGACGGTGGTGATCGGACGATGATAACGAATATCAAGAGCCCGTGAACCATATCGCCGTTATTTTGACGGCTCCTCGGCTTATACCTCTCGGCGCGATCTCAAGGAAGCCGCTCGGGAGGTCCACAACGTTGAAAAGGCAAACCACGGCTGAATCGATGAAGTAGACCGAGGTCTCTATCTCCTTTTCTAAGGATGATTGCCCCACTGGGATGACTAAGCCTCAGCGTCTCCCTCTGGTGGTCGCCCCGACCATCAGCAACGCCAGAGTTGGCCTCGTCCTGGTCGACGGCGGAGCGCTTTGGACTGCTATCGGCGAAAGGTCTTGGACGAGATGCGATTCCTCGCCCAAGCTTAAAGAAGTCGCAATGCCTTTCACGGCATTGTCACGGGGAAGCTGTTCACCATCGGGGCGATTGTTTCGCACTGTTACCTTCGGCGGTCCAAGCATCTTCCGGATGGAGTTGATCACATTTGACGTGGTCGACTTCCTTCCGCGTACAATGCGATCCTGGGCCGGCCATCTCTTGGTAAGTTCATGGCCGTGTCCCATCATGGATACCATTGCGTGAAGATACCGGGCCCTAATGGCGTGATCACGGTCAAGGGCAACTACAAAGCTGCTCTGGATTGCGACGAAAGCGCCCTCGCCTCGTCGACCAACTACGCCGCGATGGCCCTCAAATTCCGCAGACCAAGTCTCAGACGCCTAAGGTCTCCCTTCAGCCAGGAGGAGAGACTAAGGAAGTTTCACTGTCCCTTGATGACGCTGCCAAGACAGTTCACTTGGGGGCCAACCTGGACCCCAAATAGGAAAACGAGCTCATCGCCTTCCTCCGAGCTAACGCAGATGTGTTTGCCTGGGAGCCATCTGACATATCCGGAGTCCCAAGGGAGGTCATCGAGCACAAACTGGCCGTCCGACCGGACAAAAAGCCTGTTCGCCAGAAGCTTCGACGCTTTTCGGACTTCAAGCAGGGGATCATCAAAGATCAGTTTGGCAAGCTGCTCGCTGCTGGTTTCATCCGTGAGGTTGATCACACCGAGTGGTTAGTCAACCCTGTCATTGTAAAGAAGAAAGGCGGCAAGTGGAGGATGTGTGTCGATCACACAGATTTGAACGCTGCTTGTCCCAAGGACAATTTTCCGCTGCCTCGCATAGACCAGCTGGTCGATGCGACTGCGGATGCCCAGCTATTGAGTTTTTTGGATGCTTACTCCGGTTATCACCAAATAAGCATCTCCCCCGAGGATGAAGAGAAGACTGCCTTCATCACCCCCTTCGGCACTTTCTGCTATACGACCATGTCTTTCGGTCACAAGAACGGCGGTGTTACGTTCCGGTAGCTTAATGGAGAAGACTTTCCCGAGCAGTAGCGGAAAAAACTCGGAGGCCTATGTCGGCGACATAGTTGTAAAGAGCAAGCATGCTCCAGATCATGTAAAAGACACCGCCGAGACGTTTCAGAACCTCGCCAGCATCGAATAAAATTAAATCCAGAGAAGTGTACCTTTGGTGTTCGATCCGAATGTTGCTCGTTATGTAATTGGTTCGCAAGGAATCTCGCCAACCCCAAAAAATCGAGGCCATTGAAAACATGCGTGCTCCAACTACCGTCAAGGAAGTTCGAGCCTCACCGGCGAATGGTCGCCTGGCGATTCATTTCCGTCGTATAACGCGGGATGCCCTTCTTTAAGGCCTGCGCGAAGCACAACGGCTTCGAGTGGATGTAAGAAAGCGATCGGTCTTTTCAAGATCTTAAGCAATACGTCCAACCCACTGTCTTGACTACCCGCGACACGGCGAACAGCTCTTGCTCTATCTTGGCCGCATGCCTCAAGCGGTGAGCGGTCTTGACGGTGGAAAGGAAGGCATCCAATGGCCAATCTATTACGTGAGCGAGGTACTTCACGGATCTAAGGAGCGTTACCCGAGGTCCGTGGTTGCTTCACGCCTTGCTCATGTCCTCCGTGAAACTTCGCCATTATTTCGGGAGCATCAAATCTCCCGACCAAGTTCCCTGGAGAAATCCTAAGGAACAAGGAAGCAAAGGACGATAGCTAAGTGGGCAATGGAATTGGCGAGTTCGATATTACATTTCGCCTGAATCGCTGTTAAGTCACAGTCCCGACCGACTTTGTCGCCGAATGGACTGCCGCCCAAATCCTGTGAAGCCCCGAGCAACCTGATGACCCCCCTTGGACCATGTTTTTTGACGGCTCGCGCACTGGAAACTCGGGGGCTGGTTTTGTTCTCATCTCCCCTCAAGGAGAGCAACTCCAGTATTCTATCCAACTAAGAGCGTGCAAGTCGCTTGGTGTCCAACGGCTGACTGTGAAGGGAGATTCACAGCTGGTCATCAATCAGGTTAACAAGGAGTATCAGTGTTGCGATGACTCAATGGCGCGATACCTGGTTGAAGTGAGGAAGTTGGAGCGGCATTTTCGATTTTTCGAGGTGCTCTTCGTGCCCAGGAAGGACAACTTCCTGGCCGACCAGCTATCCAAGTTTGGATCTTCACGCGAACCTGCTCCGGCAGGGGTGCTCGTCGAGCACCTTCACAAGCCCTCAATCACGTCTCCGGACGAGGCAACTGAGACAAGTGGTGCTGTCTCCGTCATCGAGCAGGCTGCGAGCTGGACAACGCCATTTGTCCGGTACCTAGCATATGGGACCCGCCTCAAGACGGCCGAGCTGCGTTCCGGCCATAAGGCGTCTTTGGTCCATACAAGCTTATGGATGGCATCCTTTACCGTCACGGTGCTCTAGGAGTCCTCTCTAAGTGCATCTCTCAACAGGAGGGTGTGTTCCTTCTTAGGGACATACACGAGGGTGCCTGTGGCAACCACGCCTCCTTCAGAACTCTGGTCGGCAAAGCGTTTTGCATGGGCTATTATTGGCCCACAAGCCCGCCAAAGAGCTCCAAACGATCCCCCCATCTTGGCCTTTCTCCACATGGGGTATGGATCTGCTCGGTCCGTTCCCTAAGGGGTACAAGGGCTACACACACTTGCTCGTCGCCATCGACACTTTTACAAAGTGGATCGAGGCAGAGCCTGTGTCGTCTCTTCACGCCAAAACGGCTGTGCGTTTTTTCAAAAGCAACGTGGTCACGCGCTTTGGGATTCCCCATAAGTCGATCACCGATAGCGGTACCCGATTCAAGCGAGCTATTCCAAGAATATCGCGACATTTGGGCACCAAGTCTGTTCGCCTCGTGGCACATCCACGAGCAATGGAGCGATCGGCGAGCTAACGGACAGATCGTCCGAGGGTATCAAACGGCGTGTGTTCGCAGCACTCATGAGCACAACAAGGCTCTGGTCGACGGTTCCTTCCGTCCTTTGGGTTGTTACAGACTACGGCCAACGGCTGGCGAAACTCCTTTTCAAGCGGTTTACGGTGCAGAAGCCATCCTGCCCGACGAAATAGTACTCGGCTCGCCTCGCACGAGCTCAGTCAACTTGGTTGACGGCGAGCAAGAGCGCTTACTCGATCTCGATCTTCTCGAAGGCACACGCGAACGGGCACAAATTAGAATGGCGCGCTACCAGCAAGATCTTCGTCGGCATGCTGCCAAGTCAGTTCGACCAAGGGCTTTGAAGGCGGGCGACCTCGTTCTGCGCCGTGTCCAGAACTTGTCCAATGCCAACAAGTTAACTCCACTTTGGGAGGGCCCATTCACGGTCGTTTCTTACGCGCCGCCCGGGGCTGTTCGCTGCTATGGAGGACGGAGAGAGTCGACCAAAGACTTGGAACATCGACCAGCTTCATAAGTTCTTTGTGTAGGTCTCTTTGTGTGTTTGCTTAGCCTTATGCTTTTTGTCAAACTTCGCGCCTTAGTTCGTCCAAGTCTCTCGGGCACCATGTAAAGTTCAATCCAATTCTTAAGTGAATTTCGCGGCCTCGTGTCTTTTCACTTCTTGTCTTCGACGACGCCTCTTTTCTCTGGTAACACTTGATGGTCGCCCGATCCTTGCGAACTCTTGGCTCCGCAATCTTAAGGATTTTTCCCTGCCCGTATCTAGTTTCGATAAGTTCCTGAACTCAGGGTTGCGTAACACGGCTTTTCCACCTTGCGGCTAAGTCTGCTCTCGTAAGCCCTCCGCGGCATAGGCACATACTGCTGGGCGCGACCACTTGGCAAAGTCTGCTCTCGTAAGCCCCCCGCGGCAGAGGCACTTTCCTTGTTCGGTTATCCTCGGAATTGCCTAACTTACGCCAATGAGCAGTCTATGGAACAAGTCGAACAAGGTGCGGGTGTCGCTCTTTCTCTCTACGTACGTGCCCGAATTCACAATCTTAGGACTTCGAGCATCGTTCGTACCAGGGGCTAGGGTGTCGCTCTTTCTCTTGTGAACCTGTTCGGGTTCGCAAACTCAGGTTTCCGAGCAGATGCACAACGGGGGCTGGGAATTAGGCTAAGCGTTCTACCGGTTTTCTTAAACCTCCTAGCGCTGTTCGCTTTTCTCTTAGTTTCATTCGTTCGTCTTTTTCTTTGCTCTTTTTCTTTGGAAGAAAGGTAAGTGCTTTATTGCATTAATCAAAAGTTTTAGGTACAAGGCCCTTTCGGGTTACAGCCGCGGCGCTACTTAGGAGCAAGCTGCTCCTTTAGCTCCTCAACTTCTAACTTGAGGCGCACGACTTCACCTTGAGCCTTGATGCCTTCCCGGGCTTCAGCTCGGAGGCGTTCTATCTCCTCCTTGCTCCGCTTGGCCTGTGTCGCTGCTTCTGCCCGGATGGCCTCGACCTCTTCGGTCTTAGCGCGCAGCTGGTCGGACAGAGCCTCGCTCTGGCTAACTCGCTGCTCGACGGTCTTGAGCTGCTCGACCAGCTCTTTGACCTTGTTCTCTGCAGTGATCGCCCTCACCGCCATCCCGCGCATCTCCTCGATCTCTTCCTGTGAATCCCACAGGGTCGAAATCTTCGTCTGGAGTCCCGCGGAGGTCAGCTCCTCTTTGACGAGCTGGGCCTTGAGCTTCTCGACGTCCCCCGCGAGCGCCTTCCGCCAATGGGACGCTTCGGCAAGCTGCTCTTCGAGCCACTTCATGCGGCCCGGCTTCTCCTCCACGGTGCTCGCCTTCACAGCTTGCGCGCGAAGCTCCTCGGCTTCTTTTAGAAGAGCCTCAGAGGAATGCCTCTCTTCGGTCAGCTCGGCCTTGAGCTTCTTCGCTTCGCCTTGGCCGGCCGGCCGGGGCCATGAGGGCTCGCCCGGCTCCCTCGTCTGGAGATGCTCCCGGAGGACGCCAAGATCTGGGCCCGCTCGATGGTAACACCGTCCTCGAGTTCCGCCATGGTGTCCCTAAAGACCTGAGGGAGAAGATCAAGTCGATCACTTTGCGATGATATAGCTAAACTGAACAAGGTTTGGTCTTGGAATTTACCTTGCCCAGCCGATGCTTCAACCCCCGACGTAAGCGGTCCTCGAGACCGTGCGTCACGAAGCCCCGCTCGTGCGGGATGAGACTGGCGCGCTGCCCTTGCCGCCGTCTCCTGTGCTCCTTCTTCCGCGGAGCTCTTACGCTTTCGGGAGCGAGGGACGATCGCGGCGCTTTCTTCTCCCCGCTCTGTTCTTCTTCCTCCTCTGCCCGATCACCTTCGGGCGAGGCTGGTGCCGTTTCACCGGGCGGCACCGGAGCCTCCACTGGCACGACGACTTGTGCCGCCCGCTCATTGACCTCTTCTTGTACCTCGGCGGCGGGAACTTCGCCCTGCTCGCCGGTCACCTCCGCCAGCTCAGGGATGGACCGCCCCTGCGACGGAGTGCCCGGTAGGACCGCCTGCTCGGTCCCATACTGGCGACTTCCGGAGCCATCGCTTTGGCCCGCTTATTCGTGGCACCGCGCGCCGCCTCTTCTGCCTCCAGCCGCTCCACCGCGCCTTTGAGCGCGTCAAAGTCGCTTCATTGAGTCTGGCGGGAGCGAGCTCCACGCCGCCGACTGTCCTTGAGGTGGCCGACCTCTTGTCGCGATGCGCCGTGTGTGTGCTCGGCAACAACGAATCGCTCGAAGGCCGCCTCGGCGTCGTCGTGGCGGCCTCCTCTGGGCGGTGATGAAAAGACTTAGTCAAGCCCAACACGGTCGAGAAAATTCGTAAGGTCAAAGAGATTCATTGCTACATACCTGCCGTAGAAAGCTTGATCTTGATCTTTTTTGCCGGAACCTTCCGCCTCTTCCTCGGGGGCTCCTTGGCGGATTGTTCGCCCTGGTCCCTGAGTACTCGTGGCGATGAGCTCAGCTCCCTGCTGAGCTGAACACTCTTTTCGCGCAACGCAAGAAGTTTTTCCTTGCGCGCGACTTCTTCCTCAAGCCTCCTCTGTTCGGCGACCTGTTGTAGCCGTGCCATATGGCCCGAATGAGCCTGCATGTATCGCATAAGCCAAAGGATCATGTTCTTTACCTCTTCGTCGCTCGCTTTCGGTGAGGAGGAGGGGCTTAGTCTCTTCCACTGGGTTGACTGCGCGCCCGCTTGGTGCATTGTAGCGCTCACATCATGCATGGTGGTCTCTTCGACTACGGTGGTGGTCGCCATGGCGTGGCGAGCTCAGCAGAGGCTCACCGCCACCTTGGGCTTTATGGCCACCTTGGCCTTGCCTTTCTTTGCCTTCTCCTTCTCGGATCCAGAGGGTTCCTCCACGATCCCTCAAGGATCACCGTCCTCCCTGCGTTTTGAGAAGCGGGACGTTAGCATTAAACAACGGTGCAAATCTAGCGGCCAGGTGAGCATGAGTGATTTACCTCGTCTCATGCGGACAAGCACGTTGTGCAGTGTAGGCCACCTCGCGGTGACCTCCCGTCCTTCTTCGCCGCCTTGACGATGGCGTCGACCGCTTCGGTCACCCACGCGTCGGTTGGCTTCTCTGCCCGAACAGAGGGGATCATTAGTTCCTGTTCGGAGGAAATAATCAATGTAAAGGTTGAGTCTTAAAAGCACTTACCCGTAATCTCCCTTGTGATGTCTTCCCATCCCTCTATCTTATAGAAGGGATAGGGCCTTCTCCGCAGCGGACAGATTCTGTTCGCTGTGTAGTCTCGGATGATCTCCCTACCCGTGAGAGCCCGAGGCTCACGAGGGAGGCGATCTTCCTCGTCAAGTACCAATCCGCGGCGGACATCTCTGGCCGCGGCATTGGGGTACCCTTCGCCGGCGCCTTCCCGGTGAAGGAGAGCTTGCTGTCGTCGCTCCGCTTGCTATAGAACCACCTCGACCACCATGCGCCCATCGAATCGAGCAACGGTGGCCGAGGGTACAGCTCGTCGTCGGCGGTGGCCCGGAGCTTGAGGTAGTGGCACCGAAGGCCGGGCGGCGGGAGCTCCTCGTTACTGTAGTAATGGAGGAACAACCCCATTGGCGGATCGATGCCAGATAGCCTTCGCACAAGTGTGCAAAACGCCATCCGGAGGATGGAGTTTGATTGAGGTTTGTTACCTCCAACTCACCGATGTTTAAGAAAGCCTCGACGAAGTCGCCGGAGACCTCAACCCCAAAGGCGAATGGCTGTTGTCGACAATTCTCCCTCCGGTGCTCCGGAGTTTCCTCCTCCCCGGGCAGCCTCCAGCTACCAGCGTCGATGTGGCCCTCCTTCTCCCAAGTCGCCAAGTCCTCCTCAGTCAGGCTAGTGGCTAAGAATCTGGCCATAGCGTTATCCAGGGTTTGGACAAACAAGTTCTTGGGCGGAGTTTGGTGCTTGATGTTGGAGCGGTTGGAACTAGGGCTTAGGGAGGAAAAGCGCAGCAGTGGGTGGCAGTCAGGCGGCTTGGGTGCTTCTATAGGCTCAAACGAGCAGCTCTGCAACGGTTTGCCACAAAACGACTAGTTTTTACTATAACGGCTAGGTAAAACGGTCATCTGTTTTCCTTTGCCAATGATGAAGTTACCGTTGGAGTCATCAACGGCTATTTTTCTCCAGTCTGTCTTTGAAGGTCGAGAGCTCGTCGAGCAGATGTGGATCCTCATTCAACGTAATGAGTTGTTCGGCGTTAAGGTGTTTGTTCGTCCCGGCGTGTCTGTTCGGTTGAACCTTAACTGTTGATTCGTTTGTTTAGCGATTTCGTAATGACGAAATTTCCTCTTCGTGAATTGGAGTCTCAAGGAAGACCCCACTCTAGTGAGTCCTTCCACTTGAGTCTCGAAACTAAAGCTGTCGAGGATAAAATTACGGCTCATTGCCATGGCCCACTCCTCGACGGCCCAATCGAACAACCTATCGGGGCCTAGCTCCTGGAAGGTCCTATCCGCCCATGTGCGTCTTGCCGAACGACTTCTGGTGGCGAGATGCGTAATGGCCAAAGAATCGTGTTTGAGTCCGTCTCGAACAAGAGTTACAGACGGCTACGTGAAGACCCGGACGTGGTTTCCCGGATTGGAGCGGACGTCATGATCCTCAAGACTAGGAGTATGCCTTATCGCCTCGGGATATATTTGGCATGTATGAGTTAAATTCACGATCTTGTAGTTAGCTTACCGATATTCCCTCGGTAGGTCGGTTTGCTTTGCACTATATAAACAGGGCCCCTACCGCGTGTTGAGAGGTCAATCCTACAGGAATTTACGCATCTAGCATCCCGTAGACACCTGATCATTGCATTGTCACTCTTGTACACCATAATCTCGTCGAGACTTGTTCGTCTCGCCGAGCCACCTCTTGTATTCATCTCTGATATATAAGAAAGGCTGGACGTAGGGCTATTATCTCTCCCGAGAGGCCCGAACCAGGATAAAAACTCCTGTCTCCTGTTCGTTGCTGTTCGAGGTTGTTCGGCGTGTCTCCTATCTCACTTCTAAAGAACCTTAGCGACTTGAGATCGTTATCTCAACCGTCGACAAGTCTAATGTAATAAAATTTATTCATGTGATGGCTATGATCCAAGAGTTGTATATCTGTGAGTTCTACCTACTCAATCCAAAGACTAGAACAAATAAAGAATAGAAGGGATTCGACTCCATTTCGGATCTCTACAACTATTAAGGTCCACTGTAGTCATATTGAGGAACATATATTAATTGGACGTGAAATAATGCATGCCCCGAATAGTTCAACTTAGTGCCTTGTAAGGTTATACCGATGGTTTAATTATACCGAGGTTCATTGTGGAGCATAAAGTGTGTATCAAGTTATTTCGTGGACAGGGATACTTGAAATCGTTCAAACTACTCTAATTAAACCTACATTATAGAAAGAAGAACATGAAAATATCCTTATTCTTGTTCTTCAAGCCTTAAAGTTCTCTATATAATTTAAGAAAGTAGATCATGATACCTACGTGGATTTCCCAATATGATCTCTTAACCTATGTTTATTTAATGATGTCACACCGATTCAAAGATTTAGCACAACATCCATTTAATCGTAAACATTATCATTAATTACCAAAACAATTTACATGCATCTAAGCATGCCTAAATGCTTTCACTAGTGTGGTTTGAGTGGGTTGTTTAGCCTCTGAACACCTTAATATTTGACATGTGATTTGTAGATATCTTCTAATGTTGTGTATTCGAGAAATTAGGTGGCCAATACATCATAGTCAATGTTTGTACAATTAAAAAATCTAATATTTGACACCTCATGTGCCACATATAGTTTATAAATACTTTTCTAAAATACAATATGTTTTTATCTTGTAATTTTTAAGTTACATTCTCTTACAAAAATTATTGGAAGCATATATCTTTCCGCCAAAAAATAAAGCATTTATTTCATTATATCATGTGTTCTACCTATATTTAGTCTGTAAACTATACCCAACAACAAAGGGAGATGAGTATCGATTCCTAGATGATATGGCTTTAGTTTAGAGGTACAACAAGCCAGAGATATTCCTCATGGTGACATCCAACTCATGCTCGCAGGAGATAATGTCCGAGCTTATGCCTGGTGAGACCACACAGGATTGCCTTGATCTTGTCATGCGCGCTTTTAGAAGTTAGAGAAACTTAAAAGGCAACTCTTAGAAAAGCATATTCTTGGAAAGGTTGTTGCCATGTGTATGTGGTTGAGTTTAGAAAGAGAGGCCTTCCACACGTGCACTTCCTTCTTATCATGAACACAAATACAAGCTAACATGTCTTGAGAAATATGACTGTATCATCTAAGGTGAGCTACCGAACAAGAAAATGTATGAAGAGCTACACAAGATGGTCATGAAGCACATGATGTATGGCCCTTGTGGAGTTCTGAACATGAACAATGTCTATACGAAAGATGGTGTGTGCTAATGCCACTACCCTTGCCCTTTTAATCCTGAAACCATCAAGGCAAAGAATTTTATCCCTTGTATAAGAAGACGGAATGATGGGTGTGGAGCAAGGGTTAGAAAAGTAGACCTCACAAATAGATTGGTGGTGCCCTACAATCCTTACTACCTACAGATGTTTGATTGTTACATCAACATGGAGCTCTGTTCAAGCATTAAGGTTGTTAAAGACCTATTTAAGTAAATTTACGAGGGGCATGATCAGGCTTTAGTTTCTCATGGTGAAGCTCAAAGCAATTTACCAATTGATGAGACGAGGTAGTGTTGTGATGCTAGGTGGGTTACCCTGCTAGAAGCCCTTTGAAGAATATACGGGTTTGATCAGACCAGAGCAAGATATCGCCACCCATGAACTAGATGAGTTCCACCCCCTAATATGCACATGGCATCGTTTTATGCGGGACAAGATATCCATAATGTCGTTGACCGGCAAAACTCTGAGAGGACCATGTTGACAGCGTACTTTGAAGCAAATAGAGAACACGAGTCATGTCTAGACATCCTTTATAGGAATTTTTCAGCGAGCTTTACTTGGTAGACATGTGGCAAAATCTGGAAGCCGAGACAGAGGGGCACACAAATCAATAGAATTGTGTCAACAATACTGTTGAAGGGGAATGATACTAACTACGCATATGCTAAACCATGTTCATGGCACAACCTCGTTCGAACACCTGAGGACAGTAGATGGTGTGGCATGCCCTTCCTTTTGTGAAGCTGTAGAAAGGAGAAGCCTCATTAAGGCAGACAGCATCATGGACGAGTGTTTAACTGACGTAGAGTTGTTCCAGATGTCATCTTCTTACGGAGGCTATTTGCCACCATATTGGTGTTCTATGAGCCCAACAACATCCGTGGGCTATGGAACAATCATTTAGATGGAATGTCGGAGGACTATCGCTGTTTCCACCTCTCTACCTATACGGTCGAGCAGATGGACGTTCTTGATATCAAGCATATGCTTTAGTCGATGGGAAAGGACATAGCAACCTTTTCCCTCCTTGAAATTGATGAGTCGCACGACTACATGGGAAGCAAGCCACAAGAGATCATCGATGAGACCAACATTGGCGTGGAGCAAGAGCACATCTCTGTTTCTGATTCTCTCAACACAAAACAAAGATCCAAGTATGATCACATACTCGTGGCGATCAAAAGCGGTCTAGGAGGTGTATTATTCGTGGATGGCCTAGGAAGCACAAAAAAAACTTTTCTTTTCAAGGCGTTACTTGCTAGGGTTCATTCACAAGAAAAGATAGCTATTGTAACTGCGATGTCTGGGGTTGTTGCGTCCATCATATCATGCAAGGAGGAAGGACTATGCACTCAAGGTTTAACACCCCGCTTACTGTCCAAGAAGGTTGGGTGTGTCACTTCACAAAGCAAAGTGGGATCACTAGACTCCTTCGAAGATCATCCCTTATCATATGGGATGAAGCCTCAATGACAAAAGGCAAGCAGTTGAGTCCCTTGATAATAGAATGCATGACATCGCGGGGCAACATGGTGTACCTTTCAGGGAAAGACCGTTGTGTTTGGAGGGAATTTCAGAGAAGTGCTCCCTGTTGTGCGGAAAGGAACATGGCCTCAGATAATAGACGCAACCCTCCACATAGGTCATATCTATGGGAAAGCATGCAACAACTCAATCTCGTTCGCAACATGAGAGCCTAGAATGATCTCGATTTTACATAATACCTTTTACACATAGGAAGTGTGTAGAGGAGGTAGATGAGGAAGGTAAAATAAGGCTTTCTGACAAGATATGTATTCCATCTATTGGGGAGGAGGTTGATTTCGACAGATTGATAGATAAGAGTTTTTCCAGAGCTTGATGACAATCTAACATATTCGAGCTAAATCACTTCACATGCCATGTTGTCAACTCAAAATGAGTGTGTCAATAGAATAAACATGAAGATGATTGAATGGTTTCGTGGGGAGGAGATGCTTTATCATAACTTCGATAGTGCGAAGGATGATCCGTATGGTTACTATCCCTCGAGTTTTTGAATACCCTCACCCCAACGACTTCCTCCCTATGTGTTAAAGCTAAATATCAATCACCCAATTATTCTACTCCATAACATTAACCTCACGAATGGACTGTGCAATGGGACAATGTTGGTGGTTCAGAGCTTACAAAGAAGCGCTATCGAGCAGAGATCGTGGTTGCCCAACATGATGGGAAGAAGGTATGCCTTCCTTGAATACCATTATGCCCCGCTGACAACGAGATGTTCCCATTTCATTTCAAGAGAAAGTAGTTCCCGATTAGGCTCAGCTTCGAGATGACGATAAACAAGGCCCAAGGGCAAACCAACCCAATGTTGGTATCTATCTACTAGACCTGTTGTTCTCTCATGGTCAACTATATGTCATTTCGTCTAGAGCTGCATCCAGAAGAAATATTACGATACCTGCTGTTCCTGACAAAGACAAATTAAAGCATAAAAGGTCAAGGAATGGCCATGGAAGAACATTATAAGAGAATATTGTGTATGAGGAGGTGCTTACCAGCATGTTCAAAGTGGCATATGTATTTGTGTTTAAATTTTTGTGATGTACTATCAGAGCAATCACAATGCATTGTTGCTTATATTGTTACTTGGAGGAGATAGAGAGAGAGAGAGAGAGAGAGAGAGAGTGTGTGTGTGTGTATTAATGATAGATTTAGAAACAAACACTACATTGCATGGTTTCTTGAGTGGGTTTCTTAGCATTGACTTTTAATTGATAGAAAAGTTGTGGGAAGAAACGTTGATCACCACAATGAATTTCTAAGTCGTTTGTAGTGCTTCGATTTGTGTGAAGTAATGATTTCTAAATTAAGAAACGATCGTCCTCTCTCTGCACATTAATTTGCTGCCACATAAGCTATCTATCCTATATGGTATACTAAAAAACGGTGAAGAAATTAACCTTCATTGGAAGTGCCCTCATGACCGCTGGTTTAGTGTCGGGACCCGCCTGAACGGAGTTAAGTCCCTATTGTGCATTACTGTACTAGTCCCTGGATCAGTAGCTAGTACACACAGATTTTCAGAACTTGGATCATAACCATTCTTATTAAAACATTAAATATTACATCAGAGTGCGGCCATTAAGGCTCATACTACAAAAGTCTGGCACGAAGGCCATACAACTGCGGAAGCATGGGTACAAGCAAAATCCAAAAGGGAACTCCAACACAATCCCACATGCAAGGCTGTAGTAGCGATCCTAGGCGTCGGAGAAATCCTCGTGCTGAACAACATCGGCGAAGTCACCGTCTTCGGGCTCACCATTGTCCAGGTCGTAATACTGAGCATCCGGTCATGCTCGTTGGAATGAGCAGCCCCGCGAATGAACGCAAGCCAAATTGACATATGCAAATGAGAGCTTTAGCAAAGGAGGGATCAGGGTTTCATTTGCGGAAAGCCATCTTTATAAATTTTCCTATATCTTTGATTTAACAAATATCTTTCTTTTGAATCTCCGGCTACCCACCGGTTTTAACCCAGTACGGGCAACTCATGGCTAGCTGCCATGTCCATCCAATGATCATATGGCTATCTGCCATAGAAATCCAATATAAGGGCTAACGGCCAAATCAAAATCTCAGGGCTATCCGCCATGTCAAAATCATAATCTCATGGCTAGCTCATGCAAATCTCATGACTACCCGTCGTGCTAACTCAATCACTTCACAACGTCCTGCTGTGAAGGCCCAAAACAAGACTCACGATGTTTTGTCGTGGTTTTATTTTAAAGCGCCATTTTTAAAACAAAATGAGAAAATACTACCATGAGGCAGCGCTCCATCGCCTTCCCTTGACCGTGGGCACGGCTGTCTAGACAGTTCTACACTCTGCAGAGGTTGCACGCTTTACCCACGAGAGGTAATTTACAAAGTAAACCACCACGAGGTCTTTAACCAACTCACTCCTAGCTCAGGCATCACCGCTAAGGATTCCACCTCTGGGCTGGTACTCAGTTGCCAGAGGGCCCCTCTTGCGCCAATAGGTTCAAATCTGTGCGACACCATTATCCATGGATTCTGCACTCAATTCTGTGGCACCGTGTTCTACGGGCGCTATCAAATTCTGCTTGACTCTGAGCGGTTTCCGTTATCTACGGATCAATTCCGTTAACCATGGATTCTGCGCGACACCGTGTGCTACAGATTCTGCGCTACCTATTCCACCAAGTGAGATGCTCGAACTAAGAGTTTGAAGGGTACTCAACCAGGGCCTGCCCATACCAGCACTCGTGGTCGCACTGTTGAACTTAGTTTATCTACCTCAAGGACTCGGTCCTAAACGATTTGGGTGGTTCCCACAATGGGCCCGAGTCTCGTGCATACTGGACCAATCCATACAACCATCCACCCAAACCAGGGTTTTGCGAAAATAATTTTCCCTTTTACAGTACCAACTATTGTACCCCAATAGTCCCATTTTATCAAACATGACAGTATCAACTGTCTTTAAATCACACATTTCAAACATTGCATTTCACATGAAATAACAGTGATGAGTACAAACAATAAACAATAGGGCTAAGCATTTAACGATCAACTAATCAATGAAATGGCAATAAACAAGTTATATATTCCTAGGGTTTACAAAGATCAGGTTTATACGATAATAATTAATTTTCTGGGCATTTAACTAATCAGCCTAATCAACTAGCATTTTTACATTTTAATATAATATGCACTTAGCAAATCTAGTAAATCATTTAGAAATCTAGGCAGCAATATGATCAGTAAATATTTTAGGGCAAAAAATCAACAATGACTTGTTGTAAGTGCAGTCTTCCAGGCGTACGGGTAGGTCCTCGGCTCCAACGACGCCGGTATCCGGATCTAGCGCAAACATGTAAAACACACAATAAATGCAACATTATGAAAATATGAATGCAACTAGTGCAAATGGTATTTTTAAATTAAAGTGTGCATTTTTATGAATTTTTTGAAACTTATTTCACTGAATTTGGAGTTAATTTGCAAAAGATATAAAAGATTAATTTTCTGCGATAAATAAAAAATACTAAACGAGCGGGCTGCTGGCTTTGGTGAGAGGGAAAACACGCAGACGGGTGAGGACTGGCAGCAGCGGCTAACGAAGTCGCTGTGGCGCTGTTGGCTTGGGCCACACAAGGATGGTTGGCTGGTGGGCATGTGTGTGTGGCCCGACCGACTTGCTTCGGCCCCGCGAAAAAGGCGAAAAAGGGCTGACAGGTGGGGCCTAGGTGGCAGCAACACAGACGGGAGGAGGCTTTTGGGACACGGGACCTTGTTGTTGAGACAGAGGAGAGGCGGCGGTGGGAGGCTCGGGGCGGCGATTCCGGCGATCTGGCAAGGCCCATGCGGGCAAGCGAGGGGAAATGGAGAGGAGACCGTGGGGGTTTCGGGGAAGGGATCCACGGCACTGGAGATCGCCGGCGGCAAGCTCGCGACGGCTCGGGCCGGTGGGAGTTGACGGCGTTGAGGGGAGGGAGGTAGGTGTCTCAGCAAGCTCTAGGGAGTTTGGAGGAAGGTGATGGCGACACGGATTGGGGCGGAGAGGGTTCCAGCCGGCGCGGCGAGGTCTGGTGGAGAAGAGCAACGGAGTGGCTCGGGGCTGCGCCTGGGGAACAGAAGGGAGGGTGCTCCCCGTGGGGCTTACCTTCGGCGTCGATGGCTATGGCGACAATTTGGACAGAGAGGGGAGGAGAGTGACGGCGAGCGGGCTTTATAGCCCGCGGCCACAGAAAGGACAACAGCAGTGAGGTCCACGGCGAGCAAGTGGGGGCAGCGTGACCCGGATGCCACACCGGCGGCAGGTCCATAGTGAGCAGCGAGTGGCGGAGGATGCTCCGGGGAAGAAGACAAGGCCAGCAGGATAAAAAGGGAGGGAAAAAGAAAAAGGAGAAAAGAAGAGAAAGAAAAGAAAAATAGAAAAGAAAGGAAAAGGGTGGGGTCCACTGTCGGAAAGGAAAAGGGTGGGGTCCACTGTCGGAAAATTTAAAAATTAATTCCCAAATTTTTGGTATAAAATTTTAAATACAAATTGTTTAAATCTAATTTTTGCTAAATAATACAAGCATTTTCAAATTTAGATTTAAATTAATTATATTTTATCAAACTCGAATCAAAGCATTTATTATCAAATATAAATTTTGAATGATCATTTTGAAACACAAAATATTATTTTTAAATTTAATATTAAACATTCTTTATATCATAGCTAAAATATTAATTACGAAAATATTCTTTTGGCTTTTCCAGATTACTTATTTTAAAATTTCAAAACCAAAATATTTATTTTTACCAAAATTTTACTTTGACATTTACAATAATTAATTCAAAATTCAAAATATTGAATTTAGGCTTTAGAAGGTAACATACACATTTTGAAATTAATTAAATTTTCAAAACTAATGCACATGAAATAATGATGCCATGAGCTTTATGGTTTTTGAAAATGGGGATGTTACATTTAGTTGGCACGTCTTATCCTATAAATCATATATTTTATATGGGAGTGCCTTCCTCATAGGCGCCTGCATTTTCCCAACAGCAGTGCGCTCCTCTAGCCTCCTCTCCTCCCTTCCATATAAATGCATGCTTGTGATGGCCTTAGCCAGCTAGCCTAGCCCATCCATGCTCGACCTCCATGCTTGCCTTGCAAATCCATCCTAACTTGGTGGGTGCCTTCACTTTGCGCCATGCCGCCCTCAACCGCCCGCTCGTGCTCCGGCCATGCCTCCATCACGCGCCTCACTCCATCACCATCATGGTGCCGCCTCCCCTGCCATCCTCTAAGCCCAGAAGACCCGATGTATCTAACCCGAACCCCCACCTAAGCCCTAACCCGGCGGCGGGAGAGGTCGCCACCCATGGCATGACAATGAGCTCGACGGCAGCGAAGGCGAGCTCCATGGCGACCAAGTAAACTCCTTCCTCCTCCCTTCTTCTTCCTCCTCCCTAACCCAAATCAGCGGTGATGGCGGCGACCGGAGTTGGGGGAGATGGCGGCGCCTGCGTTTTCCCCAAAACGCAGGAGCCTATGAGGAAGCAAAATCGATTTTATATAGGCACCTTTTATATATCGCTGTCGTTTATGTATTTTATTTCATAATTTCGTTGCAAGGGTGACTAGCACTGAATGATCCTGAAGCTCGCCCGACGCTCCGAGCCTCCGACCCCACCAGAAAGCTCTCCCCTTCCAAAACCCCCTAGGATTTTAACCCCCACGCCACTCAATTCGCAAGCCTTGTCTTCTACGCCATTACTTTCGTGAGCCTGATCCACCGCGCCACCGGGTCTGCGAATTTGTTACCTCTATGCCATTAAGCTAATTTTCAGTCATTTGGAATTCTTTTTCTTTACTTTGCCATGTGACCTGACCGATTTGCCCCTCTCCTTTTGCTGGCTTAACCCTACCCGGTTGGCTGAGCCCTTCGCGGGAAGAAACAGAGCAAGGGGCGATGGGGGGAGGCCCGGCGCGACGGGCAGCCGGCGGCAAGCGACGGCGCGGCGCGACGGGCAGCCGGCGGCGCGGATGGCAGCCCCCAGCGCAGGGATGGCGCCCTCCCCCTCTTCTCCCTCCGTCCCCTGCAGCAGTGGCGGCGCGGACGCAGGCCCCAGCGCACGGCGCCCTACCCCTCGTCTCACTCCGTCCCCGGCGATGCTGCTTGGTTGGGCGAGTGGAGGGCGAGTGCAGCAGAAGCAGTCCGTCCCCGTGCAGAGCAAGCAGCTTGGAGGCGGCAGTGAGCTTAGTGAAGAAGCTTGGATGTGTATTTGTAATGCCTCTGCTGTATCTAAGAATGAATGAGCTTGTACAATGAAATGGTGTACAGGCACAGCTTGTGAAATTTGTTCTGTAAGAAATGGTGTATTGTTTTGGATCCATTGTAAGAAATGGTGTATTGTTCAGTAAGAAATGCTGCAGTTAGTCACAGGCAGTTCTTTTTTCATATTGTCCCAGAACCTAAATTCATCCATATTGCTCTTTTTTCAAAAATCAGTAGCTGAATCTTGGCATTGCCACAATCCCACTTTTGTAGATGGAGCCTGAAGATGGCAGCTATTCAGAGAAGAAGAGTTTGTAAATGAACAATAATTAAGATGTGCCAAATCCTGATCCTGTACAGCTTGTACAGAGATATGCCTATAGATTCAAATAACATCAACATAGCCATTTGGTCAAGACAGCAATTGGAAAAAATTTAGTGCAGCAGCAGCAGCACCAATACATGGCCTGAAAAAATTTCATACAATTCCAGGGCACATATACATGTAAAATTTGGTTGTTTGTCAAACAGAAGAGAGAATTATCAATGATGAAAACATATATTTTCGAAATAACTAAATTATATGATCTGACACCAATCAGTTTCATTCCAAAATACACCCATTAGTTGTTGCATCATTAACTTTAGTTAATAGTGCTAACATGTTATGGTTTAAGTACATATCATTCGCTGCACAGGATTTCCCCCTTCCGCTGCACTGCCACTAGGACCACCGTCCACATCATCTCTAAGCCCCATTAGTGCAAACAAACCATCTTCATCAACCACTGGATTTGAAGACCCAAACTGGTCATCTCTAGGTTCACAAACTATTAAGCTTTCCCAATCAATTTGCACTGCACATTCATCATATTGGGTACTGCCATGATGGCTCAAAGCTGAAACAAATTCATCAACCACATCCTCCATAGCTGAACTCGATGCACCTTCTCCCATAATTTTGTTATGGACGCAAACACTCAACTCAGCATCATTCCTACCAAAATAGAAATATGCTTAGATGAGTGAATGCAGTGGCGGGGGATTACTATCAACTCACGACCTTCTAGTTTAGCAAACATTAGAAAAAAAAATACAAACAGGTGCACAGTCCATACGCGAATGATCAATACGACTAGCTGCACATTCCATCGCGAATGATCGATCAATCAATCGGGTAACCCACGAACAAGAGGACGGGGGAGGCGTCAGCTTACCCACGAGCATAGTGCGCCGCCAGCAATCGGCCTCGCCGCGCTGGCCGTCGATATGGCTAAGAGCGTCGCCGCCCTAGGCCTGACGGGCTCCCTCTGCCGATCCCTCCCGCGCTGGGCGTCACGTCCCCCTCGCTAGCAGCTTGCTCCCTGCCGCTGATTCCTCCCCTGCTGGGCGCGTCGCCGGCGAGGCTCTTTGGTTGGGCGCGTCGCCGCCGATTCTCTTGCTGCGGGGAGCCCTCACGAACCAGCGAATTTTTTCATCTTATGCTCTGTTTCTTCCATGAAGGGCTCAATAACCGGGTTGGGTTAAGCCAGCAAAGGAGAGGGCAAATTGGTCAGGTCACATGACAAAGTAAAGAAAAAGAATTCCAAATGACTGAAAATTAGCTTAATGGCACAGAGGTAACAAATTCGCAGACCCGGTGGCTCGGTGGATCAGGCTCACGAAAGTAATGGCATAGGAGACGAGGCTTGCAAATTGAGTGGCGTGGGGGTTAAAATCCCAAACCCCCTCCCCTCATCCTCATCCTCCCAGCCGACACCCTCCCCATCCGATGGAGTCCTCCCTCCTCCTCTCCTCCCGCCCGCTCAACCCGTCCCTCCCGCCGCCCTTCCCAACAGCCCGTCGCTGCCACGCGTCCCTCCGAGCGAGGCCGCCGCCGCCGCCGTCGTCCCGGCGCCTCCTCCTCCCTTCCTCGCGGCCGGCCGCCGCGCGGGAGGTGTTCGACGGCGTCCACAGCCAGGACAATCCCCCCGGCGTCGGCCGCGGAGGTGCGCGCCGGAGGGCGTACCGCGAGGCGCAGGGGGAGCCGGGCGTGGCCCCCGTGGCCGCGCCGGCGGCGGCCAGGGGCATCGTGCGGTACGCCGTCCCGGCCGGGGCGGTGCTCGCGCTGAGCTTTGGTATGGCATGGCCGTTTCCTCCTTATGCGCACCGTATTTTTACTGCTCCATGCGCAACTTGCTGCCATTTTACAGCATCATCGTAGAATATGTGTACAGCGGAGGCAGCCTCATATGGATTTATTAGGCACTGTGTTTTTTTGATTGCGTGTAGACAGCTTGGCTTGCGAAGTTCGTAATCTGATAGACTTATAGCGTCGTGATCTAGAGCATGTGGACGTCTGAGTAGTGGTGTGTGGAATAGCTTCTAATTCTCCGTTTCAGAGGACAGTGTTATGGAGGGTGGTTCAGAATGTGTTTCCCTGGAAGAGAAAGGACCAAGCTCCAGGAGAATCAAAGCCTTCTGGGATCGTGTGGCCCTTTGCTGCTGGTTCCAATCTATCAACATCTACAAGCTTTAATGCTGAAAAGGAGTCAAGGAAAAATCTAAATAAGTTCTATAAGGAACTTCGGACTCTGAAAACAGTCAACATGGCAGGTAATTTGAAAAAAAATATTTAGAAATTTAGTATATTGCAAATGCTGGGATAAAGCTCCAATATGTGCATTAAAATTACAGCTCAACTAGCATATTATATTATCTTTCTATTCACTTGTTCAGTTGCTTGGCAGGCCGTCAATTTGGTGACGAGGGTCTGTTCTTTCTAGCGGAAAGCTTAGCCTATAACAAGGTCAGGGAACTCATGTAATGGTTGAAGTTAATGTATATGCATACTTGCATGCATATGCATAGCTTGTTTACATGCACTTTCAAAAATCTTAATATCTTTTAAAATAATTCATTACTTTTTTTTTTTTTGAAAACGGGAATGTTTTGGTATTCCAGAGTGCAGAAGAAGTGGACTTTTCTGGCAATGGGATAACATCTATGGGGATAGAAGCATTTGATGGCATTCTTCAGATAAATACAGCTTTAAAAACTCTTAATTTATCTGGAAATGCCATTGGAGATGAAGGAGCTAAGGTCTTCTGGTTTTTATTATCCGTATATTCCATTATTTTTGTATATTGCATTGTAGTAGTATGCAAAATTGCAAATCATTTATTACGTACAATTTTGGTACTCTGGTCTTGTCTTTACTATCTTAAATATTTGAGTGCGCACAAGGGTTGAGCGAGTGGAAGTGGGGTTGAGCTGAAAGGGTGGGGTGGAATGGGCATGGGGTTTGAGGATGGGCATGTCTAGCCTAGGCGCACCTTTTGGCATGTGTGGGGTGTGAGGTAAACAGATGATCATTATCACAATCACCAGGTGATTCTTTAGGTGGTAGATTAGAAATTTTAATATTTGCCACTCTAAAGACTGTCCTCACATTTGCACTTTATCTGTTGTTATCTAATATTTGCCGCTCAAAATAATTTCTAATCTAGCATTTGCCATTCTCACCCTTTTAACCCATTTAGCATATTTCTTATAATTTATACAATTGTGGAAAGACTCTTTTGTCCCTTGCTTTTTACATAGCTGATCCAAGTTCTCTCTTGATTTGTAAGTGTAAGTGTAACTTGCATCTCCCAGTGCTGCCTCCCAGAGCCGGCTCTTTTCGTTGCTTGCTCTTGTTCAACGCCGGCACTCCTCCTCGCCTCCACCTCCTAGTGCCACTCTTCTCGCCGGTCACCCATACTGCACTGGCTGCCCCTCACATTCCTGGCCGTCCTCACCTCCTTAACCCCATCTCCGCCTAGCATTAGCTCTTTCACTGGACACACAACACCACCCCACTTTCTGGCCGCCCCCACTGGTCTCTAACTCCCAATCCCCTCTCCAGCTTCCTTCACCGAATGGACGACACCCAAGCACCGGTGCAACCATCACACTCAACATGCTGTTTCTCTTGGCACCTTGGAATTTTTCCAAGCAACCGAGCACCATTGATGCAGTGTTTCTCCTGGCATTATTGGATTTCTCCAATAGATCAATAATGCAGTGTTTTGCTTCTGTTGAATGTCCATTCTTTGATTTGTCTCATTGATCATTACGAATTTGATGCATGGATGTGCTTTGCTTGAGGCTGATGTAAAATGGAATGTATCAGGGGGACATGGTTTCTTGTGAGCTTGTTTGCTGAATTCGAATCCAGGTTGTTTACTCCGTAAGAGAAGCAATTATTGTTTCTATAAGTTGCATGAGTAGTAACGATGCATGCTGGCAGAGGAGTAGCGGTTGCAGCGAGGGTGCAACTATGGTGCAAAATGAGAGTATACTTCGATAGATTGTTAGAGGGGCAAAAGTGTCATTTACAGTGAGAGAAAAGTGAAACAAAATAGTTAAATGTGTTAAAAGGGTGAGAATATCAAATTTTATACTAGAAATTCTTTTGTGGCGTATATTATATTAAAACAAATAGAGTGCCAAATGTGAGAGGGCCGTTCTTTAGAGTGGCAAATATTAAGTTTTCCCTTTTATTGTGAGCAAGTTTGACCAAGCCTGTAAAATATGAACAAGTTTAAACCTACCTTAAAGCTATTTTGAAACCTATCTCAAAACTAGTTTGCTTTACTGCTGACTGAATGTAACACTCATGAATGCTTACAGTGTCTTTCAGATATATTGGTAGAAAACATAGGTATTCAGAAGCTCTTACTGAACAGTACCAACATCGGAGATGAGGTGAGGTTCTTTTTCCTGCTCCTCCTGTGTGTGTGTGTGTGTGTTGCAATATAACATGGAATTCTCTTTTCAGGGGGCAAGGGCAATTTCAGATATGCTGAAAAAAAACAAAACAATACGTACTCTACAGCTCAGCAACAATATAATTGAATACAGTGTATGTATAATTATAAACATGCACCGAGACAAAGAGATGCACTTGACTCACACAAGGAGAAAAGACTTAACCATATAATTGCATCCTTGCATGATTATGAGAACTCCTTTTTTTCCCTGTCTTGTTGCAGGGTTTTGCAAGTATTGCAGAAGCACTTATTGAGAATAATGCATTACGGAGCTTGTATCTCAAGTTAGCTCACTATCCAGTGATTTTTTCATATGATTTATGTAGTGAAAGTGCATGTGAAGTTGTGACAATAGAGACTGTGATTGCATGACTAATTAAATTTGTAATTTGTGTGATTAACTAATTGTGCACTCTTTTCAATGTATTCTAGTGGCAATTATGGTGGTCCTCTAGGTGCATCCAGCCTAGCAAAAGGAGTTGTAGGGAACAAGTCTTTAAGGGTACTACTCTGCATATCTGATTTGATATTTTAAAGAAAAATTACATATTCTGCCCTTTTACCTAACCAATATTCCATGTAACTAGGAACTTTCTATATTTTCATCCTTTTTTTACTTTTAAGTTAGGAATCAGTATTTTTTTTTTGGCTTACTAACAGTACGGGAGTTTGTACGACTTTGGACTTTTCACTTTTGGTTGTGGGTCCTGATCCAATGGAACCAATTTTCTCTCCCTACTTGTCCATCTTTTTTTGCTATATTCGTTTACGTATTTCTCTATGTTTACTGTTTTTATCTAAAATTTCAATTTTTAGATGAGTATATTATCAAAATGCTAATAACTGCAATCCATAAGATGGTTAGAACAGCTTTTGTGTGTTTTTTAAAAATACACCAATTAAAGGTGTTGCATTAGATAGTCAAGAAATATGTTGTCTATCAGAAAGGTGATCGAATTCAACTATTAAAGGGAAACAACTAATGGAATTTATAGATCATTCTCTCACACTATTGGCAAGCTGATATCCACATAACTCCTTTCAAATTTTGTACTAACCATAGCAAATAATGTACTAAGAATGTTTAGGACCTTAGGTTTGGTTATAAAGTCAGAAATTGTTCTTACAGCTCTTATTCTAGCCATTTTTTCATTTAATTTGTTGAATGCATGATAATTTTGTTTTCTTCTGAAGCTTATTATCATTTATCTAATAATCATTAGATTGTTGGTTGACCTTAAACATTTGTTAGGAACTTCACTTGCATGGTAATGGGGTCGGGAATGAGGGTGTAGGAGCATTGACGTCAGCATTATCGGCTCACAAAGGTGCTTTTCTTGCTAAACATAAATCAGCTAGCTTATTCTTAACAGATTGCTTTGTGTCTAATTCTGAATTTTTGCATGGCTGAATTACAGGGAAGATAACGGTCTTCGATGTTGGTAACAACAACATTACATCGGAAGGTTCTCTTCAAGTATCTGAGTTCATTAGAAGGACAAAGTCTTTATTGTGGTTCAGTCTCTATATGAATGACATTGGTGACGAGGTAATACAGTTGTTACTATTTTCACTTGCCTGTTATGTTGGCAGATGATATTCTGTGATGCCTACACAAGGTATGACATATGACCAGGCTTTCACTAATCACTCGACATCCACCTTAACTTATTGGACATATAATGATGCATATACTAGACTAAATAGAAGTAATGTTTACTTTTTAAAACATGCTTCGCATATATTGAATGTACACCTATGATTTCATTCTATGCATTGCAGTTCTAGTTGCCTTGTAGCCTTAACATAGATTAATATTAATTTTACCAGGGAGCTGAAAAAATTGCAGATGCTCTGAAACAGAACCAAACAATTTCTACTATAGACGTGGTAAGTATTTATTTGGCTATAATACACGGAATAATATTCTTATATTTCTCTTTGACTATAATGCCGTATGATTAGAACCATTAAACACCAAAGTTCCTTTGCTCTATTTCATGGCAAAGTACTGATTTTCATTTTTTTTGTCCTTACCATAACTTATTCTGAAATCAGGTTAGCACCTAAACATGAGGCCTTTGGAATCCAGGAATTTTGGAGGAAAGGAAACATCAAAATTCTTGTGATTCAAATGGGCCCTAAGCCATATAAACAGCTATGAATACATGTAAACATTCTGTAGCCCTGATACCTTTTACATTTTCAGGGTGGTAACAACATCCATTCTAAAGGGGTAAGTGCAATAGCTGAAACTTTGAAGGATAATACCATACTGAGAACAGTAAGCCATCTTACCATTACATTAGTCTGCACAAACAAGAAAAAGATGCTTCTACTGATAAAAAAGTGCTTTGTAGTTGGAGCTGAGCTATAATCCGATTGGGCCAGAGGGAGTGAAGGCTTTGTGTAATGTTCTCAAGTTCCACGGGAAAATCCAAACCCTTAAGCTTGGTTGGTGCCAGGTAGTCAACTGAATATAAATAAATAATCACATGCTTTAAGTGTTTTTGTTTCTTCCGCCAAGTAACATATCCTGCAGATAGGAGTGTCAGGTGCAGAGTTCATTGCTGATTGTTTAAAGTATAACACAACCTTATCAACATTGGATTTGCGAGCAAATGGACTTGGAGATGATGTATGTCAAAATCTGTTATAATATCATAGCTTGCACTTTGATAAAGATACTTTCTGATTTTTCCCCTCTTTTTGAAGGGTGCTATCTGCTTGGCACGGAGTTTCAAGATAATCAATGAATCTTTGACATCACTTGACTTGGGTTTTAATGAGATTAGAGTAAGTAAACAGAGTTTGTTTTCATTTAACTAGTGGTGGATTTGCAATCTCCACGATGCTCAGCATCCTTCATTTGCGGACAGGATGATGGAGCGTTTGCATTGGCTCAAGCACTTAAGGCTAATGAAGATCTTGCAGTCACATCATTAAATCTGGCGAACAACTTCTTCACAAAATTTGGACAGGTCAGTTGCACCGTCAATTGTCTGTATACAGCAACAACAACAAAGCATTTAGGTCCCAAACAAGTTGGAATAGGTTAGAAATGAAATCCAATAGAAGTCACTAACTTTACACACGTGCACACACATAAAAGAGCTAAAGACGGTCAAAACCTAGGTCATGGTTCGGGCACGTGGATTGCTAATTTCCATCACCCCTGTCTAAGGCCAAGTCTCTACAAATTGTTCCAATCTTTCAAGTCTCCTTATTGCCTCCTACGTCAGGTTAGGTCGGCCCCTACCCCTCCTTACATTATCACTACGCCTAAGGATTCCACTATGCACCGGTGTTTCTGAAGACCTTCGTTGAATGTGTTCCAATCGATGTTGGACAAGCTTCTCTTCAAATGGTGTCACCCCAACCCTCACGAATAACTTCATTAGGAACTCGGTCCATTCTCGCATGGCCACAAATCCATCGTAACTTACGCATCTCTACTACCTCTACTACATGTAACTGTTGGATATGACGTCTTTTGGTAGACCAACATTTTGTACCATACAACTTCGTCGGCCTAATTGTCGTATTATAGAACTTATCTTTTAGCTTTTGTGGCATTTTCTTATCGCAAAGGATGTTAGATGTCAATCGTCATTTTATCCACCCCGCTTTGATCTATAAATAACATATTTATCGATATCACCATTTCTCTACAACATCGACCCCATATAACGAAAGGTATCTTTATTAGGTATTACTTGTCATTCTAAGGTAACATCTCCCTCCTGCCTAGCAAAACCGAAGTCGTACAACATATATTCGGTTTTCATCCTACTAAGTCTAAAGCCCTTCGATTCTAGAGTTTGTCTCCATAACTCCGATTTCCTATTAACCCCACTCCTCTCATCAACTAGCACCACATCATCAGGAAAGAGCATACACCAAGGGATGTCTCCTTGTATGTCCCTAGTAACCTCATCCATCACCAAAGCAGATAAATAACTAAATAAGGGCTCAAGTTTAACCCTTGATGTAGTCCTATATTGACAGAGAAGTCATCAATGACACTGTCACTTGTCCGCACACTTTCATTGTTACCGTCACTGTCATTGTGATGCGTATCCTTAATAATGGTTACATACTTTGTTGGGGCTTTGTGTTTCTTCAACGGCCACCACATGGCATTCGTTGGTATCTTGTCATAGGCCTTCTCCAGATCAATGAAAATCATGTGTAAATTCTTCTTCTGCTCTCTATACCTCTCCATTAGTTGTCTTATCAAGAAGATCGCTTTTGTGGTTGACGTTCTAGGCATAAAACCAAACTGGTTTTCGGTAACACTTGTCGTCCTTCTTAAATGATGCTCAATAAGACAATAACCCTCTCCCACAACTTCATTGCGTGGTTCATCAGCTTAATTCCATGCTAGTTGGTACAACTCTAGATATCTCCCTTATTCTTGAAGATTGGTATTAATATACTTTGCCTCCACTCCTCCGGCATCTTGTTTGAGTGAAAAATATGGTTAAATAGTTTGGTCAGCCATACCTATTGTTGTTTGCAAGGCATCTCCATACCTTCATAGGGATACCATCAAGACCCATCGCCTTGCCCCCTTTCATCCTTCGTAAAGCTTCCTTTACCCCGTATTCTTGAATCCTCCGCACGAAACTCCTATTGGTATCATCAAAAGAGTCATCTAACTCAATGGTAGAACTATCATGTTAACCGTTGAACAAGTTATCAGAGTACTCTTGCCACCTATTCTTGATCTCCTTGTCCTTCACTAGTAGTTGATCTGTCTTATCTTTGATACATTTAACTTGGTTGAAGCCCCTTGTCCTCCTCTCACGAAACTTGGCTATCCTGTAATGTCCTTTTCTCCTTCCTTCGTACCTAGACGTTTTCCTCGTAGGCCCGACCTCTTGCTTCACGCACAGCTCGCTTTGCTGTCTTCTTTGCCAATTTATACTTTCCTATGTTGTCCATGCTAGGTGTAAGAACCTGTAACATTCTTTCTTCTCCTTAATAGCCTTTTGGACATCTTCGTTCCACCACTAGATCTCCTTGGGTTTGCAACTGCTTCCTTTGGTCACTCCAAACACCTCCGAAGCCATTTTTTGGATGCAAGTTGTCATCTTCACCCACATGCTGTTTGTCTCCTTCATTCCAAAGGCCTTCATCTATAACCTTCTCCTTAAAGACCTGCGCCTCCCCCTTGAGCTTCCACCACTTGGTTCTCGCTATTTTTGTGCCCTTTGCTCAGCATGCACAATCCGAAAGCAAAAGTCGACCACCACAAGCTTGTGTTGAGGTACACCACACACTTTGTAGGTATCACCTTACAGTCTAGGCAAGCTTGCCTATCCTCTCTTCTTGTAAGGACACAAAATCGATTTGGCTAGAGTGTTGTCCACTATAAAAGGTCACCAGATGGGAGGGATGACCTCTTTCTAAATAAGGTGTTAGCTATCAACAGGTCATATGCTATAGCAAAGTTCAAAGACTTCGTCCCCCTCTTGATTTCTACCACCATACCCAAAGCCCCCTGCACCTCTTCAAACCCCACATTAGTTGCACCTACATGGTCATTGAGGTCTCCTATGATAATCTTCTCTCCGGTAGGCACACTTCGAACCATGTCATCCATGTCTTTCCAGAATTGTCTTTTGATGTTTTCATTATGCCCTATTTGAGGGACATAAGCACTAATGACATTTAAAACCATATTGCCAATGACTAACTTGACTATGATAATTCTTTCCCCTTGTCTTCTGACGTCCACCACTCTGTCCTTTAGGCTCTTGTCAATCAAGATGCCAACTCTTTCTGTTCACAACTACGCCTGTATATCGAAGCTTGAAGCCAGTATTCCCTTACCTCTTTTGCCTTCTGTCCCTTCCATTTAGTCTCTTGGACGCATAGAATATTCACGTCTCCTAATCACCGCATCAACTAACTCTCGTAGCTTACCTGTCAAGGACTGCATTCCAACTATCTAAGCGAATCCTACTTAGTTCGGTAACTTCCTCACCTTTTCCCATTTTTCACTACACCCAGGCGTTGTTGTAGCGCACCACTAAGGACGTGACGACTCGATCCTTGCTCACATATCACCATATTTGGATCAAGATATAACACGACACCAAGGGGTGTCGGTTTGACCCTTGCTCATTTATCACCACACCCGAGTTCAGATATGGCGCGTTGCTAAGAGGGTTACGCCCCAATGATTTTCTTTTGGGTTTCATTTCCATAAGAATGGCTGGGGTTTTACGTTGGCATCACCATATTTGGATCAAGATATAACGCGACACCAAGGGGTGTCGGTCTGACCCTTGCTTATTTATCACCACACCCGAGTTCAGATATGGCGCGTTGCTAAGAGGGTGACGCCCCAATGATTTTCTTTTGGGTTTCATTTCCATAAGAATGGCTGGGGTTTTACGTTGGCTTGTCAAACCTATCACAACCCTCCTTTATCCGGGCTTGGGACCGGCTATGTTGAACAACATAGGCAGAGTCATTTTTGTCAATTGTTTGTATATTGTATCATATTAAATTTTGTTTATGCATTGTTTGAGTCAATACAGGTTGCTCTGACTGAGGCGCGAGACCATGTATATGAAATGAGTGAAAAGGAGATCGACATTTATTTTTAGTTATCACCAGTTTCTTCATGGAAGGCGTGATTCTGCACAATTCCCACATAAGCAGGCTTTTGGGCATTCCTCATTAAGTAGTTCGAAGAAGCACATGGGGGAGATCATGATTTATGCGTGTACAGAAAATTTTGGCATATTAGTTAACTCCGTAACATGTAGGTTAGTTATTCAATTGCTGATATTCAATTTTGCTGGAAGAATTAATCTTGAATTGATCGATTCATATTGGAAGTAGAGTAAGGTCTACACTATAAATCACATTATTGTGCCCGTGCTCTTTGCGGTTCTGCGTGTTTTAATGGGTTATGCTACTGAATTCTGCTTGTTTATCTTTTTTTCTTTTTGAGGGAAAACTGTTTGTTTATCTTGTATGAGTAGTATGGTTGTCATTCATATGATAGTTTAATTATTTTGGAAATATGCAGTGGATAAGAGGACAATATATACTTTGGTGCCAAATAGTCATTTTCATGCCCAAAGGATTTTGTTGTGGTTCCGGATCTGGTTGCAGGTGTTCTTTAAACCTGTTGTTCATGCCGTCCGTGTGTTATGATGTTCATACCTCGGAAATCTGAGAATCGGGCGTACCATCTACAACAATAGCATGCCTGCATGGTGCACAAAGATTGCGCGTTACATTCTCAATTTGTTTGCAAGATCACCCATGTCGCATTATTACTCGGGTTAGATAGGACCTGTCTACTCGTGTAGGCAGTGTACGTCCAATCCTAGCCCAAACAATCACACTTATTTTCAACATGGGTCCAGTGTTACTGAAACATAAGTGACGTAATGATGAATGGTATCTATTCAGTTTCTCAATCAATTTGGTCTTAACGTGGAATACCACACAAAAGTACTCTAATTAACAAAATCGGATCAAAATGGTCTCTTGACTAATTAAACAAGGCATAACAATGGTTTGAAGTGGCTTTTGTTGAGGTGGTGACATATGTGGTTGGTTTTGGTGTTGTGGCATTACACATGGATTTATCTCTCCCTCAAATTTATTCACCACTCACTACATGTAATACCAACATATAACCATTGTTTGACCGGTTAAGGAACCATTTGGTTTGGTTTTGCTAATTAGAGGGCTACTCTTCCGATATCAACATTAGGGGCCACATTGGTTTGTTGGCCATAGTTGAGGAACCAAATAGATACTTTTTTCAACATGGAAACATCGACAAAGCATGGTTAACACTAACAAAAATACAGTATTATGGAACATGAGTGAATTAGTGATGAAAGATGATTAAACAATTGATGAAACCTAGTGAAAGAACTAACGACGTTATGTTTTGTAGTTATTCAAAATATATTTTTGCCCTATACAAATAAAATGTTTCACAAAAGCAGATATCATGTATCACTAGAATAAAGGTGATGTTTCACCATGCAACCTTTGATTTTTTTTTTACAAGAACAAAACCCAATAATATTTCATAAAAGCAAATCAAATACTACTGACATTTGCTATTAATGTTTCATACTTACATAAATGATGTTTTGGTGAAAATGAAGATGCATCTTTTTTAGGATATCTTCTCTAAATTTGACAAGCACCCATATTGTGTTTACTGGATCCGATCGTCAAGCTTGTGGGATAAAGAATGATGCTTAATATAATTAGTACTTTTTGCCTTTTTGGATTAACCCAGACCCCTTCTATTTTATAGTTCCTACTTTGTTTGTGTATGTTCAATGACTAATTGGAAAAAGTTTATCTCATCCTATTTGCGGACTCCTTTTTTATGGATCCACACTCATCTTTAGACTCCAAAAGTGGATATTCATAGTAACCTAATAAAATAAAAGAAAAACCAAGCAAAGCAAAAGCCCTTTTTCTTACAATTATACATACAATTATGTATGTATGTATGTATTATATGACCAACTTTCTATGGGTCACATAGACATCCAAATAAGCAATAGAAGTGAGATGGAGAAAAGACCCATATTATTTTTGGGTCATATCTAGTATTCAGAGTTTGCCTCGATTTGGTACCGCTCGTGTAGCCCGCACCGAAACAGTGCTTTACCCCTAGATGTCCAGTCAACTGCTGCACCTCAACGCACATCTAGAACTAGAATAGAAGTAAAAAAGTGAATAAAGAGGGGCGATCTAAACATCGCTAATATACGAGGACCGTCTTATTAATACTTATTAATAATTTATTAATAATTCTCTACGAAGAAATTCCGGGAGTTACAAAAGAAGCTTCGGACTCATATTGTGTTCATGGGTTGAGGGCGGGAGTTGAACTCTAGGAGGTCGAACCCCCCCCCCCCCCCTTTGTTTCTCAGTAGCTCAGTGGTAGAGCTCCGCAGCCTACCGAGGTATTAGCAACCATTTCCAGTTGTTCCCCTCCTAAGGGCAAATTCTTACGCGTTACTCACCCGTTCGCCACTGGAAGCACCACTTCCCGTTCGACTTGCATGTGTTAATCATTGACCCTTACACGAGAGATAGGAAAAGAGAGATGTCGAGTGACGAGACATGCATTTTCTTAAAAAAATAATTTCCATAAAGCATAGAAAAATATGTTGCATGCATCTTCAAAGAAGCGCAACATGTTCGACTTGCAAGCCTACCCCCAAACATTCTTACCCACATGTAAATCGAACATAACACAAGTAAATCTTTTTTGTTTTAAAAGTTTTATATGTAAATTTATCATAACAAATTTTATAAAATACCAAAAAAATATACATTAAAAGTATTGCATATATGCTAATATTGTTTTTTAGAAATTTTTATATGTTTATATGGGTTAAATAAAATAGAGAAGTTTTTACTGGTGGTATGTAGGACAATAAATTAGCAATTGTGATGGCATAAAAGGGAGTAACGACTAAGCGATGGCACTTAAGGCCGTAAATGACTATGTAATGGCAGAAAAAATACTTTTTTATCAGGTAGCCCTTATACTGTCCCAGTGTGGTTTATTTATAAAAGTTATTTTGTTGAATGGAAATAGTGTATAGTCCAATAGGGTTTTTTCCTTAAATACGCAACCAAACTAGTTTAGGTTATTACTTTCTCTTAATCCAACAATTTAGTGACCTTTTGCCCATAGGAGGTAGGAAAGATGATATATATATTTTAGAGTAAATTACACCGTAGATCCTTAAAGTTGTTTAGCACTTTCACTTAGGTCCGAAACTTCTAAAACTGGATATTTCAGAAACATGAAGTTGTGTTACCGTTTTCATTACATCTAAAGTTGTATGGATAGAATGGTTTAGATGGTACGCATGGTTACCTAGTCAACATAATTAATATGTGGTCACAAATTCAACAAAAATTGAACTCAAATTGCGAAAATAAAAAATCTACTTCCCACGGCTCCAAAGCACTGAACACATTACCTGGTCAGGGGACCCACAAATGACAGGAAAATCATAATCAACCAACATGAAGTATTTGAACTTCAGATGGGCTCGATTTAATGAAATCAAAACCAAATAAATTGCTAGCTGCTATTGATGATTTGGGCTTTTAGGGGCCGTAGCCCGCAGGTCCGGTAGAGTCACAGAGGTTAATTGGATATCCGGATTATACAAACAGTTTCGGATATCTGAATCCGTATCCGGATTCGCCGGATATCGTCGTTCCGTATTCATATCTATATCCGAATAAAAATATTCGTATTCGACCTATATCTGAAACTATTTGATAAATATCTGGTCCGATCCTATCCGTATCCATTTTTCAACCGGTCTGGACCGGAAAATATACGACCCATTTTCTCCCCTAATATTTAATAAATCTACATATAGTAATAAAGTAAAGAGAATTAATTAATACAATAGATAATTAATAACTAGAAATTCCATACTAAATTTACATCTTGGTGTGCAATGCAATTTTAGTGTTACTATAGTGCAGCTTTAAAGTGACTAATAGTTAAGAAAATTTTAGTAGAATGAGAATTAGCAAATATGATATAATTATCCTTTAACTTTCTTGATAAAAAAACGTTTTGAAATGAATAGTTATAAAATCAAACATACGTGAGGATTTGCCTATATGCCACCGTGCAAAATGGCTCCCTCCTACTTATTACCCTCCACGCTGGCTTCGTCGAATTGTCATCTTCATCGCGGTAACCACCAATCATACACCATTTTTGCCTCTTTCAGTGATTTCTTCCCATATTCCTATTTACCAATCCTCGGAAAAGGCGTGCCCCCTTCTTCTTCCTTGCTTCATCTTCCTCCATCCCTCCTGACTATGGAGCTTAACGTCGACTTCACCGCCTTGCCATCCCAAACTCGCCGCCCCAAGCTTCCTCACCGTCTAGCGTCGCCGTCGTTCCCTCTTCTCTACACACCGCCGTTGTCCCCTCTCCACACGCCTTGGCCATCCTCACCTTTGCGCCGTCGCTGTTGTCCTCACCACCGCTATGTCATTCTTCTTTACACGTTGTCGCCGTCCCTTTACCTTCCACACACCACTGTTCCCTCTCTTCCACGCGCCATCACCATTTCTCACCTCAGCGACATGCCGTTGCCGTTCCTCACCTTAATTTGAGCGTTGCCGTCATTCCTCACCTTCGTGTGCCACCGTTGTTCCTCTCCTCCGCTGAGTGCAGTTCCTCACCTTCTCCTTATGCCAATCGTCACCTCCATGCGCCGTTGTCCTAGCACCGCCAAGGTGCTCATCGATGGAATTGACAGAGGAAGATAAGGAGACAGAAGAGAGAAGAGAGAGGAGACATGGGCAAATGTGTCAATTTACATGGCTTTAGTAGGAGAAAAATTTAGGATTGGTTAAAAAACCCGAAAATTTCATGTAATAGGTAATTCAAATTTGAAAAGTGGTATCTTAACGGCGCCATTGTGCGGGGTGGTAATTGGTAAATAGACAATACCACTTCTGTACGGTATCAAATATGCAATTTTCTCGAACATATATACGTCTCCACTGCCGGCCAAGATCTAGACCACTGCATCCAAAGATAGAAGAATGAGTAATTGATCCGTGTCATCGTAAATTCTCATGCTTGCGCTAGTGTGGAGACTGATCAGGCAACATTGCGGCCATTCGCGAGAAGTCCGTGTTGCCGTGATGCTGCCCATGCCACACGTCTCTCTGAATCGACCGCAATTATTCGGTTAATTTTGGAAAAATTTAGGGAAACTGAAGACGAAAGCCAATCAATTATGCACTAAGCATTTCCGTACTAAATCTGTGTTGTACACTAGTACTAATAATATATCCAGGGCTCAAAATAGCCTTACACAGATACATATATGATCTTCCTCTTAAGCGAGCTTAAGCCAGCCATGTAACGCTTGTTTAAGCCATCTCACGCTCTCACGTCCTATTCGTGTCAAGCATTCCGGTCCTTTGAATAAGACATGCACGTACTTAATTAGTAATGCCTCTGTTTTTCTAATTAACACTGATTTTTGAGCATCTCTTTGACCATTCGTCTTATTTTAAAATAACTGTAAATTTTTAAAAAATTATGTTGTGCTTAAAGTAACTTTAATGTAAAACAAATCACAACAAAATAAATAATATTTACATATTTTTTTAACAAGACGAATGGTTAAACACATGTTCACAAGTTAAAAATATCAAAGAAAAAAGAATGCAAAAAGAACGGAGGGAGTAATTTACTGGTGTATCAACAGAGACCAGCAGCGAAGTGCCGAAGTGATCAACTCACACAAGCAGGCATTAGTAATTCGTTCTATAACGATGCAGAGTTTGTGCTAATTAAGCGAAGATCCAATCGAAGACGGTATGCTCTAAAAAAACGAATAGCTAATTTATTATTAAAGTTCAATTTGCGTGCATGTAAGCACAGTTCACACGCATGTACGCATGCATACCAACTGTTTAATTAGTTCCACCCATTTGGGATCATGGCTCTTCTATCCTCCGCTTCTTTTTAGCTTTGTTTTGTTTATTTTATCAATTTCATTTTGATTTTTAGCTCCTCGTCTCTTCCATGTCCTACATGTATGTGACATGTTTGCAAGCATTCTCACGATCTCACCTATGATGTTAATAGAAGGGGCACGAGTATATATGTCTCTGTCGTCCAAAATCAGGATGAATTTCAGTCGACTTTTTTGAAATGTTGTATTTTAGTTCAATGATCCAGATCTCTCTCCCCCCTCCCTCCCGGCCACCTATGCCCCTCGACAACTCCTCCCCAACCCCCACCCCAATCACCAATCCTCCTGGCCTACCGACCAACCTATTAATGATCAGCACCACCGCCATCACCACCCCACTGCTTTTCCTCCTGTCACCACGTTGCCTTGACCAACCTAACTCCCAACGTTAGTATGACCCACCCACTGTTGACACCCCACTGCTTTCGACTATGTCCGCGGCTCCATTGTTGCCACCATCCCACCACAAACCCCTCACCATCGTCAGTCCATTGCCTCCCCAACATCTCTTTAAGCTTGAGGGCACTAGGAACACCAATCTGAACCCCAATGCTAACATGAACCCCAACAGAAACGACGCAGTGGGAGAAGGGAAAGGTGGCGTCGATGAGGAGAAAGATAGCGGTGCAGGTAAGTTGATTGATATTGAAGTCATTTCAGTCGCATGATGTTTAGCAATTATTTTTAAAGAAAGAGATCTAGAATCAATAATTGATGACACTTTATCAAAAAAAGACGTTTGCAAAATAACAATCCATTATACTTTGGATTGTCTATAAATGACACGACATAACAAACATATATGAACAGACTTTTTCGATAGACACGCAGCGAGACAACTAGTAAATGACACAGAAGGTGTAAAGAACCCCATATATTTAATTGTGAACGCAATGGTGTTATGGTGATGACGACGAAACTTTCATACTCAAGCATCGACCCTTTAGATGGATCAAGGCTAAGAACGTCATATTTGAACCCGGGTGTCTAGTAGGGTTCATTTAGAAGTCTAGAGCCTTGCGACCATCTGAACTACTAGACCAATTTTTTCAGAGAGACCCATGCTCGACATGCGATAGGCCAAAATGGTCCTAGCCACAATGGTCCAACTCTGCAATGGCTAGTTTTACAGCCTATCTAAGGCTTGAGAGTATCTCTTGGTGGAGTGCTGATTCATTTGAGCCACTATTTAACAAGGTTCAAGAACTCGCTACGCGGTACTGACTCTGTGAGGTATCGAGTAGCGAGTACTCAGATTACTCAGGAGTACTCGGAAATTAATCGGTACCAATTACTCGAAAAATTAATATAGAATTAGTAGACATATATCAACGTAATGATGGCATATCTTCTTTCATATGACTTAATGATACTTATAAATCTACATGTATGAACTATTAACACAAAGTAGAGTACACGTTACGACTTACGACATATCACAACTCGCAAGTTCGCAACATATGACATATCGCAACACGCAAGTTCGCAACATATGACATATCGCAACTCGCAAGTTCGCAACATATGACATGATCACATGAATACATAATAGGTAATAAACTAAAACATCATAAAATGTCCGCAAATTACAACCAACAAGCACTCAAAGTTTTTACTCGGTTTTTACTCGGCCGTTACTCGGTTTTTACTTGGTTTTTGACCGATTACTTGGTCTGACCGAGTAATCAATCGAGTTGACCCTTCTCGACTCGGTGGGGCGGCGAGTAGCGATTACTCGGAGAGTAATCGCCGAGTAATACCGATTTTTAGAACATTACTATTTAAGCATATTTTGTGGAGAGCCATCTAGATCTAGAGTAATTTAGAAGATTGATAGGGGTGTGTGTGTGTGTGTGTGTGTGTGTGTGAGAGAGAGAGAGAGAGAGAGAGAGAGAGAAACCTTCCTTGGAGCTTCATGGAGGCTAGCTTGATCCAACAAGATTAAGGCATCTACAACTCAATTGCTCAAGACTCTTGCTTATAGATCAGATTGAGCTTGGTGGCCAAGGAGGGACTTGTGAGAGCCTCAAGTTGGTTGTGAAGGTCAGAGTCTATCAGCTGGAATCGGAACGATACTTCTCTTCGTAAAAAGTGCTCTAAATAGAAGTAGGAAAAGGAAAAGCTTTTTCTGAATCCAAAAAAAAAATATCCTCTCTTTCCTTTGTGCTCTTTATATTTTTACATGCTCTACTCTTGTTCTTTGTTTTGTTTGCTCATTATGTACTGTGTTTCGGGGTAATAAAGTTTTGATGTTGACCTAATTTTTTTTTTTAAAAAAAAAGCTTTGACTTGAAGATCCTTGCAAGTTCCTACATAAGAAGACGATAGCTAGCTAGGTGGGTGAGTGACCGCGTGGAGGGTGTGAGACGGTTCAGTTTGGTGAAGTGCGCGTAGTCTCTCGTCTAAGCATACTAGAATGGCTTCCAGTGTGCAGCCATGGCTTCTCATCGTCATCCACCTCCTTCCGGCGGTGGTTAGCTCCACGGCGGCGCCTGCGCCGGAGCCAGTGTTCGATGAGAACTACGTGGCTTCATGGGGTGGTGATGGCTATCACTTCGTCAATCAGGGTACGGAGATCCGTCTCACCATGGACAAGAACTCCGGTACGTACACATGCATCTTCTTCTTCTTCCATTAGAATGCAGCTTCGTATCTCCTTGTCGTCGTTGCATGCATTGCAGGTGCAGGATTTCGCTCCAAGATCAACTACGGCTCAGGCTTCTTCCACATGAGGATCAAGATCCCCGGCGGGTACACGGCCGGCGTCGTCACGGCCTTCTACGTCAGTGACCTCCAGTGATTGATTCCACCCCCCACCCCAGATCGATCGAAAATGATCGGAGCTAGCTTGCATGCCGTGCGCGCAGCTCGTGTCGGAGCCGGAGACGGGCGTGCACGACGAGCTGGACTTCGAGTTCTTGGGCGACAAGGACGGCAAGCCCGTCACCCTCCAGACCAACGTCTACATCGACGGCCATGGCGACCGGGAGCAGAGGTCGCACCTCTGGTTCGACCCCGCCGCCGATCTCCATGACTACAAGATCCTTTGGAACCCCTACCTCGTCGCGCAAGTCCCTCCAACCTAGCTACGACTGATTGATAATAATTTGTGATCCTGAAATGCAATCAAAATTAATTTAATTTATGTGGAAAAGTATAAGTTAATTGACCATCATTCTCTATCATTTTCGGGTGAATTGATCGGTACATGCCTACAACTTTACATGAAACTCAATGTAAATCATCTACCATATTGCATATTCATCCTCTTACGATTTGGATGCAGTATGTTCGTAGACGAGACGCCGGTGAGGGTCTTCAAGAACCTGACGGCCGGCGGCGGCGACGGGGGAGAAGGGTTCGAGTTCCCGGCGAAGCGGATGCTCGTCCGGGGCAGCGTGTGGGACGGCTCCGACTGGGCGACGGACGGCGGCGAGAGCAAGGTCGACTGGAGCCGCGCACCCTTCGCGGCGGCGTTCCGGGGGTTCGGCGTCGATGGCTGCGCCGCCGCCGGCGACGGCGCGGTGCCGTGCGGGTCGCCAGACCTGTGGTGGAACGCCGGCGAGTACAGGGGGCTCACCGCCGCGCAGCAGGCGGCGTACGACGGCGTCAAGAGGAACTTCACCTACGACTACTGCACCGACGAGGGCAGGTTCAACAACCACCTCCCGCCGGAGTGCAGCTTCAACTAGCTTAATTAAGCTTGCTGGATCATGCATGCAGCATGCTAATATGTTATCATCAAATTGATTAAGATGGTAATTGAATGGAGAGGATCAAAGGAAGGAGTGTGGTGCAGTTTACTGGTGAGATGATGAATGTTGGGTGCTGGGACATATTGTAATGGGCTGGCATACTACCGAGTGTAGTTACTTTTTATGTAAACCAGAAAAAAAAAAAATACTACATCCTCTCACGTCCAAAACAAAATAAAATTAAGCAGTTTCCAAAATTACAGAGTATGATTGTTAGGATAGCTCTGGTCTCCGGGTCTTATGGCTTATTTGTTGCCATTTTCAAAAACTAAAACTAAACATTTTGACTTGTATCGAGCATTTTTTTAAAAAAATTTAAATCACTTTTAAAAGCTCTGATAAGTCAAAAAGATTGAATCCACTTATCTATTTTTTTTAAGAGTTTAATGAGAGAGAATTTGGACTCACAACATCCCATGGGCTCAAAGAGAGAGCATCTCCACCCAGACTTCGCCATCTCCACTCCTCTTGCTTTGGCGTCCTCACCAAAAGTGAGAGAGAGGGGGCAATGCTCTTTCGTTCCTTGTTCCTCTCCTCTTAAAGAAGCACACACCTCCAATATACAAGCAAGAAAAAGCTATGCTGTGCGGCGACCTGGATAGGTGTCACAGAAGGGGAGGTCAGGTCTAACCACAACAAGAGAATGTCTGGCGAGGTCGTCACAGCACGGTCGTATCCAGATCTTGTTGCTTTTTGTTGGCCTCAGTGTTCTTGTTGCTAAGGCTCGCTGCTTCGCTTGGGCTTGGCTTGACTTGGGGGTAGAAACGAGCTCAAGTCATGCCTGTTTTTCTAGATCAGGTTTCCAATGCGAGAACCCGACTCAGCTCGCAAGCGGGGTTTGACAAGCCTAACCACCTCAATAATTTAGCGCAACACTAGGCCCATTCAACATCTCGACGGAGGCCCGATGTCCAATCACATCAGCCCACCTACGATAATTGGAGATGAAATGTGTGTGCATGCACTCAGTGCCCGTGCTCGACTGCCCGACACTTGTGCCCTAGCCTGACAGCCTCTTGTATCCCCTAACCCCCCTCCCTCTCTATGTCGGTGGAAGTGGTCGTCGCCCTACGCCCTCGCCTGATCGCATGCCTACCGGTTGCTGCCCTCGGCCCTCTCGACTCTCACCATCTCGCAGACTCGGGATCTCGCGTGGTCACGCTAGCCGCCGACTCACCCGTCCTCGCCTATTGGTCGCTGTCATTGCACACTCGTGCACAGGCACCTCAATAGTCAGTAGATCGACCTTGCCTTTGGTCTTGTTGCCAAGGCAACAAGTTAACTACTAATTTGATTCAATTAGGGATGCAATAGGCCAAAAATGTATGAAAATTGAAAATACAACAAATGAGATGTCTGAGCTACATTGATACTTATGTGATGCCTAAAGAAAGTGGATTGTTGTTGTGTGTTGTCATGCGCCAGGATTCGTGAGTCAACAAGTGGCTCGGCTGTAAGCTAGGAATGTGCCAAGGCTAGGCTTGGCGGGGCGTATTGCAATTCAGCGTTGCATATCTCAGTTGTGATGGTTAAGCTCCTTAGCACACTATATCAATGTTACGGATGCATCGTCGGTCCATCGTGAGAGAAACCCCATCTCAAGAAGACAAAAATACTTTTCATCAAGCTAGATGACACCACCATTCAAATCATTCTTAGGTGTTGCTATGAACATTGCGTGCATCTTAGTCTTTTTGGTTGTAGGCCATTACGATTCCTTAGGTAGAAGATCATATATGGTTTCCATATGCCATATGTCGCCACCGAAGGATGGTCGATAAGCACCGCGAGGGGGATGTGCACTTTCGGTAGCTTGGGCATCGGGATCTTGTCAGATGTAACTTTGGACATGGATTCCACCGATAGCCACTCTGAATTATTTGAGCATGGATTTTGTCAACTGTCACTTCAGGCATAGATTTCTTATGCTTTTGTTTGCCAATTTTCGATGGAGATTAGCATTTTTTTGTGGTTGATTTTTTTCCCCTGTGTTGGCCAGCCTTAAGTTGAGATGGATTTTTTCTTGTATGACTTCTACATTGTTAACCGGAATGATACTCCATTATATAAAATCTAATTTGTTTATGAAGCTGTTAAGTTAAGAGTTTAGCCATTTATCTGAGTAGAGTGGCCATGGAGTTCAACCCGAACCCGGCGCATGGCCAGTAGGCCACCTGCCCAACTCGATGCTCAATGGGCCCATGCCTGAGCCCACGTCGTTCGGATATTTGTGGGCCGGGTGCCTGATGCCGGTGTATCCGGCCCACCCTGAAAAACGGTAGCAATCAACGTCAGTACTGGGCCTTGTTGTCCGGCACAAATCATCATGGCAAGGGCATTACGCCGAAACAGTTGATTTTTATTCTATCAATTTAAAAACCGTTGATTTTTTATACGACGTACCTCGTCTCCATAAAATAGAAAGGAAAGGAGGAGACAGCAGTACGTGCACTCGTGTGCCTAGGAAAAGAAAGAGAGAAAAGTCGGCACTCGTGTGAGCCCGGTTTCGATTACAACCGTGCATGCAACCATGCAAGCAAGCATCATGATACACGGCACTGTCGATGGAATCAGCAAAAGAGGATTAAGCTAATCTCGCCGAACACATTTAATAACCTCGTTAACATTAGCTAAACCATAAAAGAGGTTTGAATAAGTTATGGCTCTCTGTTAACTGTGTTAACTAGGCAAAAATATAAGTTATATTTGATTGAACTGGTTGGTTGTCAAACATGGCTAATCTAACCTGGTTGATTAAGTTTTTCACTGCAAATATTTTTGGGCAGCGCTGGCGCTCCGTCCGGACCAGCCCGCGCCGTTGGATCGATCCTACCGCGCCAATCCGACGCCGGACGCAGCGACTAGCAAGCGCAAGCCAGCGACTAGCAAAGGCATGTACGTACGATCATTTTCTCAATTAAATTTCTGTTTTTTGCATAAAATTCAAATAGGGTTCAAAATGCTTGGAATAAATTTCATAATTCTTCTAAAATCAAGAGCAACCCATTTTAAATACTTTTTGAATTTTTTGAATTTTTTATTTTTTTCCATTTTTTTGATGTGAACTAGAAGAAGGCACTTATGAAACTTATATCTACACTAGCGAAACTTGGCCGTGTTCTGATAAAACTTGGCCGTGTTCTGATGAAACCTGATGAAACTTTGATGTAACCTGATGAAACTTGGATGAAACCTGTTGAAACTTGATAAAACTTGAACTGACCTGATGAAACTTGGTGAAACTTGAAAAAACTTAGATGAAACCTGATGAAACTTGATAGTTCGGCAAAGTTTACAGTATGAAACCAAGTTTTACTAGGCAAAACCAAGTTTCGATGGCGAGCCCTAAGTTTCACCGAGATAAGTTTGAAGGATTATATGGCAACATATATCTTGTTTTGTTGAAAAATACGAGGAACAGCGTTAGCATAAGCGGTTTGTCAATTGGAGCATCCAGTTAAAAATTATGATTGCCGAAAGAATAAAATGCCCGTGGGCCCCACTTGCATGTGCATGCAGCTCTCACTCACGCTAGAGTGGCGCCCTCATCGGGCAGACATGCATGCATGAGTCCGGATCTGTGGGACTCCGTAAGCGTTCGAGAATATTTTTGGCACCTTTTTTTTATTTTTTTTTTAAAAATAATTTCTTAATTGCCAAACTATCTTGCGCCTGCCCTTATTCTCTTTTCTTTAAATGTATCCACCGCCCGACAACTCCAGCCATCCTATTTTCTTTCACGCCCCCACTTACCCAACACACCCCCAGGCCGCCACGATCATTTTTCCCTACCATCCCAGCGCGCAGCACGTTGTTGAACGACAGAGAACACCACTGTCACCCCGAGCTGCATCATTTGGAATGACCTGATCTCGATGATCAACATGAACAGCTGCATGGGAGGCAACATTGCCGGGAGTTGCCGAGATAACATGGACGTCGTCGCTACTAGTGTGTCAGCGTCATTGCATCGCCCCATAAAGTCCTTATACCTACACCTTGTACATGGCGAGTCGTGCCCTGGGCACACCATCTCATGCACGTGCGAAACCAAATTAAGTAGCTCGCGTTGGGCGCCAAATTAAACATGCACAATAGTCGATGTCTTATACAAGTCGTGGCTGACATGGTCCCGCAACAACCGGTGCTCCTTGCTGCCACCGGTGTTCAGCCAGCGAACCACTCTCTTGAAGGCGCCGAAATACCAGCATGCGACGATGAGAGCATCCATAGCAGCCTCCAATGTTGGAGTCATTTTTCCCGCCTACAGCTCCTGCTCCTGTTGTAGTAATCCCCAGCCTGCGCGAATCCTGCTGCTTCCTGCGATTTTTCCTGCCTGCATGCGCGTATTTCACTTTAGCTACAGTGTTTCGCCCGTGATGCAGGCTGCAATGACACTGATGCTGATGGGGATGCTCTGAGCCTACGATTGCATGTTGTGTTTGGGTCAAACTGCTCGCCTCCTATGCATTCACCACACCATGATGGTGGCATGAGGCCTAGGTGGGGGTCATTCCTGAAGTTTTCAGATTCATGCCACAACTCTGAAGACACATGAAGATATCCGACATCTAAAGCATCAAGTGGAATACTACAAACAACTAACATGATTGAGGGCTAAAAAAGATTAACTTCATATCTTTGCAAGGCATGGCAGGTCCTAGTAAATCATTCTTTCATGTCAAGTTTGTTCAATCTGTTTCCCTGCATAGAGGTTCTCATCGTTCAATTTGCCCTGGAAACTTTGTGGATAAAAGCAAAACCTCATTTTGCAATCTTGTATGAGACCATACTGTGATGATATATCAAGATTGTAGCGATATATTTTTCTTTCAAGGTACTCCACAATCTCACGTGTGGAAACGAAGAGCATGTATAAGAGTGTAGCAGAATTCGCAAGGACGGTTCGTATGTCAAGTGCCCATGCGTTGCAACGGAGCCCTCAGCGAGAACAATGATTAAGTGATTGCAGACCATTTTGTATATATTTAAGAGGTGATGTCGGACCATTCTGTTGTATTATTACATTTTTTTTCTTTATTTTTTTCCACTATTTCTTGAGTGTAATGATTTCCATGCAACGGACTTTGTTGTTCGAATGATTCATGAGTAATATTGATCATAACCCTCTTGAGTTTTCGTGTATGATTTTGATTTACTGTGAATGATTGGTAATCCAATCCTACCCGATGTGATGCTATTTTCGTTAGTGCATGAGACATCTAGCATTGTACGCCCGGCCCGCTGCGTCGGTTCGTCGACAAGGAGGAGCACGGCATCAGTCGATGCGCAGCGAAAAAGCAAGAGCCTTTACAGGCGCAACGGCCTGCGTACGTACGGCCCGATTAGATTAAAGATTAGGCAGAGGCTCGCCCGATCCCAGCATCGTTTTAGGCGCATAATTAACAACAATTAGGCTGCTTTTAGCTGCTAGAGGCTAGCGCTACCCGCTCCCCATCCCGGCGTGGCCACAGTGCCCTAGAGATCCCACGCACCCACCCCGCGAACAGACGGCGCGGCGGCGGCGCCGCGCGGCGACATTGCGCCGGCGGTGTGGGCCTCGCCGGCGCGGCGCCCCCACGCGCGCGGCCACCGACCCCCTCCCTCCGCATGCCAGGTGGGGCCGGAGAGGGCTGGGCAACGGCTTGACGGAGACGGCGATGGAGGGGGCGCGCGCGTGGGTTTGGATTGGACGGGGCCACTGGCCACTGATGGGGGGGAGGGAGAAATCGCGGCGGGCCCACCTCCACGCTGCGGTGGCAAAGGCGGCGAGGGGGAATGGTGCGGCGGGCAGAGCCCTGGACGGCGATCTGCCGCTCGCCGGCGTGTGGGCTCCACGTGTCATGCTCGGGGCACGGCGTCGACGGGGAATCGGGCCGGGGGCGATGCGAGGAGATCGTGCTTTCTCCTGCTAGCGCGAAGATAACTGCGCTAGGTGTACCCAGGGGCCAGCGGACGTGCACGAGATCTTTGCGTTCAATCTTCGCAAAAGTTTTGCTGCTGCGGCCTTCTAGAGTACTCCGGACACCTCTGGTTTGAAATTCTACCACCACCAAGGCACCAACACCGTGGAAATAGTGTTAGAGTAAAATATAAGATAGAAAAATATAAAGAATGTATAAGGAGAAATAAAATAATGATTAAAAAATGGATGAATAGTATTGGGATGTGGCTAGCATTGTGGATGCCCTTAGACAGTAAAAGTAAACTCGTTATGTGCCGCTTATGTGCCACCAAGCGTTGTCATGTTTTTGAATATGGCACTACAATTAACTTTGGTTTCACACCTATATACACCATCGAGTTTCTTCTTAGGTTCTGTTCTTTTGAGTTGATCTGCACGGTCGAATAGCCGAACGGTTGAAATGATTGAATTTTGACAACTTCTTGAGATAGTCTCGAGATTCGGATCCATTTCATTTGGCTTGCTTTTTAAAGCATCAGGACCCACCTTCGAAACAACGGAAAAATGAACTCAAAAAACTCAAAACATGTCTTTTCAAAACGTAGATAAACTATTAAGTTATTAAGCCGCTAAACTGAAAAGAACAAAGCCTTAATGCTTTTTACACACTCTCGTCACCTTCATTGACATGTATTATGACCAAAAGTAAATGACTGTAACATCCCAAATTTTTTATCCTGATTTGGCACGTTAATAATTTTCCTAAACCTCATAATTTAAAAGCATTAAAATATGTGCATCATGACATCATCATTTCATGCATTGTATTTAGATTATAAAAATAATTTAAACCTTCCAATTTATACCCTTGGTAGAAAAATATGGTATTTTGCTAATTTATAATATTTTCTTAAAACCAATCCCAAGTGGAATTATTTGGAAATATGTTAATAAATTTTGGGAAAGTAAAATATTAATTCCTAAGTGTTAATGTAATTAAAAAGAACATTTGAAAATGAAATGCCTTTGGAAATCTGAAAAATTAAAGTGTTTTATTTTCCCCGCGGCCCAAGCCGGCCCATTCCTCTTTTCCCTTTTTCTTTCTTTCCTTTCCCCTCCTCCTTCCTCTGGTTGGGCCTTACCCATTTCGCCATTTCATGACCAATCCCATCGCCCCACGGTAAGATCTCGCCGACAGGTGGGGTCCCCCTGTCAGCCTCCTCCTCTGTCTTCTTCTCCCCTGCGTCGCGCCCGTGTTCTCGCCATCGCCTTGTTGCCGTGCTCCCTCTCTCCTCGCTCCCGGGGCCTCACTGGCTCATCTCTCCACGCAGTCGTTTGCCCTTATCATCTTCCTCCGGACCCCTCCTCTCTTCCTTGTCTTATCGCCGGCCAAACCGCCTCGGTACCTTCGCGTCCAAGCATTCCCCTTCATGGCACCGGCCGGAATCGACGCCGGAGATTGCCAACCCGCGCGTCGCGTCAAAGATGTTCCGAGCGGAGCTCGCCTATAAATGGGGAACTGCTCCTCCTATGCTCTCTGCCCTACGCCGCCGCATTACTTCTCACCCGAGCCGGTGCGTTGTCAATCTTCACTACCTTGCCGCTGTTCCCTTCTTCCCCTTCCGCCTCGTCTCTTTTCCTCTGATCCGAGCCCTCTTTGGGTGTGACACGCAGGTTGTCCTAGTGGAGCTCGCGCCCTGGGAAATGAAGCCGCGTGGTCCGCATGTCCCGGAGCCCACGTCGTCGTCGCCGCCGTGGCCCTGCCGCCTCGTCGTCTCCGTCGGCCTAGCAAGCCCAAGGTAGCTTCCTCCGTCTACTATCTCCTTCTCGGCCAGTGGGATTGGGCGCCGGTTAGTCACCTCGCCGGAGCCGCGTTGTCTGCAAGTCGTCGCCGCCGTGAGTCACCGCGCCGCTCGGTCCGTCCATTCCCAGGGTCGGAAAGACCACCATTGTGACCGACTCGGCTAGCTTGTGCTCCCAGCGCGTTTAATTGGTTCGGGGTGGCCGGAATCGCCGCCGCCGTGGGCATCGTCGTCGCCGCCGGGAGCCTCCTCTGTTCTTTTCCCCTTTTACCATTGCCGAAAGCGCCGACAGGTGGGACCAAGGGAGGGCCCGCCTACCAGCTCGCGCGTGCCGCCTCTCCCGTCGCGTAGCGCCTCGGTTTGGGGCCGCCCCTTGTCTTGGGCCGCTTGGCCGAGCCGGCCCAATGCCGAGTGGCCTTTTTCTTTTATCTTTCTTTTGCAATTCCTGTTTAAAACCTTATTTGGTACCCTAAAGCAATAATTAAAAAATAGACAATGTGCTGTAAATATTCTATAAAAATTCAGAAAAATACTATATTGGTTTCTGGACCTAAGGAAATTTCATGTATGCATGTCATCCTGATAGCATCCATTTTTGGTTAAATAAATAGCTTTAGGTGCATCATTTCATGCGGGCTTAAGAAATGTTCATAATATTTCTTTTAAATAAAAATGCATTAGAGCTGCTGCATCTCCCTTTTCTTAAAACAGCAAGAATCATCAAACATTTTCTTATGATTGTTGTATTATTTTGCATTTGTGTGCGCGCGTTTAGGAGGTCAAGCCCCCGAAGACCCGATCGACGACGTCCCCTTCGTTTTCCCCGGAACCGATCAAGGCAAGTCCCCTTTGAACATGTCATGGAGCCATTTTCGGTTGTTTAGAAAATATTTACTAGATTTGAAAATATGCATGCTAGTTTAAAAATGATAAATGCCGTATTTACTAGACTTAGATATCATGCCGAATAGAAAGGTAAGAAATATGGTAGGATTAAACCTAAGGCTAAAATATGGATTGCTCATATTTAAATACTCCGTTGTGGTAGGATAAATACTTAAAATCTTTTATGCGGAATGAATAATCATTTGTGTGAAAGGAGGATATTGTTGAGAAATGTTTGGGAAAAAGAGGTGATTTAAAGATAGCGCATCAAGGGTGATGCTTAGTAGGAAATGATTTTCCTCTTACCCCAAAAACCTTCCGACTAGGGAGAGATATTTCTGTCGGTTGGTGCAGTACGACACCGTTTTGAAAACTGGGCTAAATATCAACTCTCTCCCAGTCTAAGAACTGCTCGTCCTATGATTCTATGAACTAAGCCATAACAGTACGACCTCGAACCCCGGTATGGGACGGCCCGGTCGTTGGCCCTCGTGGTTAGCGGTCTTGTGGCGAAACACCTTCGGTGCGTAGCCTCTCGAGGGTAAGGCGTACCCACTCTGCAGAGTTAAAACTGTCATGATAGCCGTGCTCATATGGTAGTTATTCATTATTAAAAACCAATTTAGAAAAGGGTTTTTAAACAAAGGATTTGAGATGAGTAAAGGATTTGAGAAAGATTTCGTTTGAGTTAGGTGCCACCGGCTACATTCCGGATTGGGGGTGGCCTACCGGAAAGTGTCGCGCGGAATGGACCTAACCGTTTTGAGAAAAGAAAATGAGAAAGGAGTTTATTCTCGCTATGGCACTGAGTCCAAGTGGCGAGAACCGTTTGAGAAGAGCCCAAAGAAAATGTTAAGATTTATTGTTTTTAAATTGCTTTGCCAAAACTAGGCTAATAAATGCATTTCCGCAAAATATCCTAAGCTCTCCTTGTACCGAGCCACATTTGCATACTTCCCGACTTGCGAGTACAATTTGTACTCATCCTCGTTTTCTCCCCTCCCTTTTTAAAATTTCAACAGCTGGTCCATCCGAGTATGGCTCGCCGTTCGAGGAGGAGGACCCGGATTACGACGAGGAGGCGTTCTCCGAGGAAGACTATGAATATTAGGGTTACGCGTTCCTACAGCCCTCGTGCCTGTGGGATGGATAAATTTCTAGATATTGTATTAGGCCTGTATCTCTGTGTACTCTGAATTGCGGCCTGCGAGCCATTGTTTTTGTTTGTACTGGACTAAGTTCCCTTTTGTAATAATCAGATCATTGGCAATGTTTCGTTTCTGTATAACTGTGTGTACTAGCCATGATCCTTGGGACTAGTACGTGATTACGCAGGTGGAATCCGATCTTGTAAATCTGGTGCCGACAGAATTGGTATCAGAGCCAGGTTAATTGGTCCTAGGACGTAGCCTAGAATTAGAGACCATATACTTTTTAAAAAGGAATAGTTGTTAAATAAATTCTTATTCTTCGCAGTCCATTTTTAACTGATGATCTTTTTGGAAATTTGTAGATGCCGTCGTTCGCGTCCAGCCTTGGAGTTGGCTACGGAGGTTTCGTGCGCCAGCTTCTGCTGATGCTGGGCACGTTTGGCTTCGGTGACCCCATGTATCATGGGGCCACTACTTCGCGCAAGGGACACACATGCTGGGTGGTGTGCATCACTATCTTTGCTGCGGGTCCACCGCCTACCCGTGGACCATTCTGCTACTCCGCCACCGGCGTCAGCTGCTCCGACACCATCCAAGACGTGTCCAGACTTGCTCTACATCGACTCCGCAGTCTGTTCACGCGTGAGCTGCACGTCTCCCCGCTTCGCTACTTTCCCTCTCGTCTGCCGAACGAGCTGTTCAGTCACGCTCGTACAACCGAGGGTGAGAGCGACCCGACGGTGTACCATCTTGCCGAGCTCGTTCAATCCCTGGACGGCGCGTGCACCATCGTCCTGCGGGAGCTGAACTCCGCCTACGACGCCAACCGCCAGCTGGAGCAGGCCAAGAAGGAGAGCTGTGACCTTAAAAAGCGCGACTCACACCACTTGGTGGAGAAGGTCCACCTTCGCAAGAGGATCCGTCAGTTGGTTCGCGAGAACCAGCGTCTCCTGGGGAATGCCGCTTCTTCCTCCGGGACTCCTACTCCTGCTGCTTCTTCCTCCCGCCCAAAGAAGAAGGATGTCGGCACCAACCCCATGTCCCAGCCCGAGGATCCTGCTGATCTTTCCATGTGCACCTTCGAGCTCTCCCCTAAGGATCTTCAGTTGGATCTGGGTCCAACTGGAGTGAGGGCTCCGCCCCCACCCTGGCCGAGTTGCCAGGCATACCTCTGATGGTCCGATCGCCGCCGCCTGGTTGGCAGCTCGCTGTGGATGTTGTTGATGATGATGATGAAGGGGAATACCCTGTGGAGTTGGTCTCTGAGTCCGAGTATGAGAAGGACTAGCTCGTAGCTCCCCTACCCTACGCAAGAGTCGTTGTCACTCTTTTCTTTTCCTTTTTCTTTTGCTTTCTTTCTTGTCTGCCGCTTTGCCGCCGGCCCTCCCTCTGAAGACCCGAGCTAGGCGGCTAGAGGGGGGGTAAATAGACGCCACAACATTTTTCGACGTTTCCACCAAAAACCCGAACAACTTGACAACTATGTGTACCCTTCACTTGGGTGCATGAGAGCCATGAAATATTTGGGATTTTGAAAACACAATCCTGGTTGTCAAGTGTTCAAAAGAGAGGAATCAATTCAAATCTTGCTTTAGGAAAGGAGATCAAGCCAAATGACCAAAGTGGCTTTCAGACAAGCAAAAGCAGATTCTTTCAGAACTTGTCCTCTAATGGAGCAGGAGGTTGGTGGCTTTCTGGTGCTCTAAAAATCATGGGAATTTTTCTCCCCATGTGTAAATGTGTCGTGAAGCACTCCACCAAAAATCCCCTCAAAACTCCTTACAGAAAAATCATGAAAAATCAAACAACACAAGCTGCTTTCTGGAAAGTAAAAGCAGATTCTTCAGAGTTTGTTTCTAATTGAAGTAGAGAGATGATGGCTTTATGTTACTCCAAAAATTGTGGGAATTTTTCTCCCTATGCAACCATGAGTCGTGAAGAACTCCACCAAAAATCATCTCAAGAATCCATCCACAGAAAAGATGAAAAATCAAACACCAAGAGCAGTCAAAAACTTCGAGCAGAAAGTTTGGGGCTCGGTTTTCACTTCATAGCTCCCAAATGGAGAAACCAGTGGACTTCCAATTTTTACCACAGATGGGTATATGAGTCACGCATCTTTTACAACTGGAATCATCCCAAAATGATTTTTCTAAATTTTTCTAAAAATAGTTTACTGACTGTCGCGCGGATGAAAGTTTCTGGACAGATTTGCAACAAGTCAAGAACTTGATCTCTTGCCTCTCATATGGTTGCAAAGAGTTTGGTAAATCATATTAGCAACCTCAAGACATCATAGACCAAGAAGAAACAGTAAGAAATCACCAAGACTCATCTCCAAATAAGAACTCCAAAAAGGAAACAAAAGAAAGAAGAATCTTGGAGCAAATCAACACAAGATGATCATGAAGATGAGAGATTTCATTGCATAGGAGTTGGGGAATTACAAACCACACTCCATGTTGTCACAAGCACTCTAAGTGCCACCCTTACACACCCAACTCACCCTCTATATTTCTGAAATTTCAGCTCTAAGGGGATGAGGGGGAGGTGCTCCCCTCCACCTCTATTTATAGCCCATGGGTGAGATGCCCTAACACCTAGAGCCCATCTCCACCCTTTATTTGAGGATGAGTGGTGTACAACACACACACTACAAGACACATTCCCGAGAGAGAATATTCTCCATATATTTCTCCGGGAAATATCTTCGTAGCATCTTCGGTCGCCAGCCCACGCCTGGGCCCACCGACCAGAACCAGCTTCGCCACCAGGTTACCGACGCCGCAGCCTCCAGCTGCCTCGGATTACTCGCCATGGCTAAGCTTCTCGAGTGCACCACCTCATGTGACCGCCAAGTCATCGAACTCGGTCGCCTGCATGCCTCCGGACGCACCAGCCTCCAGCTGTCCCCGCGAAGCGTCAGCCACGTACTCGTCGATACCTGCACCACTGAGATGAACACACACGAAACTAACACACCTTACCTCACCTGCAAGGTTAGTCCATCACAAAATTACCAACACAATAATTCCTTCATGACATCACAATTAGGAAGCCCTAACACACCACGTGTCAGCTTAAAAACCACCGGACCACGTCCGATCAGAACTATTACCTAGTCCAAGCTCAGCACAAGTCCGGTTCCAATTCCACGGTAATTTCCACAAATGCACCATTTAACATTCTTCAAACCACTTCAAATTTCATCTTGTCACATATATTTATCATCAAACAGGGGTACCCTCCACATGGGTCTCAACACCCTCAAATAATCGGGCCGCCTCTATAAGTGATGAGGACATCACCAGCGTGGATACGATCAATGTGACCGCTGCCCCTGCTTTCTCTCCGACCGCTACAACGACTACCGACGCTGCTCCATCTTCGTCGCCGAGGGGCCTTAATCCAGAAGCCCAGCCTTTCAAGCCTTCTCCGAAGAAGCGGCGCAACAAGTCCAAGACTCGCGAGGCCTCGACGACTCAAGGAAGGCCCACATGGAGGCCAAAGACGTCAAAAAGCTCGGTTCGGCTGTCCAGCAGCACGACAATTTCAAACGGGCATAACTTGGGCTCCCGAACTCCGATTTCGTCGTGCGACCACTCGTTGAAAATCTTAGGAGATATGCTTTCCAATGGATCCAGCGCCACACCTAAATTCGTTCAGGAGCGTCGGGAAAATGCAGAACAATGTTTCGGGCCAGAAGCTCAGGGTGTTGCGACACCATATTTTTGGGCCTATGGCCCATGTAACTTAGGGTTTTGGTGGGTGCCCCTGTTTTGGCCGCCCTACACCTCCTGGCCGCCGCTATATATGTGGCCAGTGCCTCTCTTTTACGCTTAGGTTTTGTTGTGTTTTGGTTGACCCCGTGTGTGTCCCTCCTCGTGTTCGCGTGTGTCGACTAGACCACCCGTGACGAGAAACAGAACCTCACCCTTGTTTCATTATTTATTAGTTATCAACTTGTTCTTGCTTGTTCTCGATTGCTAGCTGGTTCAAGGATCGATCGTGCTTGACTCGGTTGATCGCCTCGTGTGGTGACTTTGCGATTGTTCGGTTGCTGATCCCGTGGATTGGTAGCGTCGTCACTACACCAAATCGACATATCGTTCTCATCAGAAGATCGGGTCGACTTAGTGCGCATCAATAAGAGGGCCACCCCGCTGGTGATTCACTGCCCCGTCTCCCTGCCGTGCCGTGCCGCTTCTCCAGCCGCGATGAGGAGGAAGCTGGAGAGCCGCTCTGCGAGTCCTCGCCGCTCTCCGAGTCCTCGCCGCTCTCCGAGCCCTCGTCGCCCCGCGAGTCCTCACCGCTCCCCAAGTCCTCGCCGTCGGCCCGAGCCAAGCGAGTTTCGGCTGTTCCTCGAGGAGATGTGGCACTTCCCGCTCTGGATCACCGTGGTAACTATCCTACTCTGGTTAGTGCTTACCTGGTGGGCCCTGTGGACCCAGCCCTACTAGTTGGTCTGGCGCCAGTTTGGGTACCCCGCGCGTAGTTAGCTCGCGATTTGGGCTGACGTACCGGCTGTTGTGGTATCGCGCCCCTGTTTGTACTCTAAAAACTATTATGTTGTGTTATGCTATGTGTGTGCATTGTGCCAAGTTTGCATGTTTTAACTCATGTTTTGGAAAATCTGGGTATAGCTCTTTCCCCGTATTGTCTCTCGTCCTCTTGTCAGCAGATGGTGATTTCGCGCTAGGCTGGGCGTGGGTCGAGTCCGTGGTGGTGCTGCAAGCAGAGCTAGTGGATCCTGTCGACTTGGGAGGCGAGTTCAGTCAGTTCCAAACCCAGCTCGTTCTATATACCAAGCTTCCGTTGGAGGGCCTCCCATGAGCTCCTACTTTTTCCTCTCCAGCGCCATAAAGAAGATCCTCCCAAAATCCACAAGAAAATCAAGCCAAGTCTTCTACCCACCTTCCACCACCACCTCGTGGAGATCCCACTCTGAGAGAGTTCATGGAAATGCAGTTCCAGTTGATCCAAAACCTAGTGTGAGAGAGAGACAATGCTCCCATTCCTCCACTCGTGCCAACCCATCCACCAGCTCCACCTCCCATCCGCTCCCGTGTCAATGATTTCCTTAGAGCCAATCCTCCCAAGTTCGGTGGATCTGCTGATGCCATGGAGGCAACCGACTGGTTGAAAGCAATAGAAAAATGTCTGATTATGTTCCAGTGTGGAGACTTGGAGAGTGTCCAGCTCGCAGCGTACCAGCTTACTGGGGTCGCGTCTGCTTGGTGGGACACATTTTGCGAGTCTCATGAGGCTCCTGAGACGATCACTTGGGCCGAGTTTGTTGAGGCTTTTGAGGAGAACTATGTTCCTGACAGTTCGAAGGAAGCTAAGAGGCGTGAGTTTCATGCCTTGGTTCAAGGGAGCATGACCATGCACGAGTATCTCACTCAGTTCACCTTGCTGGCTCGTTACGTGCCCCGTGATGTTAGGAGTGATGTCGACAAGATTTACTTCTTCAAGAAGGGCATGGATCCTGAGATTCGTGCTCTGATCGACTCCACTGAGTTCACCACTTTCAAGCAGTTGTTTTGTCAGTGCTGGGAGAACCGTCGTCAGTGCCTTGCAGCAAGGAAGAGGAAGAGGGCGCAGAAGGATGTTCATTCTGGCTCTCGTTCCAAGGGACAGCGCACCCGTGGCCGTGGACCAGCTGTTCCTCCACGCCCACGTTCTCAGTGGGTGATGTCTCGCCCTGTGCCATAGTCAGCTCCGCCAGTTCGTACTCAGTTGTCTGCTCTCCCTAAGAAGGACCTGTCAAGTATCAAGTGTTTTGCATACCAGCAGATGGGACACTATGCCAGTTCTTGTCCCAATAAAGGTGATGTGTCTGCTCCGGCTCAAGCTAAAGCTGTCTTGCCAAGGCCGATGAATGCAGGCGGCTCGTGGAATTTTCCTCATGTCGATCTTTGTTTTCATTGGGCGTGGACGGGTGAACCACGTCAGTGTTGAAGACGCCCACGCTGATCCCAACGCAGTGATGGGTAAGTTTTGCATCAACTCCATACCCACTACTGCTTTATTTGATTCTAGTGCAACTCATTCATTCATTGCTGCATCCTTTGCTAAAAATCATGAGTTTGAAATAAGTGCATGAAAGAAACCAATGTTGATTAAATCTCCTGGGAAAGTCATTCGTACCACCTTGTTGTGCCCTGATGTTTGCATAAAAATAGAGGGTGTGAGATTCTTAGCAGACCTGGTGGTCATTGATTCCAAGGGAATCAAGGTGATATTAGGCATGGATTGGTTAGCCAAGTATAAAGGTCATATTGATTGTGCCTCTAAAACGGTCAAATTGACTATTGATGATGGCAAGGAAGTTCGGTTTGTTGCTAACTCGTGTCCTGAAAACCTGATTGCCCTCAATAAGTTGGAAGGGTCCGATCTAAAGAATATGCCTATTTTGCGGGAATTTCCTGATGTGTTTCCCGATGAGTTGCCAGGCATGCCGCCTGATAGAGATGTTGAGTTTGTCATTGACTTAGCCCCTGGTACTGCGCCTATCTCCCAAAGGCCGTACCGTCTTTCTGCAAATCTAATGGCTGAGTTAAAGAAACAAAGCGAAGAGTTGCAAGAGAAGGGATTTATACGCCCTAGTGCGTCACCTTGGGGTGCCCCAGTTATTTTTGTGAAAAAGAAGGATGGATCCTTAAGAATGTGTGTGGATTATAGGTCACTTAATGAAGTGACCATTAAAAACAAATACCCTCTGCCTCGCATCGATGATTTATTTGACCAATTAAAAGGGGCCTGTATCTTCTCGAAAACTGACTTAAGGTATGGGTATCACCAAATCAGGATCAAGGAGTCTGATATTCCCAAGTCAACCTTTACCACTCGGTATGGTCTGTATGAGTTCACCGTCATGTCTTTTGGCATCACCAATGCTCCTGCTTATTTTATGAACCTGATGAACAAAGTGTTCATGGACTTTCTGGATAAATTCGTGGTTGTGTTTATTGATGATATTATGATTTATTCCAAGTCTGAAGAAGAGCACGAGACCCATTTAAGGATGGTTCTAGAGAGGTTAAGGGAGCATCAGCTGTTTGCCAAGCTGAGTAAGTGTGAGTTTTGGATAAAAGAAGTATCTTTCCTTGGTCATTTCATTTCTGCTAAAGGTGTTGCTGTAGATCCTGAGAAGGTAGCTGTTGGTGATTGATAAATGGCCCATCCCGGGATAGGCCTTGGGCCGAATCCGTACCGGCCCACCGCGCGTACAAAAGGTCCAGGAGGCCACCTTTGGCCATACCGAAGGAAACGTCTAGCCCTCCAGGGTCTTCCCTAGGCTTGACCAGGTCAAAAGCCGCGCCCCGGTAGGGCACCTTCTGGGCTATCCTTAGCCCGGGAGAAGGTCCCGTGGATAGTCCGCCTATCCGTAGGCAGGTGGCGACAACTCTCATGTCCCACCACCTTTTCCCCGGCCTTGACTGGGAAGAACTGTGTCTCCCCGGGAACCCGCAGCCCGGGGAGAGGCACGCGGGCAGTCCTGTTTGTCGTTTGCCTCCTTTGGCAGGCGGCGATGGTTGCCACGCTACGCGACGCCCCCAACGGGTGGCGCGAGGCTGGCTCGGTCCAGTCAATGCTATATTGGGGATAAAGAAAAAGTGCTTTCTCCCTAAAGCACGATTCTTCCCCGTATCGGCATATCGAGACAAACACGTGTCATGTACTAACCTAAACAGCTTCACCCTGTAGGCTCTGGACCGGACAGAGTCCCGGAACAAGAGAAGAGTACCACCGCTAAAGCAAAGACCAGCGCGGGGCCCACCGAATCAGCTCCGGGAGGCCCGCCGCGCTTATAAAAGTAAGGCCCCAGATCCGTTCAAGGGGGCGATCAGGCACTCACATACGCAAGCGACCCAAGCCACAAGAGCAACTCCCGCATCCGAAGCTTCCTTAGCAATAGTCGTAGTCCTTAGTCGAAACCCCCTTGTAAGCTCGGGATCGGTGCCCCCAAGCCCGGTCTCGGCACCTCTGTACTGTTTTCCACCACATAATCAACAAGAGCTGGAGTAGAGCTATTACCCGGCAATGGGGGCTCGAACCAGAGTAAATCACTTGTGTCTTCACGGTTTGTGTTCGTTTCTTCCTTCTTCTCCCCCCCTGTTCTCTTTCTCACCGTACGAAGGACTTGAACCTGGATCGCCGAGTCGCACCAGGCGCTGTCCGGGAAGACCGCGCGGCCTGAGCCCCCGTGAGCTCGGCCGCTGCCCCGGGCTATTGAGAAGGGTGGTCGTTGGGCCTCACACCAACTACAAATTTGTCTGCCGGCCCATGGACCCGCTGCCCTTCAGGGGCGCGTTTCCCAGACACCGACAGCTGGCGCCTACCGTGAGGCCCACGAGCAGCCCTCAGCAGTCTGTTCCCTCGGACATGCCTGAGATTCCGAACAGCGACGAGGTTCTTGACCTCGAGTTCGATGAATGTGACGATCTAGACGACTTGGTCCCGTCGTACGAGGGCTGGCGAGAGGAGTACCTCTCCGAATCCGGGACTGACGAGATGGAGGTTGACACCTCTCTCGCCCCAAGGGCAGATCTTCGCCCCGAGGAGTCGCTCCCTGAGTTGTACCCCTTTGTCACAGACGTCAGCGAGACTCCCATGGAGTTCGAGCTGCTTGGTGACTCCGCTGCTTCCGCTGGCGACACCAGGACGTTTCCCCCGGCCTTGCGCGCGTCTCGCTGCGTCTTCACAGCCGCGGCCGACGATGACGTCGGGAATGAGGAGACCCAGGAGCAGCTGCGCCGCCGCACTGCAACCCGGGACTTCTTCAACGATGTCGTCCATCGCGTCATGGATGGGATCCGCCAAGAGGACAGTCGCCAGCGCACCCCACCGGGCCGTCGGCCGGTCGACTCTTTCGCCATCGACACGGTCGTCCGCGACCTGGAGAAGGACCCCGTGGCTTCACCATGACGGACCTGGGCCCAGCTTTCGCTGAGGGCCTCGGTGCCATCACCTGCGGTATCGCCATGCATGAGGAGCAAAATGGCGGCGAACGCCTGGACATCTGGCGTACGGACCGCTCCGGCCACAGCGGCACCCCAAACCGCTCTCAAAATCGTTCCCGTCGCAACCGCAGCTGCTCACGCCAGACTCAGACGGCCTCCTCTGCCGGAGGTTCGCCACTTGCCCCGGGCGGAGTGTTTTCCCGCCTGGGCCCACTTCGGGATGCCTCTCCCCCGAAGGCCGCGCCAGGATGCTCCGCCTTCTCCCGCGCTCTCCGTGAGGCGCCATGGCCCCCGAGGTTCAAACCCGGGCCAATCGAGAAGTTCGACGGGAGTAAGAATCCCGAGGAGTTCCTGTCCATCTACACCACCGCCATCCGGGCCATGGGGGGAGACGAGGCCGTCATGGTCAACTATTTTCCCACTGTGCTCGAGGGCATGGCCCGAACCTGGCTGTTCAACCAACGGCCTGGTTCCATCCGCAACTAGGCCCAGCTTCAGGATGCCCTCCGCACGAGCTTCCAGGGATGTTACGCCCGCTCTGGGCATCCCCAGGACCTCAAGCTCGTGGTGCAGCGAGACGATGAGAGTCTCCAGGATTTTGTTTGCCGGTTCGTGAGGGCCCGCAACATGATCCCCTGCATCTTGGACGAGGTTTTCAAGGATGGAGTGAGGGACCGGCGCTACACCGAAGACCTCGAGCTCCACCCGGTCTATACCGCGAGTGAGCTCTTCCGCACCGTGGCCCTTTACGTCAACGCCTCTGAGGCGGTTGAGCGCAAGAGGGGCCGCGCCAAGAAAAAGGCCAAGGTCGGCGATGGCCCGGGCAAGGCCGAGGCAGATAAGAAGAAGAAGAAGCGGCTGGAGTAGCCCGCCAAGTTCATCACGGCGGTTGAGCCCGATCAGCTCGAGAGCCCACCTCAGTGGCGTCCCGCCGATCGCGCCGCCAGAAGAAGACCAAAGCGATGACCTCCCCCACTGGAGCAAGGCGGCGTGGCGGCGAGGGCTCTCGAGGCCGCCTCCCGTCCGCAAAGAAGAAGCAGTAATAGAGGTGAGGACCCGTTCCATGACCCCATCTTTTTCGCCGCTTTCCACCACAAGGCCAACGGCCACGACTGCGCAAGAATCGCCGCCGCGGGCCCGCCAGATGGAGGACTTCTACGCTGGCCGCAGTCTTATGCCTAAGCTACCTGAGGACACGGCCGCGGCACCTCCTCTGCAGGGCGGCCAAGACCAGGGCTTTCCTGAGGCCCGCGGCCACGTCGCCGTCATCTTCAGCGGTACGTTAGCCTACACCTCCCGCCGCGAGCTCAAGGCCACGTTCCGTGAGGTCCTCCACATCTCCCGCGGCGAGCCCGTGGCAGAGTCCCTGCCTTGGTCTAGCCAGGCCATCACCTTTTCAGTGACGGACTGCCCGGCCGGGCTATCCAAGCCGCAGCGTCTCCCGCTGGTACTCTGCACCACCATTGGCAACACCCGGGTTGACTGCGTCCTCTTGGACAGCGGGAGCTCGCTCGACATCATCATCGCGCGTGTTCTGGGCCTTATGCAGGTCCCGCACTCCAAGATCCGGAACATCACCGTCCCCTTCCATGGGATCGTCCCAGGGTCGTCGCTTCGCCCCGTCAGGCAAGTCGTACTGCCCGTCACGTTTGGCTCCTCTGCCAACTTCCGGACGGAGTACATCACCTTCGAGGTGGTGGAAACCGACCTCCCCTACAACGCCATCTTGGGACGCCCCGCGCTCTCCAAGTTCATGGTGGTCTCCCACCACGCCTACCATTGCCTGAAGATGCTGGCGCCAAAGGGAGTCATCACCGTCCGGTGGAACCACAAGACGGCCCTCGACTGCGACGAGACCGCGCTGGCCATGGTAAGCCAGCTCCCTACCCGTGGTCCCAGCAGCAAGGAGCACTCCACAGCATGCCCAAAGGTGGCCCTGCAGCCGTAGGAGCCCACCAAAACCATCATCCTCCAGACCCCTCCAAGGTGGTCCACGTGGGGACAAACCTCGAGCCTCAATAGGAACTCGAGCTCATTACCTTCCTCAGGGCTAACAAGGACGCGTATGCATGGGAACCGTCCAATATGCCCGGTGTCCCAAGGGAGGTGATCGAGCACTGAGCTAGCTGTCTGCCCGACAAGAAACCGTAAGGCGTTGTCGAGGCGTGTTCCCGACTGGAAGGCCAAGATCATCCAAGACCAGCTTGGCAAGCTGCTTCGAGCGGGCTTCATCCGCGAAGTTCAGCACTCCGATTGGCTTGCGAACCCAGTCGTCGTCCAGAAGAAAGGCGGCAAGTGGCGCATGTGTGTTGACCACCGTGACCTTAATTCCGCCTACCCCAAGGATAACTTTCCCCTTCCACGCATAGATCAGCTAGTTGACGCTACGGTGGATTCAACCTTGATGAGTTTCCTGGATGCCTATTACGGTTACCATCAGATCGCGTTGTGTAGAGAGGACGAAGAGAAAACCGCCTTTGTAACGCCTTTCGGCACATTTTGCTATACGACCATGTCTTTCGGTCTCAGAAATGCTGGCGGCACGTTCCAGCGTCTCATGCAAAAAACTCTCCTTGATCAAATAGGGCGCAGCGTAGAAGTCTACGTGGACGATATCGTAGTCAAGAGTAAGGACGCCCGTGATCACGTGTCCGACCTACGAGAAACCTTTGACAGCCTGAGATAGCACCTGGTCAAGCTAAACCCCGAGAAATACGTCTTTGGCGTCAAGTCCGGCATGCTCCTAGGCTACGTAATCGGCGGGGCGAGCATCGGTGCGAACCCTGAGAAAGTCGAGGCCGTTGAAAAGATGAGGTCGCCGACCTGCGTAAAGGACATCCAGTCCCTCACAGGCAAAATGGCGGCGTTAAGCCATTTCATCTCCCGCCTCGGAGATCGAAGCGCGCCCTTCTGCAAGTTGCTTCGAAAGCACGATAGTTTAGAGTGGACTGAGGAGGCTGAGGCCGCGTTTCTGCAGCTTAAGCAGTACCTTGCCTCACCACCCGTCCTCACCGCTCCCAAGCTCAGGGAAGTACTCCTACTGTACCTCTCAGTGACACCAAACGCCGCAAGCGCGGTGCTCGCAGTGGAACGAGAAGGGAAGCAGCAGCCCGTCTACTACGTGAGCGAGGTGCTCACCAGGCCAAAGGAGCGCTATCCCGATCTTCAGAAGTTGTGCTATGCTTTGTTGATGGCCTCGCGCAAGTTGCGTCACTATTTCCAAACCCACCAGATCATTGTCCCGACCACTTACCCGATCAAGAACATTCTCCGAAACCCGAAGGCCACAGGCCGGGTTGCGAAGTGGGGAGTCGAGTTGAGTGAGTTTGACATCTATTTTGTATCCCGTACCGCGATCAAGGCCCAGGCTCTGGCTGATTTCGTTGCAGAGTTGACCAGACCGGATGAGCAAGAGAAAGGCTCTCTAGGTCAAGATAGGGAGGAAGGTCGGTGGACTCTGTTCTTTGACGGTTCACATCAGTCCGGGCTATCAGGATGTGGTCTTGTTCTCATCTCCCACAACGGAGAGCGACTCCAGCACGTCATACAAATACACTTTGCGGCTACCAACAATGCCGCAGAGTATGAAGCCCTAATTACGGGTCTAAGAGCATGCGCTGCGCTCGACATTAAACGACTTGTTGCGAAAGGGGATTCGTAGCTTGTCGTCCGCCAGGTCAGGGAGGAGTTTCAGGCAACCGATGACTCGATGGCGCAGTACCTGGCGGAAGTGTGGAAACTGGAGAAGTGTTTCACGAGTTTCGAAATCAGCTACATTCTCAGAGAAGAGAACGGCGAAGACGATAAGCTCTCCAAGCTCGGATCCTCACAAGAACCGGCCCCGCCGGAGATGCTAGTGCAACACCTTTTAAAGCCCTCCATTCCCTCTGGAGAGGAGGCCACGGGGACGCCTACTACCCCCCACACCGAGACATCCGGTACTGTCTCATTCCTCGAGCAAAACACCTCCTGGATGACGCCATTCATCCAGTTCTTAGAGCAGGGACATTGCGAGGGCCGCTGGCGTTCGGCTAAAAAGGCGAGCCCGAGCTTACCGTCTGCACGGGGGCTCGCTGTACCAAAGGTGTGCTAATGGCGTGCTTTGCAAGTGCGTTACCTAAGAAGAAGGTAAGTACCTTCTAGCCGACATACACGAGGACATCTGCGGCGCGCACGCCTCACACAGAACCCTCGTCGGCAAAGCATTCTGCATGGGCTACTATTGGCCCACTGCGATGAGCGACGCAGAAGCTTTGGTCAAACGCTGCGAAGTTTGCCAGTATCATGCGCGGATGACATACCAGCCCGCGTATGAGCTGCAAACAATTCCACCGACGTGGCTGTTCGCGGTTTGGGGCATGGACCTCCTGGGACCATTCCCCAAAGGCCTCGGAGGAAGAACGTACTTGTTCGTAGCCATCGACACCTTCACCAAGTGGATTGAGGCCGAGCCGTCTCCAGCATCACAGCAACTGCCGCGGTACGTTTCTTCCGGAGCATCGTAGCAAGATTTGGAGTGCCCAGCAGAATCATCGCTGACAATGGCACCTAATTCACGAGCCGGGAGTTCAACGATTACTGCGAAGAAATTGGCATGAAGCTCACCCTAGTCTCTGTGGCCCACCCACAGAGCAACGGAGCAGCTGAATGAGCTAATGGACAGCTAGTCCAAGGCATCAAAAAGTGAGTCTACGACGCCCTCAAGGCAAAACAACAAGGTTGGGTCGACGAGCTACCGTCAGTCCTCTGGGCAGTCTAGACAACGTCCAGCCGGGCTACAGGAGAAACTCATTTCCGACTCGTCTATGGCTCGGAGGCCGTCCTCCCAACAGAAATGAGACTAGGATCCGATCGCGTTGACTTCGCCAGCTTCGTGGTCAACGACGAGGAGCGGCAGCTTGACCTCGATCTACTTGAGGCGCGCCGCGAGCAATCCCTACTCTGAGCTGCGGCCTACTAGCAGACCCTACGCCGTTACGCAGCACGAAACGTACATACAAGGACCCTACAAGTAGGAGACCTGGTTCTACGACGCATTCAGAACCTTGCGGGCTCCAACAAGCTCTGCCCCAAGTGGGAGGGACCGTACAAAGTAGTCAACGCAGCGCGCACGAGCTTAGTACGCCTTGCGGACAAGGATGGGAACGAGCTCCCTAGCTCATGGAATATCTCCCTTCTACGACGCTTCTACGCTTAATCAAGTCGTAAGTCTCCTTTCATTTCAATTCAATTCAATTTCAAAAAAAAAAACCAAACCTCCCCCTAATCACGAGTCACGCTGGGTTCAATTAACGTCCATCTCAAGCAGGCCCGTGGCCAAAATCCAATGGCTAAGGATAAAGCACTACGGAGCACTTCTACGACGGGATAAGCTGACCTCTCGCACCCTAATAAGTCTCCGCGCAGTGTGGAATTTCCGCGGCCTAAGGTACATTAAGCCCACGTCAGGTTTGTTTGAATTGCTAACTTGGCTCGCGCGGCGCGAAATTTGAGATATTTTCTTGTGCAGAATTTTTCCTAAGTCCTTAACCGCTAAGCCCAGACGCCGCTGTGCCTAATGAAGCTTGAAATTTGGGGTTTTTAATTTTTCTAAGTCCTTAACTTCGCCAAGCCCGCATCGTTGCGCGGCCTAACGAAGCTCGGGGGCTGGGAGTTCGCGCGAATTTTTTCTAAGTCACCCTAGTCTTTAGACCGCGCCCAACATCAAGATCGCACTTGGACTTGGCCACGGGCCGGGGGCTGGATGATTAGGCGCACCAAAAAAATCTTTCCAAAGCAAGCTGTTTGCCTAAATTTCCTAAGTTCTCCTCAGAACTTCATTACTGTTCATCTAGTTCCCCTGTGTTTGCATTACAGATTCACGCAGGAAAGGGATACGAGCAAGATCAACAGGACAGATTCATTAACGAAGCTGCATTTCACACAGAAGATCTTACAAAGATCGGGATTCTACAAGCAAAAGGGAACCTAGCGTCCCGGACTACCGCAAAAGAGGGCGCCGCGCCCTTACAGCTGCGACGGCGCCCAAATCCTAGTACTACTTCGCCGCTCCTAAGAACGGCATTGGCGATGAGCCGGCGGAGCTGCGGACTCCGCCGATGGCGACGACGATGACGACGATGGCGTCAACAGGTCCGGCGCGGGCACCGACGGTCCCGGCGCGCTCGGATGCCGCCTCCTCCACCGCTGGTAAATGATGGAGTCCATGAGCAGCGGCGTCGGCGCCGCCACGACGGCCTCCGCGACCGCCTCAACTTCCTCCTCCGCCACGGCCTGCGGCGGAGCCTCCTCTTCCTCCGCCGCCAACGCGGCGGCGTACGTGGCATCGGCGGCGATCTGTGCCGCCACCGCGTCTTCCTCCTCCTCCTCCGCCGCGAGCACAGCTGCTAGCGTCGCGGCCGCCTCTTCGTCGGCATGGAGCTGGGCGACGCCGCGGCTTCGGCCGCTTGGCGCGACGACGGGTTCGGCCGTCCACCTCCTCCGCCGCTGGCTGGATCGACGGCAACGGAGGGGGCGGCGGCGATAGATCCTCCGTCGCCGCCACCAACCAAGCGTGCAGATAATCGGAATCAGCGCCGGAATTAGAAGACATGCTCTCTCCCCTTTCTTTGCCTTCTCTCACTGCTCTTCCTCTGATTCTCCCACTGGCTGTGAACTTCGTTTTTTGGCCTAAGACCGGAGAAGACTGAGATGGGGGCAACACAACGCACTGCGCCTCACTTTATGTAGGCCGGCGGCTGTGCAACGTCCCGTCGCGCTGCAGGCTACCCGAAGCGTCGCTGCGCTCGAAGGGACAAGCAATTAAAACCCACTGTGCGAGCTGGAGAGGCGCGCGCATGCGCCGTCTCGCAGAATGCTAATCGCGTCGGTCGCCGCGTGACACATGTCTCGGTCCCGCTGTCAGTGGCAAAGAAAAAATCGCTGCGTATCAAGGCTCACTGTATAGGCCTGGCCCACCACTGCGAAGAAGGCCCAACGGCGTCTCCGCGGCCTGAAGCGTGGCTTAGGCCGGGTACACGAACCGTCGCGGGTGGTTTTGCCTCCGCATCCGTGCTCGCAAGCGTGCCCCGTGCGGCCGAACAACGTGTTGCTACCGCAGAGCCACAAAGGCGCGCGATTTGACGTAATAAACTAAGGGGAAAATGGCTAAGTCCTTCGGCGACCGCACAATACGTGATGCTTATCCGTTAAGCGAGCGTTTAAAATAAAATACACAAATATTCATGGCGCGGAGTTCGGGACAAGGGGGGCTCTGGTCAAGCTATGACCCGCGCTGCAACTTGAGCCTTTCTAGCTCGGTTTCTAAGTCCCGGATTTGCTTTCGCGCCTAGAGCAGCTCTATGGCCTGCGAGTCCATTTCATTTCGTTCCTGGCGCAGTTTAGCCCGGGCTTCGACAAGCTCTTGCTCCTGCTTCCTCAGGGATTCTGCCTCGGCTTTGGACTTCGTCTTGGCCTCCCGAAGCGCAGCAATCTCTGCCACGAGCTTGTCGCGGGTTTCCTCAAGCCCGCGTACGGTGGAATTGCGCTCGGACAGAGTAGCCTCCAGCTCCTTGGAGGCCGCCTTCTTGCGCCTGCGCTCTTCATCAAAAGCAGCCCGGGCTCGGTCTGCTTCTTCACGGGCCGCCTGGGCTTGACTCACCGCGACCTCCTCCGTCTCCTGGGCCCGGGCAACCCTCGCCATGGCCTCCTGCGCCATTTGGAGCACGACCTCTAGCTCGGCGACGCGGGCCGTTCCACGAATCTCGCTCTCAGCGGCTAGCCCGTTCGCGCGCTCTATCTGAGCCCGGGCTTGCGCAAGATCAGCGGAGAGGCGTTCGATCTTCGCCGCGTCATCATCAGACTGCCCACTCGCCGCCTCCATCAGCGAGGACGTTCCAGCAAGGAGGGCATAGAACTGAAACAGGGGAAAACAAATCAAGACACGAAAAGGTCAGCGCCTAAGCATAATGTACAGATTCAAGGGTGTTACCTTCTTATTGAGAGCGAGCATGCTCTTCACCCTCGCTTCAACGGCGCCACGCACGGTTCGATCGAACCCGCGGACGTGCGCCTCATGGAACGGAAAGGGCGGCAGCCTACTGACTCCTGGCTGCTCTCCTCCAACGGCGCAGAACGTGACAACGCTGGTGGTGCTGCCGAAAGCAGGGCTATCGTTCCAACTGCGGCCGCTTGCCTTTCGGCGTCCTCCAGCTTGGCCGCAAGCTCGACCTTCGCCGCTGTCGCTTGCTCCACGGCCAGTTTAGCCTCGCCAAGCTGTGCCCTGACACTCGCCAGCGCGACGTCCAGCTCATCCACCCTCTGCTTGGCCTGCCATAAGCTCGGTCGGCTCCTCCAGCCCGGGAATAGGATAGATCTTTATGGGTGGCCGGCCTTTCCCGGCAGCGCCCTGCGCCCTGTCGGAGTCCTGCTGCTCTACCCATTCTGGGGTAGCAGAGATCCAGCCCACGGACGCCAGCGGGGCCACGCTGGGCATCGAGACGCCTATCCAACCCAGCGGCGTAAGCACACGCACCGGCCAAACCCAGTTAACTAGCAGCATCCGTCGGTCAGGCGCCGGGAGCGCTTTCCCAATCGGAGTCTTGAAGTAGTCGGCAATTCCTCGGCTATCGATCGGCCACCATCCATGCACCGTGCATCCTTCAACTCGCAGGGGCGTGATCCACAGGGAATCCGTGCCGGCGTCGACCTTCACCGTTTCCGCGACCTCATCAGAGGTGTCCAGCACCTCCACCGGTAGGCAAGCCGATACCCTCCGCGGACCGGTTGGCTCTTGCTCCGCGAGTCCGTTGGCCTCATCAATTCGGCAGCCTCCAGCCACTGCAACAAGGGTACCCCTCCTTCAGGATTGATTGGTTAGCTCTTGGCCGCCACGGTTTCAGCAGAAGGAGGTAACAGCTCAGCTGCTACCTTGGCGCTACACACTGTAATCAAAGGTGCACATAGCAATTAGATGCGGGAGCGTAATGACAACGAGCAGCGCGGGAGACTTACGCGCTGGTTCAAGCTCCGTGTCCTCATACACCCTCGGTGTAGGACGTAGAAAAAGCTCCGTTTCTAGCCCACTGACACGGCTTGTGTTGGGCATGGCCGGTTTCTTCCGGCCCGCAGGGACCTTCTTCGTGGCCCCCCACCGCGGCGTCACTACCGGCAATGAACCTGCCGCCGGCACGACATCCTCGTCGTCGCTGCCTGGAGCAGGCCGGTACGTCCTCTTCTTCTTCATAGGCCCCGTGCCCTGGACGCACGCAAAAAGCAGATCTTAAGGGCCGCTGGACATACAGTACTCGACCTACGCCGAAGGGAAAGGGCTCACCTGCGCCGGCACCATAAGCTTCCTAGCATGCATCTCCGCACTTGTCCGCGCTGAAGCCGCTGTGGTCGATGCCGGCACCGAGCTCCGCTCAGCCGACATCAATGACAGGGCGGACGCCGCCGGCGATTCCCCTGGCGGCGAGCGCGCCGCCAATGGTTGCACAACCAAAGGCTCCCCTGCGGAGCCCGTGGCTTGCGTGGCTTTCTAGGCCACCTTCCTTGTCCTCTGCAAGCAATCGACGCAATCCGTCAAGGCCTCAAGGGCGCGCGCAGCCAGGAATTCAATCAAACACCTTACGGGCACGTACCGCGGATAGTTTATTCCTCACCAGTCTCTTGGGATGGGGATTCTTGTCCATGGGCAGCAGCATGCCCGTGATCCTCGCGGCGTCGTCGGCTGGGAGTCCTACAAAACATCGCGGACGATCAAGACGTGCGCCGGCTTGGAATCAAACAAAACAGCGCGGCGGGCGCATACCTCGATGGAAATCCTGGTCCGGATCCTCCCAGCCGCCCATATCGCTGACGCACCGCTCGCGACGCCCCAGCGGGCTGATCCGATTGCCGGACGAAGCTATTGACGACATCGTAGCCCGTCAAGCCCTTCTTAGTGAGCTTCTCCATCTCCGGCAGGGTCTCGCTGCGCGCAAAGATCGGAGTGTCCGGCGCGGCTGAAGAATAATCTAAGTTCGAGGCCCCGCGGTTCAGGTAGAACCACCGCCGGGCCCAACTGTCGACCTTCGTCCTTACCTCGTACTCCGAGTACGATTGTTTCCCCCGCGCCCGGCGCGCGGTCCGGTAGAAGACCCCGCCGTTGCCCACACGGTGGCCGACGGGCTTCAGCTCGATGTAGTGCTGGAGGAGGCTCACCGTAGGCCGTACCCCGCAAAACGCTTCGCACAGGTGCGCGAAGATGGACAGGTGAACATAGGACTGCGGGGACAGATTCCACCATCCTTTCCCTCGCAAGAGCACTATCTCTGACAAACACCATGGCGGCAGGAAGCGAGAAGACAGGAAGCAAGATGAAGGGACGAAAGCAAAGGCAAAGGGGATGATTCTGCAGTAAGAGTTCCCCCTGAGAAGCGATGCCTTTTAAAGGAAGGCAACGGTCGAAGCAGAGAATGTGGGAGTCGTGCCCAGGGGGCATAACTGCCCCACCTTTCCGTCAAATCGAATTCAATGCTTAGGCTTCGGCCCCCGTGGCTCCAGAAAGCCCCAGCCGAATCTTCCCGCGCAGCGCGTAGGAGGTAATTTTCTCTAAACCTCAGACCGGCTCGCCACGCGACCCACTCGAGGCTTGGGGCTGGCTGTTGGTGATTGATAAATGGCCCGTCTCGAGATAGGCCTTGGGCCGAATCCGTACCGGCCCACCGCGCATACAAAAGGTCCAGGAGGCCATCTTTGGTCGTACCGAAGGAAACGTCTAGCCCGCTAAGGTCTTCCCCGGGCTTGACCAAGTCAAAAGCCACGCCCCGGCAGGCGTCGCGCACCTCCCAGGCTATCCTTAGCCCAGGAGAAAGTCCCGCGGATAGTCCGCCAGTCCGTAGGCAGGTGGTGACAACTGTCATGTCCCACCACCTTTTCCCCGGCCTTGATCGGAAGAATCAGATCTCCGGGAACCCGACCGGATAGGCACTGTGGCGATCCGGTTTGTCGTTTGCGTCCTTTGACAGGCGGCGATGGTTGTTACGCTACGCGACGCCCCCAATGGGTGGCGCGAGGCTGGCTCGGTCCAGTCAATGCTATATTGGGGATAAAGGGAAAGTGCTTTCTCCCTGAAGCACGATTCTTCCCCGTATCGGCATATCGAGACAAACACGTGTCATGTACTAACCTGAACAGCTTCTCCCTGCAGGCTCCGGACCGGACAGAGCCCCGGAACGAGACAAGAGTACCATCGCTAAAGTAAAGACCAACCCGGGGCCCGCCGGATCAGCTCCGGGCGACCCGCCACGCCTATAAAAGGAAGGCCCCAGATCCGTTCAAGGGGGCGATCAGGCACTCACATACGCAAGCGACCCAAGCCACACGAGCAACTCCCGCATCCGAAGCTTCCTTAGCAATAGTCGTAGTCCTTAGTCGAAACCCCTTGTAAGCTCGGGATCGGTGCCCCCAAGCCCGGTCTCGGCACCTCTGTACTGTTTTCCACCACATAATCAACAAGAGCTGGAGTAGACCTATTACCCGGCAGTGGGGGCTCGAACCAGGGTAAATCACTTGTGTCTTCACTGTTTGTGTTCCTTTCTTCCTTTCTTCTCCCCCTCTTCTCTTTCTCACCGTACGAAGGACTTGTACCTGGATCGCCAAGTCGCACCAGGCGTTGTCCGGGAAGACCACGGGGCCTGAGCCCCCGTGAGCTCGGCCGCCGCCCCGAGCTGTTGAGAAGGGTGGTCGTTGGGCCTCACACCAACTACAAATTCATCTGCCGGTCCGTGGACCCGCTGCCCTTCAGGGGCGCATTTCCTAGACATCGACAGTAGCATCTGTGGTCGACTGGAAGCAACCGAAATATGTGACCCAAGTAAGAAGTTTTCTGGGTTTGGCGGGATATTACCACCGGTTCATCGAAGGGTTCTCCAAAATAGCCCGTCCGATGACCAACCTGTTAAAGAAAGAAAAGAAGTTTGAATGGACCGCCAGCTGTGAAGACAGTTTTCAAGAATTGAAGAAGCGCTTGACTTCAGCCCCTGTGCTGATTTTGCCTGATATTCGCAAAGACTTTAAGATTTACTGTGATGCGTCTCGTGAAGGTCTTGGTTGTGTCCTGATGCAAGAAGGGAGAGTGGTGGCTTATGCATCTTGTCAGCTTAAGCCGCATGAGCAAAATTATCCTACTCATGATACTGGAGTTAGCTGCTGTTGTGCATGCCCTGAAAATTTGGAGGCATTATCTCATAGGGAATAGTACTGAGATCTTTACGGATCATAAGAGTTTTAAGTACATATTCACCCAGCCTGATCTGAATCTAAGGCAAAGATGTTGGGTGGAGTTGATCAAGGATTATGATGTGGGAATTCACTATCACCCTGGCAAGGCCAATGTGGTGGCTGATGCTCTAAGCCGTCGTCCCGCCTGTAATCACCTTCGGAGTGAGGAGATTTCACTGGATTTATGTCAGGACCTTCTTAAGCTAAATCTTGGAGTGGTGAAAGTAGGCCACTTGAACTCGATGGAATTGCAGCCCACTTTGCTCAGCCAAATAAAAGAAGCCCAAAAAGGGTGATGAAGAAGTTCAAGAGATCAAAGGCAGAATAGTGAAGAATAAAGCACCCAACTTTTCTGTTGATGACGAGGGTGTGCTTTGGTTTAAGAAGAGGATTTTTGTGTCTAATGTCAGTGCACTAAGGGAGCTTATCCTTAAAGAAGCTCATGACAGTCTTCCTAGTGGAAGAACATATCCTAAACTTCTCTAGCATCTTCCTAGTGGAAGAAGAGGAGAGAAGGATGGAGGAAAGCAAAGGAGGCAAGAATAAGAAAAGAGTGTGGGATGGAATAATTTAAGCTTAAAACACCAAGAAACCCTAACGAGTAAGCCAAATAGAGAACTAAAGGCAACCATAAATCAGAACCATTCATTTCTTTGACTCCAACAGTCTCTTTTCCTCTTTATCTTCTTTAGTTTCACTTCCTCTTAGCGTTATCATTAAAAAAAGGAAATCAAGATGATAAGAGTGACGGTAGACGATAACAATGTAACATGAACGGGAAGGGGGCATAATGCCGGCACCAGAGTGGCCTCTTGCTCTCTTGCCACTTAACCATGTGTTACCTAGGCCCGTCTAGTAGTCAACAACACCCATGACTGCACATCAAAGCACGTGACTACGTAAGAGGGTATCATAGCTAATGTTTTTATCTAGGCCAAATTTGTGGCATAGTGCCCTCGAGCATCTAAGTGGTTTTAGTGGCTGTTTGAGGTAATACTGGTCATCATTCTATTGCTAAGCTGGACCGTGACGATTTTTAACGGCAACATTGCTTAAAAAAGAAGGTAATGAACACCTTGCATTCCTTTGCAGTCTCATCAATGCTACAATTATTTTATTCCCTCAATATCTCTGAACAATCATTGGTAGCCTTGAAATAATGATTTCTCCGGGTGGTTAACGTCCCATGCTTCCTTAAAAACAGAAGTTGCCTGGCGCGGTGGTAGCCGTAGCAATTCGCCCCTTTTGGACGAACAAAGTAGGCAGGAGCGCACGCCGCACCAACTCCGCGGCTGCTTGCCGTTCGTTATTCGCCCTCCACGACTCTGATGAGCTGTGCTGCCGCCGCTTTCACCCTCACTAATCATCCTCCTCCTCCTCCCTCCTCCCCACTCCTCGCCTCGCCGCCTCCTTCCCCCTCTGATCCTCTCTCTCCCTCCCCCTCCCTCCTGCACGCGCACGAGCAGAGCAGAGCAGAGCGGGACGGAGGAGCAAGGCGACGGCGGGGAGGGGGAGGGCGCGGCGATGGCGGCGGCGTGGGGCGGCACCACGCAGAAGTGCGCCTCCTGCGGGAGGACGGTGTACCCGGTCGAGGAGCTCGCCGCCGACGGCCGCGTCTACCACCGCCCCTGCTTCCGCTGCCACCACTGCAAGAGCACCCTCCAGGTCTCTCTCTCTCTCTCTCTCTCTCCCCCCTTGACCAGAGTCCCGCTGTTCCGATCCTTTCGCTTTGCGCTCGGCTACAGTGGAAGCCGCTGGAGGGTAGGACATGATTCTGTTAGACTGTTGCTGTGCTTAGCTTTTGTGATCCTAGCTATAATTGGGAGCTTTACTGTGACTGCAAGAGTACTTACCAGTACTTGAGTATCATATCTTGCTCACTGAGTCACAGTCACTGTCCTTGCTTCGGATTGTTCAATTGATGCTCTGGTTGGTAATCCTTATCGTGGTCTTACCGGCCAGAATAGAAGTTTGGTTGCATGTTCATATCAACTGCGACGACCGTGCAGGATCAGCGCGCGGGATGAGTTGTTTCCCATTGTACCTCTGCTTGAGCTTGTTCTTATGGCGTAGGGAACGCCAGAACGTGTTGCAAAATGCAAATGACTATCACACGGCTTAAGCGGAAGCATTTTTTTCGTGAGGAAATAGAAGAGGAACTTGAAACATTCAGACTATACTTTTATTGATTTATTATGGGTGCGATACCAATAAATGTTGTTGCCTTTCAACTGCCCGGAAAAGTCAAAAGTGGCATCCCATAATGAATAATATACCCTGGCGATGCAATTCCCCCAAGATAATCTGATCTTTGTGATCTGCATATGATGATGTGATCATTACCATGTTTCTTTTTCCTTATCTGTTACTTCCTCCATATCACAAAGACTTGATTTTTTAGGCTTGTATTAAGTCAAAGTTTTAAAACTTTATCAATGAGTTTTTTTTTGAACTATTTTGATTGTGCACATGAAAATCATACATATAAATTCGTCTCGACAAAGCACATCCGTATTATATTTGTTGTGGACTTTATGAATAAATTGCAATGGTAAATGAGTGTTCAGAGTTGTACATTGAAGACCGTGTCGATGTCCAAAACGTCATGGTTTTGTGATATGGAGGAAGTACTACACCATACAGTGCAATCAGCCCATTTCATGTACTCCTACAAAATATAGCTTGATGTCGTTCTGCGGTTAAATATATCTCTGAATCTTTTATGACCTCAATCAATTATCACTTGTATATGTGACAGGTGGATGCTTCACTTATTAAATATAGTGATCAAGTGCTAACTGATTAGCTGAGTAGACTTGCACCTGTTATCGAGTACCATATGATTGCTTTAGAAAAAACATGGAATGATGCCTAAATTTTTGCTGTCCTTAAGGTGTCATGAATACAATATGCATTTAATTATTTTTTGAGGAATCCATCTTCAGAGCATATTGGTTTAACTGTATGTTGAATTCTTTGTACTTGCCTTGCATAAAAGAAATCTGCACACTGTATTGCACATGGGTAACTAATGGTTTGGTTTGGTCATGGTGTTGATGGACCCATCACATTTTATGGTCTGTACAGTTTTTTTGGAGAACATAAAAATACTTCCTAGCAATCCTAATTCATATTGGCAGTTGACACAATAAACTAATAATTCATTGTAACACAAAATTAGGTTCTGAATGCTTATACTGTTTTAATACCAGATCAGATACTCTTTCCTTCAATTATTTCTTGACACCATATGTTTTGTATAGTGTAAAGTTTTAAGATACTTTTAAAAAATCCAAAACATCTGGCAGGAGCTCTGCCCAAAGTTACACCAGAATCATTGAATAACCATTCCCAGGAAATAGAAACTTATAATATTGTTAAGAGCAATAATGATCATACTGAATCTTTCATGCTGCATTATACTGGATGTTACTGGCATCATGTTCTGTTTGAAGCTGAAGCTGTCTGTGAGGTCTAATCAGACTAATACTGTGACTAACTTATTCTTGTGATTCGTTTCTGCAGTTCAGTAACTATTGTTCCATTGAAGGTGTCCTGTACTGCAAACCTCACTATGATCAGATACTAAAATCGACTGGAAGTTTGGACAAAAGTTTCGAAGGTACTGCCAAAAAATAACTAAATCAACTGGGCTGGATCCCTTTTGTTTGTTAATAGTTTCTAATGCTGTACCTAAATTTTCAACATTACTGCATTATGTCAGGTGTGGCCAAATCAGCTAAATCAGAAAAAACTAATGGAATTAAGGTATTCTAAGATTCTCTAGGACATGCCTTTTGTGTGGTCGAAACGTATGCCTGCTTTCTAAATTGCTTCGCTGATGCTGCATGTGCACAAAATTTTCAGATAAAAGTACCTATTTGGTTCCTCAACTATGTCCGTTGAATCAAATTTGTCATTAAATCAAAATACCGGGTTTGACTGGTACCTCGACTAGCAGAACCGGACATAAAATAGTCCTTTAACCGGTCAAATAGCGATTTTAGGGTGGGATTTGCTGACATGGCATCCATGTGGGTATTATGGATGATGTAGCATCCACATGGCTGTCACATGTGCTTAGAAAGAGAAGAAAAAGCATGTGTGGCAGCCATGTGGAGCCATATCATCCAAAATACATGGACGCCATGCCAGAAAAACTCCCTCAAAAACCGCTGCTTAATCAGTCAAAGTACCATTTAGGTCTGATTTTGCTAGTTGAGGGACCAGTCAAACCTGGTATTTCAGTTCTAGGACCAATTTGATCCAACGTGCACGAACCAGTTTGGTCTAGGAGGCATAGTTGAGGGAACAAATAGGTAATTTTTCCAAATATTTATCCTCATTTCGACCTTAAAATTTCTCCAACTTGCAGGGTCAACAAAACAGCAGATTCTCCAGCATGTTTGTCGGCACACAGGACAAGTGCGTAATTTGTAACAAGACTGTGTACCCTCTTGAAAAGGTAAATATTATTTACTCTTGTAAATATTATTTACTCTTGTGGCTTCTGCTGTTCTACTTTAATAAATGTTACTCCTATGAACCAGCAACTGCTCAGGAAAATAACCGCTCTCAGCTGTACATTTACTTCTATATGATAGCAGTTAATGATGTCTGTAAGTGTATGGGAGCATTTGTGGGTAGTTTTATCATCTTTCTGAAATTTTCATGGTTTGTCACAGGACTAGTTCCATGCCAATTGCAAATGTAATCAAACTTGTTGAGTCTATTATCAGAAAATCTTCGTAACAATCATCTAGTATAGTTTTCTACCTTCCAAGTAACATGTAGAAAAAAATCAGGAATTTTATATTTTCGGCACAGACTAAGGAGATGGCATGTTAAACCAAAAATATATGGTTGAGGCATCACCGGCCTTTTCTAAAATAATGATAGCCATCTAATTTGTATACGGCCTTTTCCAAAGTAATGATAGCCATCTAATTTGTATCTCTTTTCCTCACATTTAACACATTCACAAAATGCCATATTTCTAGTAAATAATTGGGTCTTGAATATTTTTCGTTCATCCTGTTACTCCAGCCGTGTTCTGTATTTTTCTTGTTGACAGTATAATTTTAGTTCAATTCATTTTCACAGGTTAGTCTTAATGGAAGCTCATATCACAAATCATGCTTCCGCTGCACTCATGGTGGTTGCACACTCAGCCCATCCAACCATATCACGCATGAAGGCAAGCTTTATTGCAAAACCCACCATTCCCAATTGTTTATGGTTAAGGGAAATTTCAGTCAGTTTGAGGAAACCACTGTAAATGCTAAAGGTGCTATTGAGAAACAACCAGTAACTGAAGAAGCTACCGAGAAGCCAGTTCAAGGTGATGGACTCAGTGAGAAGCCATCACAAAGTGAACCGACAATTGAAAAATCATCACAAGATGGTTCAGCTGAAAATCAACTACAAAGTAGCATCAATGTCACAAAACCATCAGAAAACATCCAGATGTCAGCAGAAAGTGAAATAGTTACTGTGGGCGAGTCAAAGAGTCATGTAGCCAGCAAAAAGCCTTTAGAAAGTAGTGTGGAGAAGCCACAACAGAGCAGTGTGGTTGATGTAAAGTCATTTGGAAGTAGTGTAGCTATAAGAAAACCATGGGAACGCAGTTTTCCCACAGAGAAGCCATTACTGAGCAGGACAACCATTGAAAATTCATCGTCAAGCGATGCTGCCACAGAGAAGCCATCATCCGGTAATGGGATTGATGTGAAACCAGAGGAAAGCAGCGTGGCGGTTAAAAAGCCATGGCAACGCAGTGTAGCTGCTGAAAATCTACCACAGAGCATCTTACCATCAGATAAGCAATCATCAACTAGTGCAGAAGACGGGAAGTCATCAGAAAGCGGCAAAGTGGTAAAAAAACCATGGCAACGCATTGTGAATGCTGAGAAGCAAACACAGAACAATGTGGCTACTGAAAAATCATCACCGACAAGTGAAACAAAACCAGTAGGAAGCAGCACAACAGTTAAAAGGCCATGGGAGCGCAGAGTAGCCAGTGAGAAACTGCTGCAGAGCAATGTAGACTCTGAAAACCCATCTGCTAGCAGTGAGGTTGATGTGCAGCCAGCAGAAACCAGTATACTGGTCACAGCACCACAGCAGCACAGTGGAAATACCGAGAGACCTCCAAAGACCGGTACTGATGATGTGATATCCTTGGAAAACACATCAGTAGTAGTGAAAAAGCCATGGCAACGCAATGTAGGCACTGAGAAGCAACTGGAGAGCAGTGTAGTTGATTCAAAAACAACTGGAACTAGTGGAATGGTCAAAAGGCCATGGCAGCGCAACATGCCAGTGGAGAAGCCATCACAAAGCATTGTGGAAGTTGTGACAACATCACAAAGCAATGTGACCATCACCAAGCCAGTCCCAAGCAATATAGCTGTCAAGAAGTCGTGGAAAAGAAGTGTGGCTCCAGAAAATCTGCCAGTCGGTGATGTTGCTAGCAATAAGGCACTGCAAAGTAATACGGTGATCAAGAATAACCCGCAAAGAAGTTTGGCTGCAGAGAAAACATTGCCAAGCAGTGTAGTTGCTGAGGAAGCACATCAAATCACTGTTATTTCTGATGACAAATTGCAGATCTGCAAAGATTCGAAAAGCAGCGGTGATGCTGCTATGGAGCCATCAGCAACCACTGAAACCAGTGGAATGCTATCACTTCCTCGTAATATATTACAAACTGATATTTCCACAGAAAAATCATCACAAAGTGCTATGCCTTCTGTGCTACCATCTCAGAACACTGAACCTGCTGAGAAACCATCAGAAAGTGCTGTTGAAACTGAGAAGCCATCACAAGAAGATGCTGTGGAGAAGCCATTACAAACCAGTGAACCTTCTGAGCAGCCACTTCAGAGTGAAGATACTGTCGAGAAGCAATTTCAAAGCGAAGGTGCTGCTGATGACACACAACAAAGAAGTGTGATGCCACAAAATGGCTACTCTCTTGAGATGCCACCTCAAAATAATGACACCGTCGAGAAGCTATCAAAGCCTGAAAGTGATGCCATTTCTGGCAAATCAACGAAGGATCCATCAGAACATGAAGGGGCTGTGTCTGGTGAAAACTTGTCAGACTCCCGAAGCAGTCCAACTGCTGAGCAGCCACCAGAACTTGAAGATGTTGTGGCAGCTGAGAAGGCAACTGGCCAAATATTGGAAGCTAATGATGACATTGCCGCTGAACAATCACCAGAACCTCAAAGAATCATACCTGCTGAGCTTCCAGTGGAGCAGAAATTAGAATATCAAAAGGAGGCAACTATCGAGCAACCATTGGAACTCCAGCATGATGCAGATGGCAAAAATCCATCAGAGCCTAACAGTGATGCAATTGTGAAGGAGTCATCAGAGGCTGAAAGTGAAACAACTGCTAATAAACCATTAGAACCACAAAGGGATGCAGCTCCTGGTAAGTCAACTGAGCAGGCATTGGAACCTCAAAAGGATGCATCTGTCGAGAAGCCATCGGGAACTGAGAGTAACATTGTTTTCAAGAATCCATCAGAAAGCAGCTCAATTGAAACACTGTCTGAAAGCAGTCCAAGTAGCAGCATTACCACTGAGGAACCTGCACAAGGCAACATTTCTGACAAGACACCGCCTCAGAGCAGTGCACCTGTAGAAAAACAATCAGAAAACACCGCAGCTTCCAAGGAACCCACAGATGTTGGTGAGGCCAGTGTTGAGGCAATGGAGGACAACCCAGCTGTTGAGAAGCCATCAGGGGAAGACGATAGCGCTGCCAAGCCATCAGAGGACAGCGAGCCGTCAGAACATAATACTGCTCTTGAGAAGCTATGGGAGGAACACGAGGCAAGTGCTGAATTATCAAAGGACAAGGTGGCTCTTGTGAAGCCTTCGGAGGAAGATGGTGACACCGTCAAGCCATCACAGAACACTGCTTCTCTTGAGAAGCCAGCCACTGACAGACCATCAGAGGAAGAAGAAGATAAAGCAGCCAGTGAGAAGCCGTCACACGATGATGCTGTTGTTAAGGTGCCACTGCAGGAAGACACAGACTCAACCGTTGACAAACCCTCACCTGCAACTGAAACTACAGATAAGCCAGCAGCTGACAGGCCATCAGAGGAAGAGGAGGAAAGACCAGCCGGTGAGAAGTCAACACAGGATGATGCTGTCGTCGATGAGAAGGTCGACACAGATTCAACTGCTCAGAAGCCCTCACCTGCAACAGAAGCCGCAGAGGCGCCACCTCAGGACGACACAGACACAGCAACTGACAAGCACCCAGTTGCCACAGACATTGCAGAAACTGCCTGAACTCACAGATACATCGATTAGCTGGTTTTACAGTTAATTAGCAACGGGAAAGGCTTTTTAACCGAGATGGATCAATACTACCGTTGATAGTTTGGACTATTGGTGTGTGGTTTTTGTTTGTTTTTTCTCTGTACAATGCTTGAGTTGTAAAATTTGAGGGAAGAAAAGGGACAATAGGTATTGATTTGATTTGCTCACAAGCAATAAGCCCCTCCCCATATTAGAGGAGGGCAGCATTGAGGTTACCATAGGTTTTTGTGTGCAGTATGATTTGTTGCTGCTGCTGTTGTACATCAGATGTTGTAAATGATTTGATGCAGATTACTGTGTGCTTTGCTCATTTGACTCAGAATTTGCTGTGTGATGACTCATGCCCTCTTGTGATGTCTGTAAATGTATTTGCGCTAAATTAGTTACAGTAATCGGATTTGTTTTATCTAAAATCTACGAGAAGTCGAGAACTGAACTTTTCTTAATGATTTTTTTTTAAAAAAAAATGGTAAAACTCGTGCATTCCACGCGGCGGCTTCTGACAAAACCCCCTTCTATAAACACCGACGGCGGCGGAGCAAGGAGTTGGAAGCTTTCGATGGCGCCGAAGCGGAAGCCCGCGCGGGCGGCGGCGGACCCGGACGGCATGTTCCGCGGCGTCTCCGCATTCGTCGTTCCCCACGCCGTCCAGCCTCGCCGCCTCGAGGTCGCGGTCCCTCCACGCGGTGCGTCCAATCGTTCTCTCGCCGGCGTTGCGGTTCGTGCTTAGGTTTTGGGGATCCGTCGTTGGTGCAGGTGTGGAAGCAGAGGCTGGTGCAGATGGGGGGTCGCGTCCAGGCGAAGCTCGCCAAGGGCGCGGCGATCACCCACGTGCTCGCCGCAGACGCCAAGGCGCTGCTCCGGGAGCTCGACGCCGCCTGGCTCCACCGCTTCCGCGGGGTAGTCGCCACCTTCGCCTGTTCCCTTTGACTCCATAGACCCCTAGTCCCTATGTGGTGAACTGGTGTAGATGTGCTACTATCTGTCTGCATTCGCCGTTTGTCAATCCTATGCCTGCACAGCTGCACTGAGCTGTGGAGGCCTCCTATATGGGGTCTTTGGGGTTACACCAATCGACAATATCCATTGATGGATAGATTTTTGGTTGCAGAGTGTAGTGTCCTTCGACTGGTTGGAGGAGTGCCTCAAGTCCGGTGAGAGGCTTCCCGAGCACAAGTTTGCTATCAACTACGAAGAGGAATTTAAGCCAAAGAAGGCACTTGGCGCTAGAGATTCAGGCGCATCACAACCTGTGAAGAGAAGCAAATTATCATCTGATGGTCCTGAGAATTGGAAGGAAAATAGTGTACATGATACGGAAAAGGAGCTAACTTCTGGGGGGCATCGAGATGAAAGTGGACATCTGAATGTGAATGAAGATGCATGTGTTGAAAAGGGGCCTAGCTGGCATGCAAGTAGCCAAAGTGCATCTGGAGATACTAAGGATACCAGCGGGTCTCATGGTACATTTGAAATTGAGGTATCAGCATGATTTGATAAGATAGTATACCTTAGCCATCTTTGAAGTCTGAATTATACTCCCTCCTGTCATAAAAAGAAGTCGCCATTGACTTTTGGACACGCCTTTGACCATTTGTCTTATTAAAAAAAGTTATATAAATATTATTTATTTTGTAATGATTTGGTTTATTATTAAATGTATTTTAAGTATTACTTATATTTTTACATATTTGAACTTAATTTTTGAATAAGATGAATGGTCAAAGGCGCTTCCAAAAGTCAACGGCGACTTCTTTTTACGACTGAAGGTAGTAATATTTTGTCAGTCACATCCATACTTTTGTTTCCTCAAGTTTTTACTAAGTCTACTTTCAATATATATGAATAACAAAAAATATTTTGTTATTGATGAACACTGGACTATGGCTTCACCAGCTTCAAATGTCATATGACATGTCCGATACTGAAGTTTGGCCCTTTTTTGTGAAGCAAATGAGATATCCAAATTTACATATGTAGTTCGAATTCAGTGCTGGGATCTATCTCATATTTGTACTCTCAAAATGGGATTTGGTGCTTTGTATCATGAGTACTAACAGAGTTATAGTATGACTCCTGAATTCTGACTTCTGAAGATGTTAATCTTGAAGTGTTAATCAATTAATTATACTTATACAATCAGGAAACCTCTTCTGGAGAATCAACAACATATGCTCCACCAGATCTCAACAGGAACATCACTGAGATTTTTGGAAAGCTTGTCAACATATATAGAGGTAAGGACATTGAATACGATATTCTTCTCTTCTTTTTATTAGTTGTTTGATATTTCATTTCCTCATATATAGAGGTAAGGACATTGCATATGCTATACTTCTCCTCTTTTTTTAATTATTTAACATTTCATTTACTCCTGTTGAAGCCCTGGGAGATGACCGAAGATCATTTAGCTATTACAAAGCTATTCCAGTAATCGAGAAATTGTCATTCAAAATAGAAAGTGCTGATCAAGTAAAAGACCTCCCTGCTATTGGGAAATCTTTGAAAGACCATGTATGCATCTCTTGTTATACCATTTATCAGAGTGAGTTTGTGATTGCCAGTGTGCAACTTGCAGATAGTATGTTAGTATGCTATAGCACTGTTTTCATAATAATAAGATGGATGTATTGTCTTTGTGTTCTTGACCCAGAAAACATTGTTTCCAGCCTTGATAAAATGAAATCTTAAAGTGCCACATGACACTGAATGCATTACTGCATAAGTATGTTCAATAGGAGGATAACATTAGAAGTTCCAAGAAAAAAAAAAGCTTTACTCTTTGCATTCATCATTTGACTTGCAGTATCTCTGATCTTGAATATGCCTAGCATGTTTTAAATGCAGATTAATGAAATAGTAACTACAGGAAAGCTTTCCAAGCTAGAACACTTTGAGAATGATGAAAAGGTAATCTAGTTTGAGAAACTGATACATTTCTTAAGCATTATTCCGCTGTAGTATGTCTCCTGATATTACATTACATTAAAGGTACGAGCTGTCAGCCTGTTTGGTGAAGTTTGGGGTGTTGGTCCTGCAACTGCTCTCAAGTTATATGATAAAGGACACCGTACTCTTGAGGACCTTCAAAAGGAGGATTCACTTACATATGCTCAGAGGACTGGATTGAAATTCTTTGATGATATCAAACAAAGAATTCCCCGGCATGAAGTATGTAATTTCTAGACTTGTTTGCTATTTGTTACTTGCTTTTTGGCAGACCATTCAACATTGCACATAACATTCTCTTTCTTATCTAGGTTAGTGAGATGGAGAAGCTTCTGCAAGAAGTTGGGAAGGATATTTTGCCCGGAGTGAGTTACATAGATTATTTCCAGGAATTATTTGTCTCCCATCACATGAGATGTTAAAAGGCTAGGTGTCAACATTTTTCTTGGTGGCCATTGTGTTTTGTACCAGTTAATTATTTACTTCTGTTTTTAAAATATAATTCCATATGTTTAGGGTTCAGACAATACAATAATTTCCCTGAAGGGATCACTGAAATTTGTTATGCATATTTTTTCTATTCGGAGGTGATAATTGTATGCGGTGGATCATACAGACGTGGAAAAGCTTCTTGTGGTGACATGGATATCATTATCACTCATCCTGATGGTGAAAGGTAGCACTTCAAGTATATGAACAAATTCATTTCCTTTTAATAGTATAGATCTGTAACCAGAGAGGACCATGCCAGGATTAATTGTATTTAACTGTGAGGAAAATTTATTCATATCTGATGCATTCAATATAAGTTGTAGTATTCTATTGCATTGATACACTGAGTCATTAATTAGGAAAATTAAGAGAAGAAAGAAGGGACCGATGATCATTGTAAACATCATTTAAATACTTTACATTGAGTTTAAATTCATTCAATTTTGTGTGTTGATTTATCCTCCATTATAATCATGATTCTTATTATTAATCTGTTTTCTCTGTATAATTATGTTCCTTCAACATAATACATTTCTTTTAATAAGAACATGTAGTGAAAGAAAAGTTTGTAAATAAATCCTTACATTTTTGTTCAGTAATGTAGGTTTTTTACCAAAGTTTGTTCAGCGATTGAAGGACAAGAATTTTTTGAGGGAGGATCTTATTTTTAGCATACACAGTATTGAGGTGAGTACTGCTGCCACCATTTACAGAGACTTTGGGAAGAGATAATGAATTCAAAAAACAATTAGGTTAGCACTAGGTGACAGAAAGTGAGAAAAGAACATGTGCATCTGATGTTGGCACAGTCTTGCGTGATTTTGGGGTTCAATTACAGATTATTTTGTCAGGCACAGGGATAAACTCTTGCACTTATTGGGTAATACATTGGAAGCTGGAACTGCTTAGGGCTAGGTGTAAATTTGGTTAAGATTTGTAAGGCTCCTTTATAAACATAATGTGTGAGTGTAAGAAGATTTGAATCAAATTACATTTCTTAACTAAATGCAGGGAACTGATTGTGGGGTGGACACATATTTTGGTCTTTGCACATATCCTGGTCGTGAGCTCCGGCATCGCATTGACCTCAAGGTATGAGGAATCTCAATAAGAGATGCTCAAATATGCTGATATTTTATTCTTCACATTGTGTGGTTTGTTCCTTTTGGAACTGAAGTACAAAAAAATTTGTCTATTTTGTTGTTTACAGTTCCATGCATACTTGTCCATACTTATTCTTCACATTATGTGCGATGTTCATTGTAAATAAATTAGTCCATTATTTTGTTAACCTCTTTTTTTTATGATGATGGCATGAGGTGCATAGTTTTGAACTAGATTCTTTGTAATTAGTGATTTTTCCATGCAAAATATGCTGCATAGCATTCATATATGTAGTAGTTTTATACAATAAAAAATGACTGTCGTTGGTTGTGAACAGGTATACCCAAGGAACAGATATGCATTTGGGCTGCTTGCTTGGACTGGAAATGATGTTCTCAATCGGCGGTACAAATTCAAGTTTCATACATATATCTTGTTATGGCCAGGAATGAAAAGTAAGTTTTTTTTTAAAAAAAATTAAGTTACATACTGCAACATGCAGATTAAGAATATTAGCAGAGTCCAAAGGCTACCGGCTTGATGACACTGGTTTGTATCTTGCTGCACAGAGCAGTGGTGGAAAGCGCGTACGTTCATGTGCCTTTTCATCTTTTTTTTTTTTTTTTCTGCTTTGCCTGATTTACTGTAAATTGTGCAGGGGTCAAGACCAGAAGCAATAGTCAACTGTTTCACCGAGAAGGATGTGTTGGACACACTTGGATTCCCCTGGCTGGAACCTCATGAGCGAAACCTCTAGCTTTTACAAACCATTTTGTTGATTCATTTTGCTGACTTGTATAGTCGTGTAGTTTTTCTTCCTCTTGTATTTATGAAACCTTTAGTCGTGTAGTGTCCAAGCCTTTATGTAGAAAATGTAGTTTACTGGGCATGTATAGTTTTGCCTTGTTACTGTAGCCTGATTCAGTAGGGAGAATGCTCAGCAGGCATGTGTTGCCACTCGCCAGACAAGTCTACAACTTTCTTTTGTACAACTCCTTTTCCGTCTCAATGATCAGCGGACAGATATGCATGAACATCTTGCACTGATACAAATTTATTTGTGAAAACAAAGATGATTTCTTAATCATGGGACATTTGCTACAAACTGCCATATTCACATCAGTCATCAAAGGTGGAAAACCAAAAAAAGGGCACATTAAAGGCTTTCTTTTTTACCATGGAATAATAAACACCAACCATCCAAGATTCAGACAAAATGTAACAAACCACCATCTTGTCTGATCTTATGAGATTTGACGAGGGAATTTAAAGCCGGTTTGTGAGATCATAATCCAAAACCCAAAACTATCCTCTCTTGACGTTAACCATCCAAACTTTTGCACGTAAAGTGAAAACATCTGACTGGCCTTGTGATGTTCGCTACATCCCAGACGCTCTTACCCTGTTAGTGACTGAAAGGAAGTGCACCTGAGGTTCGAGGTGTCAGCAAAATCTGACCGGTAACTACGCGAAGATTATTTACATCCCTTTCTTTTCCTACACCTATAGGCTTATAGCACGTACTGAGATAAAAATCAACAGCAGTAAAAGTTGTGATCAATTCAGGCCATTGCTCTGACCACCAGAAAGAATTTCCTCCCTGTCGATGAAACGCTCGAGAAGCTCCTTGTCTTTGGTGACTATGCATTCATCGTCTTTGCCAAACCAATCATAGCGATTCTTTGCAATGTAGTCATAGACTGCATCCCGCAGTGGGGCAGGGATGACCAGCAAGGAGCTCAACACTGAGTAGGGGAGAGGAAGGTACCATGCAACTTTCAGCGCAGCTGCAACCAAAATACATAAGCAATAAATATCATAGCATTTCAAATAAAAAAATGTATCGAGTTCTTTGACTAATGAGAGAAATAGGTGAGATGAAATTTGTGCAATTCAAAAAAGGATAGACTAGAAAAAATTGCAGTCTTATTTGAAAGAAAAAAAGAACTGAATTGATTATCTTTAAGCTTGGTGAACGTTACATCACAGAATCATTGCATATATGCAAGCTACACAGACAGAACTCTCCACATATATTTGAACTTCTTTATGTCTTAAAGGGCCCCGAAGCTACATTATACAAAGAATTGTGCCTTTAAACACCAACAATCACACTTTATGCAATAATGCAAGAACAAACACAAAAATAGTCATCATTGTAATGATCGTGCGATAAACTATAAATTGAGAAATGCAGTAAACTAACTAGTGAGTAGTCCAGATGCTCTCCTATCCTGCACAAGCCTAGCTAATCATGGATCCTGCCAATAAACACTAAATATTGCAACCCAACTAATAAGCGTCATCAAATGTAAAGGTAATCAACTCACAAGTCATAAATCATAACTAATACTCCCTCTGTTATGAAATAGTAGTCATTTTGGACATTGACATAGTCTTCAAAATAGAATTTTGACCATAAAAAACTTTTAAAATTTATTTATAATGCATTAAAAATTATAATATTATGAAAGTTCTCTTCAAAACAAATCTATCTATACGTTTTTTATGTTCTTAATCTAAACAGTTTAAAAGTTATCTATGGATAAAGTTTTAAAATTTTGACTTAGGACAAGTATAAAACGACTACTATTTCACAATGGAGGGATTATCACATTTGAGTACTGAGCACTAGATGCTAGTGAAAAATCACTCTAGAATTCAAGTTGCCTCCACGGTAGCATTCTTAAAAGAAAAATGACAACTGAATTCACCGCATTGTTGAAGCACCAATTTCACCTCAGATAGTATCAGTTAGTGAATTCCTACAGATAGACATACCAAACAACAGGCATAGCCTGTCAGTTCACACCAAGAGTTGCTAATCGCTACCAAACGCAGCACCGTGCAAATGTGCAATACACACACCATGCATCACAGCATAAGAATGCTAGTCTCTTGATTCAGCACGGCTGCACAAGTAACCGAGAAGAATCTGATCAGGACAATATACTACAGACCTGTAGAGCCCTCGTAGTAGGCTTCGGGCCCCTCGATGAAGAGCACACGCCGCAGCACGTCTTCCCGGTCCATGCCGACCAGCCTCAGGTACGGCTCGGCGGCCTTGGACTGCACGCAGCAGAACCTGATCTTGGCGTGCTTGTCCGCCTTGATCACCCACTTCACCCCTGCAATGCACAGTTGCAAAGACATTCCACCACCAGAAATTCAACAAACAAGACGAATCGAGTGCCACCGGACGCGAATCGCCGGCGCAATCAGCCGGCCATTCGGGCGAAATGGTTCCATAGAACGACGCGCGCGCGCGTGCTCACCGCGGTGGCAGAGGTGGCAGACACCGTCGTAGATGAGCACGCGCGGCTGCAGGACGGTCGGCGCGGTGGCCGCGACGGCGGCGGCGGCGGCGGGCCCCGGGGACAACGGGGAGCGCGGCGGGTCCTCATCGATGACGAGGTCATGGGCCGCGGCCGCCCCCCCGCGGGGCGAGTAGCCGCGGAGGGCGGCGAGGGACGGGGCGAGACGGGGGCGGAGGCGGAGGCGACCGGCGAGGGCTCGGGCGAGCATTCTCTCTCCCTCTCGGGCGGCGCGGCGAGGTGGTGCTTCTACACAGGTCTTGCCCTTTCCTTCCCAAGCTTCGGGCTCTTCGCTTTTTTTCCCCATCCTGCCCTTTTCTTCTATTTTCACCGTTCCCGAAGCCGAGGAGCCGTGTGCCCGTGTCCCCCCGTGTGGCTTGGAGAGTAAGAAAAAAAAAATTGATTTTCTGTATTTTTTAAAAAACTGAGATAAAACAGATCTTGGTTAGAGCATGTATAATGGTACATTACACATCAACTGTTTTTAAAACGTCTATAAGATTTGTCATTAAGATAGATAAAAATCGGAGGAGAGAGAGTGCACATACAGAGTTGAATTGTCTCTAATGAAAGAGATGACTCTACATGCGAATTAAGGATGTGTTTGGTTATTTGAATGAGATGATTTCTGTATGGAAAAGTACATAATTTATGTACGTCCATGTGTTTGGTTGGGTGAACTGTATCAAATCATCTTGAACGGTGGGATACAGAAAAATGAAATATTATCTCAATATGTTGTATGATTTCGTTCGCTCGATTTGGTTGAACGACACCGTACAACTTTCTCTCGCAAGCTCTTACTTCTTGTTAACTCATATTATTAATTTTATTGTATACCAAATTTCAAATTGATTTCAATTTTGAATTCAGTTTAGGTATGAAATTTGTTTTAAATTTAAAACCTATTTTTAATTTTAGATTTTGAATTGAAAATACATTTGAATTTGAAAAAAATTGAATTAAATTTTCAATACACCTTGAATATTGAATTTGAAAATCAATTTGAGTTTTTAGACTAAAATTTGAATTTATTTTTGTATTTGGGTTGATTTTAAATATCTATTCTTTTTTATAACTTGCTTGAATCCTAAATTAAAAATACAACTTAAGTTTTGAATCTAAAATTTAAATTGAATTTAAATTTGGTTTGAATTTTGAATTCAAAATTTAATTTGAATTTGAATTTGATTAAAAATTCAAATTTTAAATGTAGTTTGAATTTAAATCTAATTTGAATATTGAATCCAATTTGAATGTTAAATTTATATTTTGTTTTGAATGTTGAAGTTAAAATTAAATTTAGTTTAAATCATCCAAAATAAAACCATGCGTAAGGTTAAATTTTCTCAAGATATAAAGTGTTATTTGATGGTATTTGAATACTTAAACCATTCTACGTCATCCCATACGAGGACCAAACAAAATCTTGTATGATCTTGTTCACCCAACCAAATATCTCAATTCAATCATACCGTACGGAACCATCCCATACGGTTCAACTTGACACAAACAACCAAACACACCCTAAGAAATCGGTGTGATTAAGTGGCATAAGAAAATGTGCAGCTGTCTGTAAACCATGTCTATCATTATATGAGTTATCTCTAAGTCATCTTTACAAATGACATGACAATGGTTAGAGATGGCTGTTGTCTCAACCATTGTACATGCTATTAGTACATGTTTGATTTCATTGATTGTTTGTCGGTGTGATATATGTATTTCAATTTGATATATGCATTTGCATATTTATAGGTTTTTCATGTCATCCTGTGGGTAATTGTTCTTACAAAATATGTTGGTTTCTCGATGATTATCTTCCAATTTCCACTCAAATTTACAATTTTTTCCATCTTAAATTAGGTTGCCTCACTTATTTAGAGAAATTGATATCAATTTTTATTATTTTGGTCAACAAGTTTTTGGTCCTATTAATAGTGCAGCCTAGTAGCGTGCATGTGGATTTTGTTTACGTTTTTTATTCAGAGCTGACAAGGTACTTGCATTAAATGTGTTTTATAAATTTATTTGGTTCATAATATGTATAAGATTTCATTTGGTCTTAATGTGTTTAGTGTCGCTTTTCCACGATTGGCATCATTTTCTTTGGAACTTTTCAGGCAAAACAACTAAGAGGTACTCTCCTTCGAGCCTTGCGCCTAGCAAAGCAACATCAGGGCCTAGCGAGGAGTTATATTTTGTTTCACCTCTGAAGACTTAATCCTTTCATTATAAGGGTGAGGACATGAAAGCCCATATCTACATAGTCTTTCTATCTGAATGACTATGTTTTCCTCACTCACCAACTTGCTCTTTTTGGTTTGCGGTTTTAGCCGGTTTGGTTTGGTTGAGCTAAAAGTTGAGAACCATAAAATAAAAATATGAAAAAAATTAAAAATTATATAAAAAATATTTTGAGATCTTTAAGTAAAATTCTACGAAGCTCAAAAAATGATTACAAAATATTACACCGAATAGTCTGAAAAGATTTTAGGCCGAATGAACTGAATCGAAACCGCAAACCAAAGAGAAAAAGGAATGCTGCATAGTTCTTTTCTATCTTTCCCGATAGAAAAGGCCCATAACGTCCTTTCAACTGTCGTAATAAAAGTAGTTACAATGGAGATTTTATTTTTCAAGTGGTTTTTTTCAGAAATTTTCAAGTGGTTATAGGCTATTCCCTCAAATAAGAATTCAACTGTGTAGCAAGGGAATAGGGATAGATGCAAGACCATCTTCAAGGGAATCCCTTCAGGGGCAAAATATCCAAATTCCCTTCATGAAGAAATTCTGATGGTACAATATAATCTTGTCGCGGTTATTGTTATAAAAAATTTCTTCATGCATTCTCTTTAAAATAAGATTTTCTCTTTGTTTTCTTTATAATTTTTTTAAAAATAATGTTGCCGTAGATGATAGGAAATGAAGGGAATGAATACAGTGGGAAAGATAACAGAAAGGTTGCCTATAAGGATTAGATGGGCGAGCAGCGGGAGTACATGCTTTGCTGCTTCGCTCATCAGTCTTCGCTTCCTTCAGCGACACACGAAACACGATGATAAGAGGAATGCTGCCATGGGCGACCATGGCCGCCTCTTCCACCGGGACCGCCTCCTTATCCCCTCTTCTTCATGTCTCCCCGCCCGCCGCCTCCCAGCCCGCCGCACCTCCACTTCGCGGCCCGGCCCCATCGCTCGCCGTCGGGCTCCGAGACCCGGCACGTGCCCTCTCCTCCGCTGACGGCGGCGCCGTCTTCTGGGAGGAGCCGGACGACGGCTCCGGGAGCGACAATGAGAACGAGGGCGAGGAGGCGGCCGAGCGAAGAAGCTCTCCCCGCCCTTCAACCTCGCTGTTCTCCAGGCTCGCGCCGGCACAGCAGCAAGAACAACCGGAGCAGGAGCTTCGGAGAGGTAGCGCCCGATTCGCCAGGGCAAATTTACCCTCTTTCACCGTCTCGTGATCTACCTCCCGTTCTTCTGTCCTCCAATTTTCAGCACCAATTTGCGCTCCTCATTTCAGCGTATCGCTGTGCTGATGTAATCTTGTTGTTTCTATTTGTTTGCCTAGAAATTGATCTTCTCTTAACGCCTGAAGAAAAGGCTATCTTGGATCAGAATGAGAACCCTGATGTCACCAAGATATCATCAGTTAAGTGTCCATCAATGTCTCACATGTAATCTTTCGTGTATGATACATTTGCTTGCACGGGGAAGAACGGTGGGCTGTTCATTCTCGTAAATGCTGGATGCTGACTCTTACACCTCAAATCACATTGGCTTGTGCAGCCGAAATGGCACCCACTTCATAGTTACGCACTGGCGCTGCAGATACCTCTCATGGACAAGCTGCTGGACAGTGGTGTTGACATCAATTTAGTTGATAAGGTAGGCTAATTTGCTCATGATTTTGCAACATTTTAGTTGATAAGGTAGGTTGTATGCCCATGATTTCACATCCATCTGTGTGCAAAAATCATCTGGGAGACTAGGATTATGTAGTTAATTTTGGGAATGGTGCAGGATGGCTTCACCCCTCTTCACAAGGCGGTGATTGGAAAAAAGGAGGCTGTCATTAGCCATCTCCTAAGAAAAGGGGCAAATCCTCATGCCAGAGACAGGGTAACTGACACAGTCCTTACTGTGTGCTCAAAGCTCAATGTTCCATAGTTTCAGAGTAAAGTCCAGTTAAAATTTACAGAACTTTGGGAAGCAACATTTGCAGTTGGCACATTGGTTTGGTTCCTCAGTAGCGACAGGGCAATTGGCACTTGAATTGATTTAGCCTCATTTGCAGGATGGAGCCGCACCATTACATTATGCTGTGCAAGTTGGTGCCCTGCAAACTGTGAAGTTACTGATTAATAAGTACAGGGTTGATGTCAATGTTGCTGATAATGTAAGTTGAAAGGGTACTTCTCTTATCAGCTCAACCCTTTTCAGGATCAGTGTTTTTCCTATAATATTTCCTTTCATGCAGGATGGATGGACGCCATTGCATTTAGCCATACAGAGTAGAAATAGAGATATAGCAAAATTCCTGCTTGTCAATGGTGCAGATAAGACAAGAAGAACTAAGGTATGTGCACCTGTGGTTTAATGTTTTTGTTCATCAACAGTATATTAACACAAAAAATCTTACCTATGAGCATTGCTACTTATGCAAATTGATTCTATTTTTCATACATTTTCTAGTCATTTTCTGTAGCTTCACAAATTTGTTGATATGTTCTGGACAACTTCTTGATCATCTACAATCTACACGACTATTCCCTCAAATGCATGCCTTGCTCTTCTAGCTACATGGATGAATGATTTATTTGAGGACCTAAATTGATGTGTGAACCACGCTGTTTCTGTACACGTTACAGGATGGAAGGACTCCTTTGGACCTTAGCTTATGTTTTGGAAGGGATTTCAAGTCATATGATCTGGCAAAGCTCATCAAACTTGTTCCAGCAAATAGAGTTGTGTAAAATTTTGTACTACAAATTCAGTACAAAATAAATCTTAGCGACCGTGTCGTCTGCTGCTTGTTTTGTTTTGCTTTTGATCCCATTCTTCTAATCATTTTCTTTATCTCTGAAAGACCGACATTTTTCCAATTCTTGAATAGCCTATGTAAATGCTTAGAGGGGGCTAGAAATTGTTGAAGAGCACAAAGAAGAAGTATTCATCTTCGCGAACTCCTGGTTTGTTCAGTTCCTGGGGACCTGACAGATTCGATGTGATGTTGTTCAATGGTCAAGTGTACATGATCTATTGCATGTACATCATGAGTTGGGATAAGCAACGAGCATATATGAAATTAATTTGCTTGCTATATTCCCACCGTTTTGAGTTGTTTCTTTGGATAGACTTTGTGCCAAAGCCTGTATCTGTACTTCTATCTATTCCTCTCTATCATAGATACATGTTTTGGACATCGATCCTGTCCATAAATGCAGCCATTAATTACCATTGCATTTTTTTTTATAAAAACACGATAAAATTATAACATCATGAAAATGCAACAATGGAAGATTACAGTAAGTTCTCAGCGACCACTTTAACAAGCAGTGCGCTATCTAGGGAGAACCCTAGTTTTTTTGGGGAACAGAGAGAACCCTATTTCCAGGACATTACAAGATCTGAGTGATCGCACTGTGAAGGCATCATATACACATCTGAGTGATCGCACTGTGAAGGCATCGTATACAGATCTGAGTTACCACAAACGTACAAATGTTATAAAAGATATCTTCTATTTTGTAGAACCAGAGCTGGAACACAGAACAAAGCGTTCATTAGCAGGCGATATTCCCATACTACAAATAATCATCTTCCACAGACAAACAGCTTTTACAGGAAAATATCAACAATCCAAAAATGCATCTGGCGCCAGAAAAAAAGAAGAAACATAGAACATGATTGCACAAATTACCATTTTCCAGACATGCAACGGCAATGCACAAGTATTTTAGCAAGGGAGCTCATGCACAAACTCTTGTAGTCTGGGAAATCCATATAGTGCAATCAATTAAAGTCACTAGTACAAGGAACTAATCACCTTGGAATTAGCCTATTCTTCTGGTAATGAGATGCGCCTGAAGATGGCCTGGAAAGTTTGCCCTCCAATTCTGGCGACCTTCTGGCCCTCTTCAGTAGCAGTAGACAGTAACTTCACAACAGGGTCAGCCTTTATCTCTTCCTCTGGAACAGCTTCAAACAGTGGGTGTTGCTCCAGACATGACCGCAGCCATATACCAAGCTCCTCTACATCAGTAATAGTATATATAATTCCTCCCACTTCCATCACATAAGCATACTCATCGAGCAAATGCATGCTGATCACCCTTCGCCGGTGGTTCTTCTCCTTGAAGTGGGGATCAGGGAAGAGGAAGAACATTTTGGAAAGCTGAGCCTTCCTGAAGTAGTTAGGGATGTATTTCATTGAATTGGTGCGCACAACAGAAATGTTGTCATATTGTCCTGGATTTGATGCTCTTAAAGCCAAAATCCTCTCTTTTACATACTCAGTTACCTGTACGAAAATACATGACAAGCAAAACAATGTATGTCTGTGAATCAAGCTACTAACATATGCACAGCCCAAAATTATTAACTTTTACATTACTTGCTAAGTACAAGTTCAACACCATTTTACTATCATAAAGTTGATTGCTCATGCCTTGCCAATCAATTTTTATAAAAGAAAAGAAGTTTCGAAAGCAGAATCCTAATCTAGCATAAAGAAGTTCAATGAAAAACTATCACAATTCTTGGTCTATCAAAAATTCATTAGGGAAGGTATATGATGTCTATGAATTCTACGGATGCCATTCGGTGAAAGTCTTGAGTTCTTTCTGGTGTCCAGTGTCCACTATGTCTCGTTATATGTTATCCAGAAACCCATGGCCACTACTTACTAGTTACTACTCTTCAAGCATGAAACTACAACTCCACATGACATCAAAAGGAATAAATTGAAGGAAACATCAAGAATACCTTGTCCCTCAGCTCCATGCCGATCATCAGCGTGTCCGGGAAGAGCGGCGAGAGCCCCACGAGCAGCCCACCAAACCCACACCCCACGTCCGAGAAGCGGATCCGGGGCGCCTCCACCTCGTCGTCGCCGCCCTCACCACCATTGTCGGCGGCCGGGAAGTAGCGCGGGTAGTGACGCGAGAGGTCGACCTCGTCCGGCGATATCGGGATCGGGAAGTGTGAGTCGCTGAGCGGGTTGCTGTGCGCACGCGCCCGGTAGAACCGCTTCCGCGGGAGCTTCCCAGTCGCCTGCTGCAGGCCGCCGCCACCACCGCTCCTCGTCATCGGGCCAAGCCGCGCAGAGCAGCGTTACCTCAAGCCTGTATCGTCTGGCAGAGGCATTACATCAAACATCCGGTGAGCAGCACTCAAACAGCGGGAGCGCGATGCCATGAGCGGCGAGTGGTATCTTTGGAGTTAACGGAAGGGGGCAAGACGAACCGGATAGCCGCCGGGAGGACGAGCGGAGGAGTCGGCGAGGGGCGGCGCCGCGACGGCGGGTGGCGGCGGAGGTCAGAGCGGTTTGGGGGCGAGCGCTCTAATACTCTGATCTGAGAATTTAGCCGCGCGTTAGGGCCTCGTCTTTCGATGAGAGTGAATGAATGGAAAGGCTATGCCCAGCCCACCTCAGGCCACGGCCCACTGTCAAATCTTAATTTGAGAACACTTAGAGCATCCTCAAGAGGCTTTCAAATTTTTACTCAGATCATTACAAGAATCGCTACAAGATGCTTCTACGGTCTGCGCACTTCTCACATGGGCCAAATTCCCTCCTAATGCATTTGAAAAATTTTGAAATAGAGACCATTTTGGGGGGTGTGATGGGGATGCTCTTATAGATACTAGAGAGTCGATCGCTAGTTTCATAGCAGGTTGTTGATCCACATGGTCATCTCATCAATGCTAAAAGTTATCCCAGGCAGAATACATGAATAAATTTATGTAAAGTATGCAATATGTTCGCCTCAATGTGAACACTGCGATGTGTGCACATATATCTTTGTGATTTTGTGCTTTACTTTGTTTTCTTCTTAATGTCCAGTTTAAAGCAAGTCTCGGCAAGATGGCCTCTCCCACTATATGCTTAGAGGATCCTTTCTTCTCGTTTTACAAAATTGGATACTTAAACCCTGTACTTTAATGCCTATGAACTGACCACACACCTATCAATGCTAAACCCAAAGGCTTATATTGGTCGAAAGATAATTTTTTGTGCTAATTAGACAAAATCTCCAATCTATGGTGCATTCCTTTAGCATTCAAAACTAATAATGTGGATTTAATGTTTGTTGGTGATTGATAAGTGGCCCATCCCAAGAAGGGCCTTGGGCCGGTTCCGTATCCGCCCATCGTATGTATAGAAGGTCCAAAAGGCCGCCCTTGACCGTACTAAAGGAAGCGTCTAGCCCGCCAGGGTCTTTCCCGAGCTTGACCAAGTCAATCAAGGCCACAGGTCCCGACCAGGCGTGGCGCTGCTCGAGCTACCCTTAGCCGGGAGAGGATCCATGGTAGCCTGATCTAATCATGGGAGTGGCGACAACTGTCGTGTCCCACCACACTTTCCCCGGCCTTGACCGGGAGGAACTATATCTCCTCGGGAACCTGCAGCCCGAGGAGAAGCGCGCGGGCAGTCTGGCTTGTCGTTTGTCTCCTTTGGCAGGCGGCGACGGTTGTTACGCTACTAGACGCCCCAACGGGCGGCGCGAGGCTGGCTCAGTCCAGACAAACACGTGTCCTATACTAACCTGAACAGCTTCTCCCTGCAGGCTTCGGACCAGACAGGGACCCGGAATGAGACAAGAACGTCGCCACTAAAGCAAAAACCAGCGCGGGGCCCACTGGATCAGCTCCGGGCGACTCGGGCGACCCGCCGCGCCTATAAAAGGAGAGGCCCCGGACCAAGTCGAGGCCAAGCGATTCAGGTGTTAACAAGCCACCCGAGCAACACGCGTCCGAAGTTTCGACCTTAGCCATAGCAGTAGTCCTTAACCATCTTTGTAAGCTCGGGATCGATGCCTTCAAGCCCGGTCTCGGCACCCTTGTACTATTTTCCACCATATAATCAACAAGGCTGGAGTAAAGCTATTACCCTGCAATGGGGGCTCGAACCAGGGTAAATCGCTTGTGTCTTCACGGTTTGTATTGTCTTCTCTCTTTTTCCCCCTCTTCCCTACCGTACGAAGGATCTCTACCCGGATCGCCAAATCGCACCAGACCTTGTCCAGAAAGACCGCGTGGCCTGAGCCCCCCGTAGGCTCGGCCGCCGCCCCGGGCTGCTGAGAAGGGTGGTCGTTGGCCTCACACCAACTACAAATTCGTCTACCGGACCGTGGACCCGCTGCTCTTCAGGAGCGCGATTCCCAGACTCCGACAACTGGCGCCCACCGTGGGGCCATGAGCATCCCTCAGCAGTCTGTTCCCTCGGGCATGCCTAAGATTCCGAGCAACGACGAGGCCCTGGACCTCGAGTTCGATGAGTGTGATGATCTGGACGACTTGGTCCCATCGTACGATGGCTGGCGGGAGGAGTACCTCGCTGAAACCGTGGCCGACGAGATGGAGGTTGACACCTCTCTCGCCCTAGGGGCAGATCATCGCCACGAGGAGTCGCTCCCTGAGATGGACCCCTCTGTCACCCACGTCAGCGAGACTCCCATAGAGTTGGAGCTGCTTGGTGTCTCCGCTGCCTCTGCTGGTGACACCGGGACGTTTCCCCCGGCCTCGCGCACGTCTCGCCGCGTCTTCATAGCCGCGGCCGACGATGGCGCTGAGAACGAGGAGGCCCAGGAGCAGCTGCGCCGCCGCGTTGCAGCCCTGGTTTTTTTCAACGACGCTGTCCGTCTCATCATGGATGGGATCTGCCAGGAGGACCGTCGCCAGCGCACCCCACCGGGCCGCAAACCGGTCGACTCTCTCGTCGAGACGATGACCAACCCGCTCCTGCTCAACCAGCAGAAGGCGCGCGCCATCACCACGGTCGTCCGCAACCTGGAGAAGGACCCATGTGACTTCACCATGGCGGACCTATGTCCAGCCATTGCCGAGGGCGTCGGCGCCATCACCTGCGGCATCGCCCAGCACGAGGAGCAGAATGGCGGCGACCGCCCGGACGTCTGGCGCGAGGGAACCAGTCTAACCACAGCGACACTCAAAATCGCTCCAGCCGTGACGACACTCAAAACCGTCCCGCCGCAACCGCAGCCGCTCACGCTAGACCCAGACGGCCTCCTCCGCCGGAGCTCCGTCACGTGCCCCAGGCGGAGTGTTTTCCCGCCTAGGCCCGCGTCGGGATGCCTCTCCTCCGAAGGCCGCGCCGGGATGCCCCGCCTTCTCCCGCACTCTCCGTGAGGCGCCATGGCTGCCGAGGTTCAAGCTCGGGCCGATCGAGAAGTTTGACGAGAGCAAGAACCCCGAAGAGTTCCTCTCCATCTACACCACCGCCGTCCGGGCCATAGGGGGAGACGAGGCCATCATGGTCAACTACTTCCCCACAGTGCTTGAGGGCATGGCCTGAACCTGACTGTTCAACCAACGGCCCGGTTCCATCCGCAGTTGGGCCCAGCTGCAGGATGCCCTCCGCACGAGCTTCCAGGGGTGTTACGCCCGCTCTGGGCGCCCTAGGACCTCAAACTTGTGGTGCAGTCAGATGACGAAAGTCTCTAGGACTTTGTGTGCCGGCTCGTCAGAGCCCACAACACAATTCCCTGCATCTCAGACGAGGCTATCATTGAGGCCTTCAAGGACGGTGTGAGGGATCGGTGCTACAACGAGGACCTCGAGCTCCACCCGGTCAATACCGCGAGTGAGCTCTTTTGCACCGCAGCCCTCTACGTCAACGCCTCCGAGGCGGTTGAGCGTAAGAGGGGCCGCGCGAAGAAAAAGGCCAAGGTCGGCGACAGCCAGGGCAAGGCTGAGACGGACAAGAAAAAGAAGAAGCGGCCAGAGTAGCCCGCCAAGTTCATCGCCGCCGTCGAGCTCGACCAGCCCGAGTGCCCGCCGCCACAGCGTCCTCCGCCGATGCGCCCGCCGCTGCAGCAGCGACCTCCCCAGGCCTGAGGTAGGCGTCGCGGCTACCAGGGACCACCTCAAGGCCGGCCTCCCCGTCCACAGCAGCAGAACAGAGGTGAGGACCCGTTCCATGACCCCAGTCTCTTCTGCCACTTCCACCAGCGCCCCGGCCACGACCTGCGCAACTGCCGCACATGGGCCCGCCAGTTGGAGGACTTCTACGCCGGCCGCGGTGCCATGCCTGAGCTACCTGAGGGCACGGCCGCGGTGCCTCCTCCTTAGGGCGGCCAAGACCAGGGCTTCCCTGAGGCCCGAGGTCACGTTGCCGTCATCTTTGGCGGCATGTCGGCCTACAGCTCCCGCCGCGAGCTAAAGGCCACGTCCCGCGTAGTCCTCCACATCTCCCGCGGCGAACCCGCGGCAGAGTCCCTGCCTTGGTCCAGTCAGGCCATCACCTTTTCGGTAACAAACTGCCCGGCCGGACTCTCCAGGCCGCAGCGCCTCCCGCTAGTCCTGTGCCCTACCATCAGCAACACCCGAGTCGACCGCGTCCTCGTGGACAGCGGGAGCTCGCTGGACATCATTACGACGCGCGTTCTGGGCCTCATGCAGGTCCCGCGCTCCAAGATCAAGGACATCACCGTCCCCTTCCACGGGATCGTCCCAGGGTCGTCCCTCCGCCCCGTCGGGCAAGTCGTGCTGCCCGTCACGTTCAACTCCTCCGCCAACTTCCGGACGGAGTACATCACCTTTGAGGTGGTAGAAACCGAGCTCCCCTACAACGCCATCTTGGGGCGCCCCGCGCTCTCCAAGTTCATGGCGGTCTCCCACCACGCCTATCATTGCCTGAAGATGCCGGCGCCCAAGGGTGTCATCACCGTTCGGGGCAACCACAAGACGGCCCTCGACTGCGACGAGACCGCGCTGGCCATGGTAGGCTAGCTCCCTACCTGTGGTCCCAGTAGTAAGGAGCGCTCCACAGCGCGCCCAAAGGTGGCACTGCAACCGCAGGAGGCCACCAAAACCATCGTCCTCACGGAGTCAGACCCCTCCAAGGTGGTCCACGTGGGGACGACCCTCGATCCTCAATAGAACTCGAGCTCATTACCTTCCTCCGGGCTAGCAAGGACGCACTTGCATGGGAACCGTCCGATATGCCCGGTGTCCCAAGGGAGGTAATCGAGCACAGGCTAGCTGTCCGGCCTGATATGAAACCGGTAAGGCAGTGTCAGAGGCGTGTTCCCAACTAGAAGGCTAAGATCATCCAAGACCAGCTCGGCAAGCTGCTTCGAGCGGGATTCATCCGCGAAGTTCAGCATTCCGATTGGCTTACGAACCCAGTCATAGTTCAGAAGAAGGGCGGCAAGTGGCGCATGTGCATCAACCACCGCGACCTTAATTCCGCCTTGACGGCGTGTTCACCGCTTCAACCACCGCGGATCACACCCCTAGTCAGATCTCTATCCTGCTAGCCGATCAACCGTGCTCTGTTCGATTGGCGTGGGGGACGAAAGAAAGAGCAACGACGGGATTACCTGTTGTTCCCCTCGCGGGTAATAGTCCTACTCTGCCGAGCCTTAGCTCTTTTCTTGTTGTGGTTGAATGAAATGTGGTTACAGAATGCTTGTGAACTGTGTGTGCTCAAAACGCACGTCTCTCGAACCTCTCCCTCCCCTCTCTTTCCGCCCCTTTTATATAAGCCTTGGGTGGCGGAGAGAGCCGAGGGTAGGCGATCTGATACTCTCGATAATCGACAAGACACGACAGAGAGACGAAAACGTGCAGCGCTACGCTGAAGCGGCGCTCGCCTCGCGTGCTCGCAAGTGGCCCTCGCCCGCGACAGATACACCGGTGAGGCTGAGGCGGGGCCTCACCTACTCCTCCCGACGCGGGCGGCCATCTTAAGCAAACCTTCTCTCTGCCGGTCAATTCTGCTGCGCCCACGGTGATGTACCGCCAGACCTGCAGGGTCATCAGAAGCGGTAATCATTTCTTCAGCTGTCTATCCGCGGGTGATGTCGCATTAAATGCGCTCGTCCTTCGCAGCAGGGAGAGCCTTCGCCCAGAAGACACCTTCCGCAACGCTCCCTGCCACGTGGGCCCCGCTTGACAGTGGGGGGCCCTACGCGCGCCGAGGGGCTTGCCCACGCGCCCACCCGTCGTGGGGCCCTCGCCGGCTTGATGATGGGCTCGCCCGCCACACTGGGGGCTGGTCACCCGCCCGGTGTGTGGGGCCTCGCCTAGTCTTCTAAGGTCTCGCCACGCGCTGGGCTCGATCGCCCCGACGCGTGGGGCCCGCTGAGCGCTGAAGCGGCTCGCCACGCATGTTGGGGCCTTATCGCCCGCCGACGCGTGGGGTCCGCTTGATACGCCGAGGGCTCGCCCCACACCGGGCTCGACCGCCGCGCGTGTGGGGCCCTCGCCCGTCGCTTCGAGGGGCTTCGCCACGCTGCCGCGCTTTATCGCCCCGACGCGTGGGGCCCGCTGATCTGTGGGGCTCGCCCACGCGCTGGGCTCGATCGCCGCTGGCGTGTGGGGCCCTCGCCCGGCATACGAGGGCTTCGCCAGCACGCTGGGGCCTTGTCGTCACCGGCGTGGGGCCGCTTGATACGCCGAGGGCTCGCCCACGCTGGGCCCGATCGCCCGCCGACGTGTGGGGCCCTCGCCCGTGTTTCGAGGGCTCGCCAGCGTATTTGGGGCCTTGTCGCCCTTTGACGCGTGGGGCCCGCTGATCTTCTCGGGACTCTTTGCACCCCGGTATTTATTACACCGACACGCCGCCCAAGAATAACTTTCCCTTCCTCGCATAGATCGGCTAGTTGGCCTTCTGGCGATTCGGTTTGATGAGTTTCTGAATGCTTATTCGGTTACCATCAAATCGCATTGTGTAAAGAGGACTAAGAGAAAATCGCTTTGTAGCGCCTTTTGGCACATTTTGCTATCGACCATGTCCTTCGGTCTCGTAAATCGGCTACGTTCCGTCTCATGCAAAAAACTCTCTCTGATCAAATAGGGCGCAACGTAGAAGTCTACGTGGACGATATCGTAGTCAAGAGCAAGGACGCCCGTGACCACATGTTCGACCTACGGGAAACCTTCGACAGTCTTAGACAGTACCGGGTCAAGCTAAACCCCGAGAAATGCGTCTTTGGCGTCAAGTCCGGCATGCTCCTAGGCTACGTAATCGGCAGGGCGAGTATCGGTGCGAACCCCGAGAAGATCGAGGCCATCGAGAAAATAAGGTCACAGGCCTGTGTAAAGGAGATCCAGTCCCTAACAGGCAAAATGGCGACCTTAAGCCGTTTCATCTCCCACCTTGGAGACCGAAGTGCGCCTTTCTACAAGTTGCTTCGCAAGCACGATAGTTTTGAGTGGACTGAGGAGGCTGAGTCCGCGTTCCTGCAGCTCAAGCAGTACCTCGCCTCTCCACCCGTCCTCGCCACTCCCAAGCTCGGGGAAGCCCTCCTCCTATACCTCTCCGTGACACCAAATGCCGTAAGCGCGGTGCTAGCAGTGGAACGAGAAGGGAAACAGCAGCCCGTCTACTACGTGAGCAAGGTGCTCATCGGGCCAAAGGAGCGTTATCCTGACCTTCAGAAACTGTGCTATGCCTTGCTAATGGCTTCGCGCAAGTTGCGTCACTATTTCCAAGCCCACCAAGTCATTGTCCCGACTACTTACCCGATCAAGGACATTCTTCGAAACCCGGAGGCCACTGGCCGGGTCGCGAAGTGGGGAGTCAAGCTGGGTGAATTTGACATCCAGTTTGTATTCCGTACCGCGATCAAGGCCCAGGTCCTGGCTGATTTCGTTGCAGAGTTGACCAGGCCGGATGAGCAAGCGATAAGCTCTCCAGGTCAAGACGGGGACGAAGGTCGGTGGACTCTGTTCTTCGACGGTTCACACCAGTCCGAGCGATCAGGATGCGGTTTCGTTCTCATCTCCCCAACGGAGAGCGACTCCAGCACGTCATACAATACACTTTGCGGCGACAAACAACACCGCCGAGTATGAAGCCCTAATTGCGGGCCTAAGAGCATGCACTGCGCTCGACATCAAACGGTTTGCTGCGAAAGGGGATTCGCAGCTCATCGTCCGCCAGGTCAGGGAGAAGTTTCAGGCAACTGACGACTCGATGGAGCGGTACCTGGCGGAAGTGAGGAAACTAGAGAAGCATTTCACGAGTTTCAAAATTAGCTACATTCCCAGGGAAGAGAACGGCGAAGCTGCCAAGCTCGGATCCTCACAAGAACCGGCCCCGCCGAGGGTGCTAGTGCAGCACGTTTTAAAGCCCTCCATTTCCTCCGGAGAGGAGGCCATGGGGACGTCTTCTACCCCCCAAATCGAGACATCCGGTACTGTCTCATTCCTCGAGCAAAGCACCTCCTAGATGACGCCATTCATCCAGTTCTTGGAGCAGGGGACATTGCTCGTGGACGCCGCTGGCGTTCGGCTAAAAAGCGAGCCGAGCTTACCGTGCGCGCGGGGGCTTGCTTTGTCTTGAAGGGTACTAATGGCGTGCTTTGTAAGTGCGTTACCCAAGAAGAAGGTAAGTACCTTCTAGCCGACATTCACGAGGGCATTTGCGGCGTCCACGCCTCACACAGAACCCTCGTCGGCAAAGCTTTCCGTATGGGCTATTACTGGCCCACTGCGATGAGCGACGCGGAAGGCTTGGTAAAGCGCTGCGAAGCTTACCAGTATCATGCGCGGATGACGCACCAGCCCGTGTATGAGCTGCAAACAATTCCACTAGCATGGCCATTCGCGGTTTGGGGCATGGACCTCCTAGGACTGTTCCCCAAAGGGCTCGGTGGCAAAACATACTTGTTCGTAGCCATCGACACCTTCACCAAGTGGATCGAGGCCGAGCAGGTCTCCAACATCACTGCCACTGCCGCGGTACATTTCTTCCGAAGCATCGTTGCAAGATTCGGTGTGCCTAGTAGAGTCATCGTTGATAATGGCACCCAATTCACAAGCCGGGAGTTCAACGATTACTGCGAGAAAATTGGCATGAAGCTCGCCCTTGCCTCTGTGGCGGTAACGGAGCAGCTGAACGAGCTAACGGGCAGCTAGTCCAAGGCATCAAAAAGCGAGTGTACGACGCCCTCAAGGCTAAACACCAAGGTTGGGTCGACGAGCTACCATCAGTCCTCTGGGCAGTCCGGACAACAGCCAGCCGGGCTACGGGAGAAACTCCTTTCCGGCTCGTCTATGGCTCGGAGGCCGTCCTCCCAACAGAAATGAGACTAGGATATGATCACGTTGACTTTGCCAGCTTCGTGGTCAACGACGAGGAACGGTAGCTTGACCTCGATCTACTTGAGGCGCCGTGAGCAATCCCTACTTGAATTGCGGCCTACCAAATAGACCTGCGTCGCGCTGGCGCACTAAACGATACATACAAGGACCCTGCAAGTAGGAGACCTGGTTATACGTCGTATTCAGAATCTTGCGGGCTCCAACAAGCTTAGCCCCAAATGGGAGGGACCGTACAAAGTAGTCAGCGCAGCACGCACGGGCTCAGTGTGCCTTGCCGACAAGGACGGGAACGAGCTCCTTAGCTCATGGAACATCTCTCTTCTACGGCGCTTCTACGTTTAAACAAGTCGTAAGTTTCCTTCATTTCAATTCAATTCCAAAAAAAAAACCCTCCCCCAATCACGAGTCACGCCAAGCTCGGTCATGACCATCTCAAGCAGGCCCGTGGCCAAAATCCGACGGCTAAGGATAAAGCATTCCGGAGCACTTGCACGACGGGATAAGCCGACATCTCGCACCCTAGTGAGTCTCCGCGCAGTGTGGAATTCCCGCGGTCTAAGGTACAATAAGCCCACGTCAGGTTTGTTTGAATGGCTAACTGGGCCTCACAGCGCTCGGGGGCCGAGGGATTTTTGCGCCCAGATGTTTTCTAAGTCCTTAACTTCGCTAAACCCGCATCGCCGCGCGGCCTAGCGAAGCTCGGGGGCTGGGGATTTTCGCGAATTTTTTCTAAATCCTTAACTTCGCCAAGCCCGCACTGTTGCGCGGCCTAACGAAGCTCAGGGGCTGGGAGTTCGCGCGAATTTTTTTAATTCACTCTAGTCTTTAGACCGCGCCCAACTTCAAGATCGCACTTAGACTTGGCCACGGCCCGGGGGCTGGATGATTAGGCGCACCAAAAACAACCTTTCAAAGCAACCTGTTTGCCCAAATTTCCTAAGTTAGCCTCAGAGCTTCGTTATTGTTCATCTGGTTCCCCTGTTTTTTGCGTTTCAGATTCGCACAGGAAAAGGGGAACAAACGGATTTAACAAGGAGATTCATTAAAGAAAGCTGCATTTCACAGGGAGAAGATCTTACAAGACGAGGAATTTACAACCAAAAGGAGGCCTCACCGTCCTGGACTACCGCAAAAGGGGCGCCGCGCTACTACAGCTACGGCGGTATCCAAGTCCAACAACTACCTCGCCGCGCCTACCAACGGCGCTGGCGACAAGCCGGCGGAGCCGCAGACTCCGCCGATGGTGACGATGACGACAACGGCGGCGTCAGCGGGTCGGCGTGGACACCGACGGCCTGGCGCTTGGTGCCGCCTCGCCGGTGGCGGACGCTGTCGCCTATCAGCTCCCACGGCGCCGCCCAGCCTCCTCCTCCGCCCGCGGCTACCGGCGGAGCCGCCTCCTCGGTCGCAACCTGCAGCGGAGCCTCCTCTTCCTCCGCCGCCAGCGCAGCGGCGTACGCGGCGTCAGCAGCGATCTGCGCCGCCACTTCATCTTCCTCGTCCTTCTCCTCTGCTGCGAGCGCGACCCCCAGCGCCTCGGCCGCCTCTGCGTCGGCTTGGACCTGGGCGTACGCCGCCAGCTCGGCCGCCTAAGGCCCAACGACCGAGCCTAGCCAGTCCACCTCCTCCGCCGCGGACTGGATCGGCGGCAACAGAGGAGGCAGCAGCGGCAGATCCTCCGTCGCCGCTACCAGCCAAGCATCTAGGTAACTAGAGCTGGCGTCAGAAGACATGTTTTTGGCCCCTTCTCTGTTTTCCTCTGCTTTCTTCCGCTGTTTTCTCCCTAGCTCTGGCTGCGAACTTCACGTTTTTGCCTAAGGCTGGAGAAGACTAAGATGGAGGCGGCCTTGGCCGTGACTTCGCTTTGTATAGGGCGGCGGTCAGGTAACGCCCCGTCGTCTGTGGGCTACCAAAGCTTCGCTGCACACGAAGAGACGAGCAATTAAAACCCACTACCCGAGCTGAAGAGACGCGCGCGCACGCGCTGTCTCGCGGAATACCAATCGCACCTATCGCTGTGCGACACGTGCCCCTGTCCCGCTGTCAGTGGCAAGGGAGAAATCATTGCGCATCGAAACCCACTGCGAAGACCTGGCCCACCTCTGCGAACAGGGCCTAGCGGCGCCTCCGCGACCTGACGCGTGGCTTAGGCCAGATGCATGAACCGGCACGGTTGGTTTCGCCTCTGTATCTGTGCTTGGCAAACGTGCCCCTTCCGTCAGCGGAACACTATGCCGCGCTGCAGAGCCCACAGTGCGCATGATTTGATGCGATAAATTAAGGGAAAAATGGCTAAGTCCTTCGGCCACCACACATTACGCGATGCTTATCCGATTAAGCGAGCGTTTAGAATAAAATATACAAATATTCATGACACAAAGTTCGGGACAAAGAAGCCCGAGTCAAGCTACGACCCGCGCCGCAACTTGAGCAGTTGAGCCTTTCTAGCTCGGTCTCTTAGTCCTGGATTTGCCTTCGCGCTTGAAGCAGCTCTATGACTTGCGCCTCCATGTCATTCCGCTCCTGGCGCAGTTTAGCCCGAGCTTCGACGAGCTCTTGCTCCTGTTTCCTGAGCGATTCTTCCTCGGCCTTGGACTTCGTCCCGGTCTCCCGAAGCGCCGCGATCTCCGCCGCGAGCTTGTCGCGGGTTTCCTCAAACCCGTGTACGGTGGAGTTGCGCTCAGACAGGGTAGCCTCCAGTTCCTTGGAGGCCGCCTCCCTGCGCCTGCCCTCTTCGTCAAAAGCAGCCCGAGCCCGGTCTGTTTCTTCATGGGCCGCCCGTGCTCAGCTCTCCGCGGCCTCCTCCATCTCCTGAGTCCGGGCGACCTTCGCCGCGGCTTCCAGCTCCCTCCCTCGCGCTGACTGGAGCACAGCCTCTAGCTCGGCGATGTGGGCAATATGGCGAACTTCGTTCTCGGCGGCCAGCTCGTCCTCGCGCTCCGTCTGAGCCCGGGCTTGCGCTAGCTCGGCAGAGAGGTGCTCGACCTTCGCCGCGTCGTCATCCGACCGATCATTCGCTGCTTCCATCAGCGAGGACGTGCCGGCGATAAGGGCGTAGAACTGAAACGACGGAGTACGTATCAAAACGCGGAAAGGTCAGCGCCTAAGCATAATGTACAGACCACGAGACGTTACCTTTTTGTTGAGAGCAAGCATGCTTTTCAATCTTTCTTTGACGGCGCCACGCACGGTTGGATCGAACCCTCGGATTTGCGCCTCATGGTACGGTAAGGGCAGGCAGCCTACCGAGTCCTGACTGCTCTCCCCCAACGACGCAGAACGTGACGACGATGGTGGCGCTGCCGAAAGCGGGGCTGTCGTTCCATGTGCGGCCGCTCGCCTCTCAGCATCCTTCACCTTGGCCACAAGCTCGGCCTGCGCCGCCATCGCCTGGGCCGCCGCCAGCTTGCCCTCGTGACGTTCAGCCTGGGCCGATGCCAACAAGGCCTCCAGTTCGTTTGCCCTCTACCTGGCAGCTGTAAGCTCGGCCTGGCTCCTGTCCGCCGCCACTGGAAGAGCGCGGACCTCATCTCCACCGACTTGGGTGTTCAACGCCGCCTTAGCCGCTGCCAAGGATTCCTCGAGGCTTGCTCCGCGACGTCCTGAGATCGCTCGAGCTCGCTGAGGTGTTGGGCGGCCTCTTGCGCAAGTTTTCGCCTTTCCAGTGTCGGCTCAGCCAGTTCTGCAGCCCTCTGAGCGGCATACTGCGCCTCCACGAGCTGCGCCTTAAGCCTGGTCACCGCGTCCTCTGCCAGGGCCAGGCCAGCCTTCGTCGCCCGGAGCTCCGGTTCTACCGAGCTCTCGCCCTCCACGGGGGGCAGGAACGTAGGCGCAGCTCCCACCGCCAAGACCGGACGTGGTCGAGGGGGCACCACCACACCTGCTGCCTCCAACTGCCACCGCTCCTCCTCGGCCTCCGCTTCCTCCATACGATGGCGGGCAATGTTCACTTTGCCTACCGGAATAGCGGCCAGACGCCGCATAAGGTCTTCCCTTGTCAGGCCAGGGGTTGGATAGATCTTCACCTTCGGCGGGCCTCCCTTGGCAGAGCGCCGCGCTCTCGTACCCACTTGTTGCTCCACCCACTCCGGGCTGGCGGAGATCCAGCCCGCGGACGCCAGAGGGGCCACACTGGACAACGTAACGTCCGTCCAGCCCGATGGCGTGAGCACGCGACCGCCAATCCCCACCAACAAAGACATGCGCCGATCAAAGGCTGGGCACGCCCCAACCGGGGTTTTGAAGAGGTCAGCGATCCCTCGGCGGTCGATTGGCCACCACTCGTGCGCTGTGCACCCTTCGACGCGCAGGGGCGTAACCCACAATGAGGCCTTAGCGGTCTCCACCTTCACGGTCTCCACGACCTCGTCGGACGCGTCCAACACCGCCACCGGCAGGCAAGATGATGACCCCTCACGAAGTAGCTGCCTCTCCTTGTCCCGTGCGTCTGTCGGCCTCAACAGCCCTGCAACCTCCAGCGATCGAGATAAGAATCCTCCTCCTTCGGGCTCGGCCGGTGCGCTTTCGGCCGCCCGGACTTCAGCAGGAGGAGGCAGCACTTCGGCCGCCACCTCGGCGCTACGCACTGCAATCAAAGATGCGAGAACACTTACGCGCTGTTTCAAGCTCTGTGCCCTCGTGCACCCCTGGTGTGGGGCGCAGAAAGAACTCCGTCTCCAGCCCGCCGACGCGACTGGTGGTGGGCGCGACCATTTTCTACCGACCCGCAGGAACTTTCCGTCGGGGATAAAATCACCGCTGTCGGGGATAAAATCACGGCCCATTGCCATGGCCCACTCCCTGACGGCCCAATTGAACAGCCTACTAGGGCCCAGCTCCCTAGAAAATTCTATCAGGCTCATGTGCATCCTGCCGAACAGCCTCTTGGTTGGCACGGTGCGTAATGGCCTAGGATTCGTGTTTGAGTCTGACTCAAACAAGAGTTCTGCACGGCTACATGAAGACCCGGACGTGGTTTCTCAGATTGGAATAGATGTCATGATCCCCAAGAATTGGAGTTTACCTTATCTACCTCGGGATGGATTTGGCATGTATGAGTTCGCTACGATCTCGTGGTCAGCCCGGCCTGATAATCCCTTGGTAGGTCGGTTTGCTCAGCACTATATAAACAGGGCCCCTACGGCGTGTTGAGGGGTCAATCCAGCACCAGATCATCGCATATTACTTCCTGTACACACATAATCTCGCCGAGACTTCTTCGTCTCGTCGAGTTTCCACCTTGTAATTCTCTTTGATATAAGGAAAGGCTGGACATAGGGCTATTATCTCCCCCGAGAGGCCTGAACCAGGATAAAAACCCTGTGTCTCCCTGTTGCTTGTTGATCGCTGTTTGCCTTGCTCGGCAAGTCTTCTATCTCCCTTTTCTCAAGAACCTTAGTTGATTTGAGATCGATATCTCAATCGTCGACACCTTCCGCGTGGGCCCTCACCGCGGAGCTGCCTTCAGCGGCGGGCCCGCCATTGGCGCGACGTCCTCATTGTCGCTGCCCGGGACAGGCAGGTATGTCCTCCTTTTCTTGGCGCCATACCAATGCACGCGCTGTGAAGCGAGCCTAAAGGCGCCGAAGCCCAACATTCGACCTACGTCGGGGGAAAAGAGCTTACCTGCGCCGGTGTCGTACGCTTCCTCGAGTGCGCCTCCGCGCTGCAAGCGCCGACTTACTACGATCGATGCGGTCTTTGGGCTCCTCTCATTATCATCGATGATAAGCCGACGCCCACCAAACGCCGCTGTCGACCTCCCCGGCGGCGAGTGCGCCCCCGATGGTTGCACGACCGAAGGTTCCTCGGCGAAGCCCGTGGCTTGCGCGGACCTCTTGGTCACCTTCCACGTCTGCTGCAAACGGTCAGCACGATCCGTCAGGATCCCGATAGCGCGCGCAGCTGGGAATTTAATCAAACATCTTACGGGCACGCATCGCGGACAATTTATCCCGCACGAACTTTTCGGGGCGAGGATTCTTGTCCATGGGCAGCAGCATGGCCACAATCCTCGCAGCTTCACCGGACAGGAGTCCTGCAGGGCGCCTCAGATTTTCACAACCTGCGCCAACCCCGGAATCAAACAGAGCATCACGACAGGCGTTTACCTTGATGAAAATCCTGGTCCGGATCCTTCCACCCACCCATCTCGTTGACGCACCTCTAGCGGCGCCCCAGCGGGCTGATCCGGTGCCGGACGAAGCTATTGACAACGTCATAGCCCGTCAAGCCCTTCTTGGCAAGCTTTCCGATCTCGTGCGCCGACACTTGATCCTCTGGCAGGGTCTCGCTGCGGGTATAGATCGGAGTGTCCGGCGCGGCCGAAGAGTACTCCAAGCTTGAGCCCCCGCGGTTCAAGTAGAACCACCGCCGGGCCCAACCGTCGACTTTCGTCCTCACCTCGTACTCCGGGTACGATTGGCTCTCTCGGGCCCGACGCGTGGTTAGGTAGAAGACGCTGCCGTTGCCCATGCAGTGGCCGACGGACTTTAGCTCGAAGTAGTGCTGAAGAAGGCTCGCCGTGGGCCGCACCCCGCAGTGCGCCTTGCACAGGTGCGCGACGATCGATAGATGAACGTAGGACTGCGGGACAGATTCTCCGGTCGCAGCTCTGTGAAGGCGAAGAAGTCCATCATAAACTGTGATTCCGGCGTACGGAACTCGCAGATAGCAGAGCTCTCAAAGCAGACCAGCTCATCGGGCTCAAGCCTCGGCTCTTGGTTCGCGCCGGGAAGCCTCCATGAGCCCGGCTTCACGAAGCCGTCACTCTCAAGCTCCTCCATCCTCTCCCTTGTAAGAACGCTGTCTCCGATGAACACCATGGCGGCGGGAAGCGAGAAGGCAGAAAGCGAGTTGGGGAGACGAAGACAGATGCAAAAGGGATGATTCTACAGTAAGAGTTCCTCCCGAGAGGCACTGCCTTATAAAGGAAGGCAACGGTCGAGGCGGAGATCGTGGGAATCGTGCCTAGGGAGCGTAACTACCCCACTTTTTTGTCAAATCAAATTCAATGCTCAGGCTTTGGCTCCCGCAGCTCCCAAAAACCTTAGCCGAGTCTTCCCGCGTAGCGCGTAGGGGAGATCTTTTCTAAACCTCAGACCGGCTCGCCGCGCGACCCGCTCGAGGCTCGGGGGCTGGCTGTTGGTGATTGATAAGTGGCCCATCCCAAGAAGGGCCTTGGGCGGTTTCATGACCGCCCATCGCATGTCTGAAGGTCCAAAAGGCCGCCCTTGGCCGTACTAAAGGCGTCTAGCCCGCGAGGTCTTTCCTGCTTGACCAAGTCAATCTGCGCCTCCACAGGTTCCGACAGGCGTGGCGCTGCTCGAGCTATCCTTAGCAGGAGAGGTCTCATGGTAGCCCGCCTATCCAGCGGGCGAGTGGCGATAACCGTCGTGTCCCACCACACTTTCCCGGCCTTGACCGGAGGAATCATATCTCCCGGAACCCGTGGTCGGGGAGAAGCGCGTCAAGCGATCGGCTTGTCGTTTGTCTCCTTTGGCAGGCGGCGACGGTTGTTACGCTACGCGACGCCCCCAACCGGCGGCGCGAGGCTGGCTCAATCCAGTCAATTTCTATATTAGGGGGTAAAGGGAAAGTGCTTTCTCCCTAAAGCACGATTCCTTCCCGTATCGGCATGTTAAGACAAACACGTGTCCTGTACTAACTTGAACAGCTTCTCCCTGCAGTCTCCAAACCAGACAGGGCCCCGGAATGAGACAAGAACGTCGCCACTAAAGCAAAGACCAGCGCGGGGCCCACCGGATCAGCTCCGGGCGACTCGGGCGACCCGTCGCGCCTATAAAAGGAGAGGCCCCGGACCAAGTCGAGGCTAGGCGATTCAGGTGTTAAGAAGCCACCCGAGCAACACGCGTCCAAAGCTTCCTTAGCCATAGCAGTAGTCCTTAGCCATCTTTGTAAACTCGGGATCGGTGCCTTCAAGCCCGGTCTCGGCACCCTTGTACTATTTTCCACCATATAATCAATAAGGCTGGAGTAGAGCTATTACCCGACAGTGGGGGCTCGAACCAGGGTAAATCGCTTGTGTCTTCATGGTTTGTATTATCTTCTCTCTTTTTCCCCCTTTTTCCTACTGTACGAAGGATCTCTACCCGGATCGCCAAATCACACCAGGCCTTGTCCGAGAAGACCGCGTGGCCTAAGCCCCCCGTAGGCTCGGCCGCCGCCCCGGGCTGCTGAGAAGGTTGGTCGTTGGGCCTCACACCAACTACAAATTCGTCTACCGGGCTGTGGACCCACTGCTCTTTAGGAGCGCGATTCCCAGACTCCGACAATGTTATTTATGACAAATTTGAGCAGATTTAGTAAAATATCAGTATGGATGCAATGTCCATTTTTTTCTTTCAAACCTTGTTTGTTTCAACTGAAAGTTGTTAAAAACTTTAATCTGAAAAATTCGTGACCCCTAGAACAATGTTTTAAAGAGTTCAAAAAATAGGAAAAAAATATATTACAAACTATAAGAAGAACTATTTAAAACCCATAAAAACGACTACAAAGTATCATATCATTTTGCTTATACAAAAATAACAAATTTTCATTTAATTTAATTTAAGCTAAAACAAACAAGGCCTTAATGTGTCACTACTAGGGAACAAGCTTTCTCAAGTGTTCAAAAAAAAGTATCAAACTTCTACAAGCGGTTTAATGCCTCAAAACAGTCTCAAGCCAGAAAATGACCTCTAGAAGCGGTTGGGGGCACGATCCGCTTCTAAAGACCTAAAATCCTAAGCGGTTTGTGTCCCCAATCGCTACTATACCTCTACAAGCGGTTGGGAACACGAACCGCTTAGGATGCTTGGCTTTACAAGCGGTTTAATAGCCCCAACCGCTTCTAGAGGCCCATTTTTCGAATAGATAAAAGGAAAGCTCCCCCCATTCTATCAGATAACGCGCGTGGGTGGGTTGACTAGCTGGGTGAGGTGTGAGTCAAGAGGTCCTGGGTTCAAATCCCACCTCCCCCAATATTTATTTGCCTTTTTACACTTTATTACAAGCGGTTTAGAGAACCGCTTGTGATGCTCCGCGAGACATCAGTCGCGGTTGCTTACAAGCGGTTTAGGGGCTTACCAACCGCTTGGGAAGCCTTTTTCCCTGGTAGTGTGTATCCAAGCTTGTATATGTGATTTTATGGATATGAGAGCTTTATATATGTGATTTTTGGACTTGAAAGCTTTGTATATGTCCTTTTTGTATATATGAACAGGTAAAATATGTCTAATTTTTTATTTAATGTGAATCCAAGCTTGTATATATGATTTTGTGGATGTGAGAGCTCTGTATATGTGATTTTATGGTATTTATGAGCATAGATGAGTAAAATATATGTTGCTCATTGTGTTTATAAAGTGCGTGGCTAGCAAAACCTGAGACTTTTATGGGTCAATTTTCTATAGAAACTTATTACGAGCAAGTCAGATACAGACTAGTAATAATAATTGTTACTAACTGTTGAGGTAGCGAACCGCTATTGATAAAAAACATATCACCCGTAGTTCGCAAAAGAATCTCCAGTAATATACTTGTCATTACTAGCGGTTGGATTAGAGAACTGCTAGTGACTACTATTATCATCGGTGGTTATAGAACCGTGAGTGATAATCCTCGATTACCACTAATATTTAATCACTGACGGTTGAAAAAAGGCTAGTGATAGCAGTTCTGAATCGTCAGTGATAAAGTTTTTTGTAGCAGTGATTGACGTATAAATCAATTGGTTTTATTTGATCTCCAGGGCAAGTAGAATAATTTTTTTGATTACAACGAACTAGTGTATCCCAATCAATCTTGGTTAACATTTTAAATTGTGTAAATCGGATGTAGATTAATTATATTATATTTTGAATTAAAATGAGGTTTATCTACTCTCTTTGTCTCTCCCGACTTACAATTAATGATGATTGGTCATTGGTCGCGCTAAAATGCTAGATCATATGTGGCGATGTACTTAAGTAGTCGAGTCTTCCAATATAAAATTGGTCAGTTACGTATTGGTTCACTAGTACTCCAATATAAAATTGGTCAGTTACGTATTGGTTCACTAAAACGTATTAACCTCTGTGAGGGCAGTAAACTTCAGGTATATATACCACATGCATACATATGCATGTTGACAAATGAAATAGGGCACAGCAATAGAAACTACAGCTACAGACTAATCACTAGAAATGTAGGGGCGCCAATGGCGCGCCGTTCGCCAGCTCTCGCCGATAAAGAATTAGGCTAAGAGCATTTCCATCAGCATCGGTGTCACTGCAGTCTGCATCAGTGCCGAACACTGTAGCTACAGACCACGCATGCAGGCGGGAAAAAAAAAGGCGGGAAGCAGTAGGATTTGCGCAGGCTTAGGATTACTGCAGCAGAAGCAGGCGCTGTAGGCGGGAAAAAATGATGTGAGCACTGTAGTTACAGTGTCGAACAGTGAAATGGGGAGGCTGCTATGGATGCTCTAAAGAATAACTAACATTTTTTATTTATTCTGATGAGTTTCAAACCGACAACCCATTAAAGCGTAGAGGATAAAATTTTAAAATTTTTCCAGCAAAAAGCCAACAGATAGAGTGATTTAATAAAGCATTTGTTAATTTGTTTTTCTAATAATTTTTAAAATTTCAAATTAATTCATTTTTAATATTTTTAAAATTTCAAAATGATTAAATATTTTTTTAGACTCCTACAACAAAAATCCTTTCATTCGCATTACTCTTAATTTAAAATTTCAGATTTCAATTTGAAACCAAATCAGTATGAAGGTGAAAATGTGGTCTTGGATTACTTCAATTTTCCCTGGTGATATATAAGCTAACAGGGTTGTGCTTACTACAATTTTTCAGCTTACTGTCCTTCAGAACATGAGCAACATTTAAAGGCAGTGCTTGAGGTGTTAAGAGAACATAAGCTAACAGCTAAAATGAGCAAATGCTCCTTTGGGCAAGAGAAGGTGGAGTACCTTGGACATGTCATAAGCAAGGATGGGGTGACAACCGAACCAACCAAAATACAGGCAGTGTTAAAGTGGCCAGCACCTACCAATGTTGGGGTTTCTTGGGATTAGCCGGTTACTACAAAAGATTTATACAAGGTTATGGGATAATCTGCAAACCTCTATTCAATGCTCTTAAGAAAAATGCTTTTGTGGGGGGGTCCTAAACAAGAGAAGGCTTTTGAAAAGCTAAAACAAATGTTGGTTGATTTTTGTTACAAAGGCAGCACAGTAAGGTGAATATAATACACGAAATCACAATCTTGGAAACACAATGTAATAAATGATTTTTTATTTTTGTTCTCCATGCTGAGTTGCTGACCATTCATGTTTGGTTATGCATTAGTAAACACAATGTAATAAATGGTGTTTGCTGTAGTCATTGATTTAATTATGGAAAAATTATGGTGCTGCAGCTTTTCAAGCTAATCCTGAATTTGTGAAGCAACCATTGTCCAGCTAACACCAAAAACTCTGGAATCATCAACTTAACTCATGGTCATACAACAATTCACTTGTGACCCTTTTAGAAATCTGACGTGTGCTTGTAGACTTCTCTCAAGCATGCGGGAAAATCATATTTAATTGATCGAACATGATAATTCCTTTGATTATTTGCATTTCAAAAACAATATACCAGTCTTTTCAAAGCCTAAAATCCACCCTGTTATATTTCCAAGCCATAATATGGCAACTCTTCTTAAGGTCATACCCTGCCTAGCTAGTAGCAGAGAAGCACAATGAACCTATACAGATATGCATACTAATAATAAATTTGAGCAGTCTAAAAATTATTTTTGAAATGTATTAATTCACATGAATGATGCATTCTGTACTAGAAAAGGTTGAACGAAAGAAAAGATAGAGTTATTTCTTAACTTGTTTCTCAACTAAACCTAGAATTCTTAGTAAGACTCAATATTTTTATTCTTTTATGCATCCTTACGAAATATCACGACGCATTTGCTTCGTCCTAAAAACCTAAAAATGAAAAGAAAGAAGTGATTGGCTAACACCGCTACCATGAATTTTTATCCATTTTATTTTTTAATTCATATGTAAAGGTTTGGTTTTCAAATTTTCTAATTGGCCATAAAAAGGTAGAACGAAAGAAAAGAATGAGTTATTTCTTAATTCATTTCTCAGCTAAATCTAAAATTCTTAGGAAGACTCAATAATTTATTTTTTTTTATGTATCCTTACAAAATATTATGACCCGTTTGCTCCGTCCTAAAAATCTAAAAATAGAAATAAAGAAGTAATTGGTTAACACCCCTGCCATAAATTTTTCTCCATTTTCTATTTTTTTGTTTTTTCAAATATTAAAATGTTGATCCATTTCTATTTTTATTATTTTTTCGCATTCTAAAAAATGTGAGAAATAAAGGGAAGGGGAGAAGGTACATAAAATAAATGCAGATTGTACTACACCATTTTTGTGATAAAAGGGTCGCTGCTGATACAATATTCTTTGTATTGTCCATGGTTGATATTTATGCCGGTTCAGATACAAGACGATATAGTAAATACCGGTCATCACGTTAACTGGATTAGGAATAATCACAAATGTTTTGATTCTTTTATATGTAAGATTTTAATTTTTTTTTGTCTTAGTGTAAAGATATAAAGATGGAATTGTTAGGTTTTATGTCGAATATGTGTACAATTAGGTTACATAGACTCTGTGTTGTAATAGGCAGGATTGGTTTACAGTTAGAGTCGGACTGTCAGTTCTCCACTATATAAAGAGAGGCAGCCCTGATATAACCAGGTGAACGACTTCATAATAGTAGCATAGGCAAGAGGAGGTTAGCGGCCGGCATGTGGTGCGTCATGTTTTGCTGTACACGGATGACGTGGTGCGCGGTGACGGGCTGGAAAGCCTGCTCGAGGACTCAAAGGTTGGATTTAGAAGTGTAGATCCAAGGGGAGTTAAACAAATATCCAAAGGATGAGCAGAAGAAGATTGTTCTTCAGGACGAGAAGAACTCCGATCTGTCGAATAAAAAGGCGGACGATGTGAGCGCAGGGACTGGACAATCAGGTCCGTTCTGAAGGGAGGAGTTCAGAAAGGCTAGCGATCTGATGATCTGTGCCTAGAGGTGAACGGATCAAGCGGTCATGACGGTAATTGTTCAAAATGAAGAATGGATTACGGAGAAGAGACCAGTGATCTATTCAAGATGGTGGACGGATCGGGACAGTGCAAACCGTGGTCGGCAAGATGATGCTGACAAAAGGAAGGAGCAGACGCTAACATGGTAATAGGCTCATGTGACTCCAGAGGCGACAGTGCTGAGATTCTCCTAGTAGAAGGGGCCTCTGTTGCAGGTGGAGGTACTAAGAGTGTTTTTGCAAGGTTGGTGTCATCTGTTTCAAAAGACGACGAGTTCTAGGAGGACTCGTCGGGCGGCCCACTGTAGGTTGCAAAAGAAGGAAGCAACCAGAGTCCGGGTACAGGGTTCGTGCAAGACACTGGAACGACTTTAATATGGAGAATGTCATATTCTGCAAGGTGGAGTTTGTTAGGTTTTGTGTCAAATATGTGTACAAATAGGTTACATGGACTCTTTGTTCTAATAGGAAGGGTTGGGTTAGAGTTAGAGTCGGATTCTAGCCAGTCCTCCACTATATAAAGTGAGGCAGCCTTGGTGTAACCAAATGAACGACTTCATAATAGTAGCATAGGCAAGAGAACGTCAGCGGCCGGCATATGGTCATGACCAAGTTAGCCGGTGTGCTGCGGTATTATGGTTTGGGGAGAGGCGTCCATAATCAATGCCCCGCAGATGTAGGCAAGAGCTGAACTGCGTTAACAAACATCATGTCTCCTGGTGTTGTTTGTGATCTTACATCAGCGTAAATCCTAACAGGAATGAATTTATTCCCTTTCTTAAATAAAATTAGCTCTTTCTAAAAAAATAGTTGTACTAGCCAGCTAGTCCTTGCTCCAATCCACAAAAACTCACGCTAAAAGTGCATGTTAAAGTTTTAAAACATTATTTATAAAAATAATTTGAAATATCTCGATTGGACGCATAAAAATCATATTAATAAATTCGTCAAAAACACTACATTCGTAACATAATTTTAATGGATCTTACAAATAAATTAGCATAATATATAATAAGCAGTCAAAGTTGTATACTAAAAACCGTGCTAATATCTAGAACGTTCTATTTCCTGAACGGGTGGGAGAATCTTGTATGCAACCAAGTCTATGCATAATAGATGCATGATCTATTGATCTCGATCGATCCAACAATTACCACACAATGTCATCAGAGTGTATCTCCCGCTGTTATGTTTTCAGAAGCATATCTCTGGGCACATATTATTATTGCACAGGCTTTGCCTGCGAAGAGTGATGCTGTATCGATCTTGCCCTTTCGACTCTGCTGCTATTAACTACTTCCCCAGCCTTTTGTTTCTTAACAATATGCTATGATACCTGCCTGTATATATATATGTATCTGCCATCTACATTCTGGACTCAGCTAATGAATAACCACTAGTACAGAATATGTCTTCAGTGTCGGTTCGTAACTGGCATCAGTGCCGGTTTTTGAACCGACACTGATAGTCCGACACTGATGGGCTCATGCATCAGTGTCGGTTAGGCACCACGAACCGACACTGATGGGCCAGCATCAGTATTGGTTAGTAATATGAACCGACACTGATGCTGGCATCTATGTCATTTCTTTGTACGAACCGACACTGATGCCACCGAATCCTTTTTGTGCCCACACAGTTTTTACAAATATAATCATCACAACATTTAATACAGATCAAAATATATCCCCACAATACTTCTCCACAATCAAAAGACATCACATATACAAATAATCTCAGCACATCATAGCATTTATATATAATAAGCCTGAAGTACTTCTACCAAAGCGACAAAATAGTCAATTTAAATTAGTTTCTTCAAACAAGTCCCACAAGTACTTCTAGCAAAGCATCATAATAGTCAAATAAGTTTGGGTCACACAACACATGTCCGTTACAAAAAGTTTTGCTCCACATTGAAATTAAGCGTTTCCTTCCGCTGCACCTTCCACTTTATCTTCCCCTGCACATTCCTTTGAATCTACGTTCGTATCAGAGATGTTCTTCTGATTGATTGGTATTTTTATATGAAGCAATGGATCATTGCTATTAGGGTGGTGAAATTGGTCTTTCTTATTAATGACTTCATCAAATATGAGGCAAGCCAGCTGTCGGTGTCTGGGAACAGCACTCCTAAAGAGCCATGAGACCACGGACCGGCAGACGAATTTGTAGTTGGTGTGAGACCAAACAACCACCCTTCTCAGCAGCCCGGGACGGCGGCCAAGCCTACGGGGGCCCAGACCGTGCTGTCTTCCCGGACAAGGGTCTGGTGCGAGTTGGCAATCCCGGTACAGACCCTTTTTTACAGTGGGAAGAAAAGAGGAAACAATACAAACTGTGAAGACACAGGTGGTTTACCCTGGTTCGAGCCCCCACTGCCGGGTAATAGCTCTACTCCAGTCTTGTTGATTATATGGTGGAAATCAGTACAGAGGTGCCGAGACCGGGCTTGGGGGGCACCGATCCCAAGCTTACAGTGGTGGTGACCAAGGACTAAGACTACTCGCTAAGGAAGCCTCAAGGCTTGGATCAGATGGAAACGGATCCCCTCGAATGTCCAGGAACCCTCCTTTTATAGGCGCGGCGGGCCCCGCGCCGGTCTTTGCTTTACGGCGAGGCTCTTGTCTCGTTCAAGGGTCCTGTCGGGTCTCGAGCCTGCAGGGAGAAACTGGTCGGGTTAGTACTGGGCACGTGTTTGTCTTAACATGCCTATTCGGGGAGGAAACCTTCTTTAGGGAGAAAGCACTTTCCCTTTATCCTCGACATAGCCTTGACTGGACCGAGCCAGTCTCGCGCCACCCGTTGGGGGCGTCGCGTAGCGTAACAACCATCTGCTGCCTGCCAAAGAGGGCAAACGACAAGATGGGCTGCCTGCGTGCTCTTCCCTGGGCTGCAGGTTCCTGGGGAGACACAGTTCATTTCGGTCAAAGCCGAAGAAAGCATGGTGGGACACGACAGTTGTCGCCACCCGCTCACGGGTAGGCGGATCACCCGAGGGACCTTCTCCCGGGCTAAGGATAGCCCGGGAGGCACATGGTGCCGCACGGTTTGACTTGGTCAAGCTCGGGGCAGCCGCTGGCGGGTTAGGCGCTTCCTTTAGTACGGCTGGGAACGGCCTCTTGGACCCTTTGCTTGCGCGATGGGCCAGTGGCCCATCTCAGGATGGGCCGTTTACTAATCACCAATAGCCAGCCCCCGAGCCTCGAGCGGGTCACGTGGCGAGCCGGTCTGAGGTTTAGGAAAAAATCCCCACCACGCGCGGCGCGGGAAGATTTGGCTCGGGAGCCGCAGTCTGATCATTGAATCCGATTTGACGTAAAGACGGGGCAGTTACGCCCTCTTGGGCACGATCCCCACGACTTCCGCTTCGGCCGCTGCCTTCTTTTAAAAGGCAGCGCTACGCAGGGAGAACTTGTACTGCAAAATCATCCCCTTTGCCTCTGTCTTCATCTTCTCCTCTTGCCCCCTGTTTCCCTGCCTCCAACCTTCCGTCGCCATGGTTGTCATCGGAGAGAGTGTTCTGATGGTGGAGAGGATGGGGGAGCTGGAGAGGGACGGCTTCGTCAAGCCGGGCTCATGGAGGCTTCCTGGCGAGGACCCAGTGGCGGATCCAGCACCCAGGCAGGCCAGGCCGCTGCCTGGGCTGGTCCGGCCCATTCCAAGGCCCAAGGACATGATAAAAGCAAGGCCCAAGCAACTAAGGCCATTCATGAAGCAGTGCTTGAAGGAGAGGAGGAGGAGTGGCCTGGGTTGCCCTTATGGGCTGGATCCGCCACTGCGCGGACCCGAAGCCAAGGCCCAGGCTGGACGAGTTGGTCTGCTTCGAGAGCTCAGCCATTTGCGGATTTCGCATGCCGGAACCTCAGTTCATCACGGACTTCTTCGCCTTTACGGAGCTGAGGCCGGAGAACCTGTCTCCGCAATCCTACGTCCACCTATCCATCTTCGCGTTCCTGTGCGAGGCGCACTGCGGGGTGCGGCCAACGGTGAGCCTCCTTCAGCATTACTTCTAATTGAAGCCCGTCGACCACCGCGTGGGCAATGGCGGAGTCTTCTACTTGACTGCGTGCCGAGCCCGGGGCGGCCAGTCGTACCCGGAGTATGAGGTAAGGACGAAAGTCGATGGTTGGGCCCGGAGGTGGTTCTATCTGAACCGCGGAGGCTCGACCCTGCAGTATTCTTCGGAAGCGCCGGATACCCCAATCTTCCGGTGGAGCGAGCCCTAGCCGGAGGATCAAGTAACAGAGGCCGAGATCAAAGGGCTCGTTAAGGGTGGTTTGACGGGCTATGAGGTCGTCGTTGGCTTCATTCGACACCGGATCAGCCCGTTGGGGCGTCGCGAGCGGTGCGTCAGCGACATGGACGGTTGGGAAGATCCAGACCGGGACTTTCGTGAAGGTAGGTGCCAACCGCACCCTTATGTTCGTTTTCAGGTCGGGGCATGTTGTGACCGTAAACGACGCTATGCAGGACTCCCGGCCCGCGAGGTCGCGCGGATCGCGAGGATCTTTGCTACTCTGGATAAGACCCTCGCCGATAATGATTCGTGAAGGACAAGCTGTTCGAGGTAAGCGCCCGGAAGGTGTTTGATTGAATTCGTGGCTGCGCGCACCCTCGTGGCCCTGACGAGTCGCGTTATTTGTTTTGCAGCGGACGTGGAGAGCGGCTGAGAAAACCATTCAGGCCGCAGACTTGAACAAGGGAGATTCGTCGGCGCTACCACTGGCGGCACGCTTGCCGCGAAAGAAAGCGTCGGCGGCTTTCAGCGAGGTGCCGGCCCCGTCGCCGTTGTCGGGCGAAGAAAATCCAATGCCGCAATCGACCGCGGCAAGCTCGGCACGGACAAGTGCGGGGGCGCATGCGAGAAAACACGCGGCGCCTGCGCAGGTAAGTCTTCTCTTTTCGACATGGGTCGAGTGCTAGGTGTTAACGGCCTTTAAGCTTTGTTTTGCGCGCGTTCAGGGCGCGGCGCCTACGAAAAAGAGAAGGACATACCGGCCCACTCTAGGCAGCGACGATGAGAAGGTTGTGCTGGCATCGGGCCCGTCGCCGGTGGCGGCGCCGTGACGAGGACCTACGAGGAAGGTTCCCGCGGGCCGAAAGAAAGCGGCCGCGCCCACCGCAAGCCTCATTGGCGAGTTAGAGACAGAGCTCTTCCTGCGTACTACGCCAGGGGTGTACGAGGACACCGAGCTCGAGCGAGCGCGTAAGTTTCCCGGGCTAATTGCTACTACTCTGTTTTCGTGTCTGACCGTCGCGCTCTTTGTCGCAGTTCGTAGCACCAAAGTGGTGGACTCTGTGCTGCCTCCCCCTGTCGGGACCGTGGCGGTTGAGGACGAACCGGTAGAGCCCAGAGGAGGGATGTCTCTGTCGCAGAAGCTAGAGGCCGCCGGGCTGACAAAGGACGAAACGGTCGAGGCCATAGGAGGGGAGCTCCAGTTGGCGCAGCTAGAGGCCGCCGGGCTGGCGAAGTTGAAGGGTAAGAACCAGCCGGTCCGCGGAGGATCGTCGTACTGCCTACCAGTGGCGGTACTGGACACTTCACCGGAGGTTGCGGAAACGGTGCAGGTCGTTCTGAGCGACCTTTCCATGTGGATCACACCCCTGCGCGTTGAAGGGCGCACGGCGCATGGATGGTGGCCAATCGACCGCAGGGGGATCACAGACTACTTCAAGACTCCGGTTGGAAAAGGGCTTCCGACGCCTGACCGGCGGATGCTACTAGTCAACTGGATATGGCCGGTCCGCGTGCTGACGCCGGATGGTTGGGCAAATGTAGTGATGCCTAGCGTGGCTCCGCTAGTGTCTGCGGGCTGGATCTCCGCCACTCCGGAATGGGTGGAGCAACAGGATGCCGCCAGGTCACAGGAGGCCGGCCGAACGGGCCTGCCACGTCCGAAGATATACCCCATTCCCGGGCTGGACGATCTAACCGAGCTCGTGGCGCTCAAGCTAACGGCGGACGAGCTAAAGGATGTGCTGGTGAGGGCCCAGGCTCGGCTCAGCAAGGCTGAATTAGCCGCGGAGCAAGCCACTGCGGCGAAGGCCGAGCTAGCGGCCAAGCTGGAGGACGCCGAGAGGCGGGCGGCCGCGGTCGGGATGTCGGCTTTGCTTTTAGCCGCACCGCTGGCGCCACCAAGCTCCACGCCATTGGAGGAGGATAGCGAGGAGTTGGTTGGTTGCCCCCCTTTGCCGCTGCAGGAGGTCCCTGACCGTGGGCTCGACAGGAAGGTGTGCGGAGTTGTTGGGGCGAGGGCGGAGAGCATGCTCGCTCAAACCAAGAAGGTAGCACCCTTGACCCTGCGCGTTATGCTCAAGTACTAAATTTTTTTCATGCTTTGATTTGGTTTTCTCTGTCTCAGCTTTATACGCTTATCGCCAGCACGTCCTCGCTGCTGGAAGCGATGGGAGGGCAGTCAGATGATGACGCGGCGAAGATCGAGCGTCTCTCAGCCAAGCTAGCGCAAACTCGGGCTCAGGCAAAGCGCGCGGATGGGCTAACCGCCTTGGTCGAGGCTTGCGCCACGGCGCGTGTCACCGAGCTGGAGGCCGCGCTAAGGTCAGCGCAGGAGAAGGAGCAGGAGGCTATGACGAGGCTCGCTCGAGCTCAGGAGGTGGAGGAAGCTGCAAAGAGCCAAGCCCAGGCGGCTCGCGAGGAAGCAGATAGGGCCCGAGTTGTTTTTGATGAAGAGTACAAACGCAGAGAGGCGGCCATCAACGAGCTGGCGGCCACTAAGTCTGAGCATGACTCCATTGTTCGCGGGCTCGAGAAAGCTCGCAACAAGCTCGTGGCGGAAAATACTGCGCTACGCGAAACTGGGGCGAAGTCCGTGGCAGAGTCAGAAGCCCTGAGGACACAGAAGGAGGAGCTCGTTGAAGCCTGGGCCAAGCTGCGTCAGGAGCAGAACGACATGGAGGCGAAAATAATTGAGCTGCTGCAAGCCCGAGGGCGAATTCGGGACTTAGAAACCGAGCTAGAGAAGCTCAAGCTGCAGTGCGGGTCGTAGTTTGACCCGGTCTACCTGTTCCCGAACTCTGTGCCACGAACATTTTGTGTAATTTATTTAGATGCTCGCTTAATCGGATAAGCACGGAGCAGTACGTGGTGGCCGAAGAGCTTAGCCATTTTCTGCCTTAGTTTATTGTGTCAAGTCGCGCGCACTGTGGGCTCTGCGGCGTGGCATAGTGTTCCGCTGACAGCGAGGGCACGTTTGCCAGGCACGGATACGGAGGCGAAACCACCCGCGCCGGCTCATGCACCCTGCCTAGGCCACGCGCCGAGCCACGAAAGCGCCGCTGGGCTTTGTCCTCGTTGGTGGGCCAGGACCTACGGGGTAGGCCTTGACTTGCGATGACTTCTCCCGCACCACTGACAGTGGGACAGGGCACATGTCGTGCGGCGACAGGCGCGATTAGTATTCTGCGAAACGTTTCGTGCGAACGCGTCCTTTCAGCTCGGGTAGTGGGTTTTAATTGCCCATCTCTTCACGCGCAGCGACGCTTCGGGTAGCCCGCGGCGCGACGGGACGTTGCACAGCCGCCGGCCTATATAAAGCGAGGCGCAGCGCGCCGTGCTACAACATCTCCTACTTAGCTTTCCTCAATCTTTTGGCCAAAACCCGAAGCTCTCAGCCAGCCAGGGAGAGAGAGGAAGAAAAGCAAGAAGAGGCAACAAAGGGGAGGAGAATGTCTTCGTCGAGCTGGTCGTCGGACGCTAGATCAGATTACCTTGCGGCTTGGGCGGTGGTAGCAATGGAGGATCTGCCGCCGGTGCCCGTCCTGCCGCCGATCCATCCCGGAGAGGCGGAGGCGGTTTGGCCGAACCCGTTGTCGCGCCTGCGGTCGAATCGGCGGCAGACGTAGCCCAAGCCGACGCGGAGGCGGCGGCGGCGGTAGCGGCTGTCGAAGAGGCGGAGGAAGAAGAGACGAATGCGGTGGCGGCGCAGATCGTTGCTGACGCCGCATTTGCCGCCGCGCTAGCGGCGGAGGACGAGGCGCTTCCGCCGCACATCGTGGCGGAGCAGGAGATCGAGGCGGCCGCGGAGGCCATCGTGATGGAGCCTCGCGCGCTTATGGACTCCATCACTACCGATGGCGGCGAGGCGCCACCCGAAGCGCCAGGCCGTCGAGCCTCGCGCGGAAGGGGCCGAGGCGACGGCGGAGTCGCAGCGACGCGTGGGTGTGCTGGCGACCCAACCGCGACCGACGGTGGCGCCATCCGAGCGTGCCCAGGCCGATTGTGCCTGCGCCGGGCCCGCTTTCGTCGTCGTCATCGTCCTCAGCGGAGTCCGCAGCTCCGCCGGCTCGTCGTCAGTGTCGCCAGTAGGAGCGGCGGAGGAGTTTAGGATTTGGGCGCCGCCGTAGGCGTAGTAGCGCGGCGCCCTCCTTTTGCGGTAGACCAGAAGCCTGGCCTCCTTTTGTTCTTTGTGTAATCCTCATCCTTGTAAGGTCTTCTTGTAAAATGCAAACCTCTTTAAGCAATTTTGTCTTGGTTAATCTTGTTCGTTCTTCTCTCCTGCGTGAATTTGCAAATCTGAAATGCAAAAACAGAGGAACTAGATGAACAGTAACGAAGTCCTGAGTAGAACTTAGAAAATTTGAGCAAACGGATTGCTTTTAGAAAGTTTGTTTTTGGTGTGCCTAATCATCCAGCCCCCGGGCCGCGGCCAAGTCCAAGTGCGATCTCGGAGTTGGGCACGGTCTAGAGACTAGAGTGACTTAAAGAAAATTCGCGAACTCAAATTTCGAGCCGTTAGGTTGCAAGAACAGACGGGCTTTATGAAACTAGGGACTTAGGAAAAATCAAAAACCCCAAACCCCGAAGCCATGGGCAGCGGCGATGCAGGCCTGTCGAAGTTGAGGACTTAGGAAAAAATCTTGGCGCAAAAAAGATCCTTAGCCCCCGAGCGCTGCGGCCCAAGTTAGCCATCTAAACAAACCTGACGTGGGCTTACTGTGCCTTTGGGCCGCGGGAATTCCACATTGCGCGGAGATTCACTAGGGTGCGAGAGATCGGCTTATCTCGTCGTGGAAATGCTCCGGAATGTTTTATCCTTAGCCTTCGGGCTTTTGGCCACGGGCTTGCTTAAAACGGTCAAGATTTAAACCAGCGTGACTCGCGAATGGGGGAAGATTTTTTTTTTTTGAGTTGAAACGAATTGGAATGAAGGAAACTTACGACCTGATTAAGCGTAGAAGCATCGCAGAAGGGAGATATTCCATGAGCTAGGGAGCTCGTTCCCATCCTTGTCGGCAAAGCGTCTCGAGTCCGCGTCTTCTTACCGACTACTTTGTACGGTCCCTCCCACTTGGGGCTGAGCTTGTTGGAGCCCGCGGGGTTCTGAATTCGTCGTAGAACTAGGTCTCCTACTTGCAGGGTCCTTGTATGTACGTTTCGTGCTGCGTAGCGGCGTAGGGACTGCTGGTAGGCCGCAGCCCGGAGTAGGGATTGCCCACGGCGCGCCTCAAGTAGGTCGAGGTCCAACTGCCGCTCCTCGTCGTTGACCACGAAGCTGGCGAAGTCAACGCGGTCGGATCCTAGTCGCATTTCTGCTGGGAGGACGGCCTCCGAGCCATAGACGAGTCGGAAAGGAGTTTCTCCTGTAGCCCGGCTGACCGTTGTCCAGACTGCCCAGAGGACTGACGGTAGCTCGTCGATCCAACCTTGGTGTTTTGCCTTGAGGGCGTCGAAGTCCTGCTTTTTGATGCCTTGGACTAACTGTCCGTTAGCTCGTTTAACTGCTCCGTTGCTCTGTGGATGGGCCACAGAGGCCAGGGCGAGCTTCATGTCGATTTCCTCGCAGTAATCGTTGAATTCCCGGCTCGTGAATTGGGTGCTATTGTCAGCGATGATTCTGTTGGGCACACCAAATCTTGCAACGATGCTCCGGAAAAAACGTACCACGGCAATTACAGTGATGTTGGAGACCGGCTCGGCCTCGATCCACTTGGTGAAGGTGTCGATGGCTACGAACAAGTACGTTTTGCCACCAAGACCTTTGGGGAACGGTCCTAGGAGGTCCATGCCTCAAACCGCGAACGGCCACACTAGTGAAATTGTTTGCGGCTCATACGCGGACTGGTGCGTCATCCGCGCATGATATTGGCAAGCTTCGCAGCGCTTAACCAAGGCTTCTGCGTCGCTCATCGCGGTGGGCCAATAGTAGCCCATGCGGAATGCTTTGCCGATGAGAGTTCTGTGTGAGGCGTGTGCGCCACAGATGCCCTCGTGAATGTCGGCTAGAAGGTACTTACCTTCTTCTTGGATAACGCACTTACAAAGCACGCCATTAACACCCCTTGATGACAGGGAGCCCGTGTAGGCAGAAGCTCGGGCTCGCCTTTTTAGCCGAACGCCAAGAACATCTTCGGCAATGTCCCTTGCTCCAAGAACTGGATGAATGGCGTCATCCAGGAGGTGTTTTGCTCGAGGAATAAGACAGTACTGGATGTCTCGGTTTGGGGGGTAACAGACGTCCCCTTGGCCTCCTCTCCGGAGGGAATGGAGGGCTTTAAAAGGTGCTGCACTAGCACCCTTGGCGGGGCCAGTTCTTGCGAGGATCCGAGTTTGGCGAGCTTATCGGCTTCGCCGTTCCTTCCTCGAATGTAGCTAATTTTGAAACTCGTGAAACGCTTCTCCGCTTCCTCACTTCCGCCAGTACCGCGCCATCGAGTCGTCGCTGTTGAAACTCCTCCCTGACCTGGCGGACGACGAGCTGCGAATCCCCTTTCGCAACAAGCCGTTTAATGTCGAGCGCAGCGCATGCTCTTAGGCCCGCAATTAGGGCTTCATACTCTGCGGCGTTGTTCGTAGCCGCAAAGTGTATTTGTATGACGTGCTGGAGTCACTCTCCGTTGGGGGAGATGAGAACGAGCCCGCATCCTGATCGCTCGGACTGGTGCGAACCGTCGAAGAACAGAGTCCACCAACCTTCTCCCCCGTCTTGACCTGGAGAGCTTGACTTTTGCTCATCCGGCCTGGTCAACTCTGCAACGAAATCAGTCAGGGCCTGGGCCTTGATCGCGATTCGGGATACAAACTGGATATCGAATTCACCTAGCTCGACTCCCCACTTCGCGACTCGGCCAGTGGCCTCCGGGTTTCGGAGAATGTCCTTGATCGGGTAAGTAGTCGGGACAATGATCTGGTGGGCTTGGAAATAGTGACGCAACTTGTGCGAGGCCATCAGCAAAGCATAGCATAGTTTCTGAAGGTCGGGATAGCGCTCTTTTGGCTCGTTGAGCACTTCGCTCACGTAGTAGACGGGCTGTTGCTTCCCTTCTCGTTCCTCTGCCAGCACCGCGCTTGCGGCGTTCGGTGTCACCGAGAGGTACAACAGGAGGGCTTCCCCGAGCTTGGTAGTAGCGAGGACGGGTGGCGAGGCGAGATACTGCTTGAGCTGCAGAAACGCGGCCTCAGCCTCCTGAGCCCACTCGAAACTATCGTGCTTACGCAGGAGCCTGCAGAAAGGCGCGCTTCGGTCTCCAAGGCAGGAGATGAAACGGCTTAAGACCGCCATTTTGCCTGTGAGGGACTGGATGTCCTTTACACAGGTCGGCGACCTCATCTTTTCGATGGCCTCGATCTTTTCGGGGTTCGCACCGATGCTCGCCCGCCGATTACGTAGCCTAGGAGCATGCCGGACTTAAAGCCAAAGACGCATTTCTCGGGATTTAACTTGACCCGGTGCTGTCTCAGGCTGTCAAAGGTTTCCCGTAGGTCGGACACATGGTCACGGGCGTTCTTACTCTTGACTACGATATCGTCGACGTAAACTTCTACGTTGCGCCCTATTTGATCAGGGAGAGTTTTTTGCATGAGACGCTGGAACGTGGCACCAGCATTTCTTAGACCGAAGGACATGGTCGTGTAACAAAATGTGCCGAAAGGCGTTACAAAGGCGGTTTTCTCCTCGTCCTCTTTACACAATGCGATCCAATGGTAACCGGAATAAGCATCCAGGAAACTCATCAAAGCTGAATCTGTCGTAGCGTCAACTAGCTGATCTATGCGTGGAAGGGTCAAAATAATCCTTGGGGCAGGCGGAATTAAGGTCGCGGTGGTCAACACACATGCGCCATTTGCCTCCTTTCTTCTGGACGACGACTGGGTTTGCAAGCCAATCGGAGTGCTGAACTTCGCGGATGAAGCCCGCTCGAAGCAGCTTGCCGAGCTGGTCTTAGATGATCTTGGCCTTCCAGTCGGGGACACGCCTCTGACACTGCCTTACTGGTTTCTTGTCAGGCCGGACAGCTAGCCTGTGCTCGATCACCTCCCTTGGGACACCGGGCATATCGGACGGTTCCCATGCAAACGCGTCCTTGTTAGCCCGGAGGAAGGTAATGAGCTCGAGTTCCTATTGAGGCTCGAGGGTTGTCCCCATGTGGACCACCTTGGAGGGGTCGACTCCGTGAGGGCAGCGGTTTTGGTGGGTTCTGCGGCGCAGGTGCCACCCTTAGGCGTGTGTGGGCGCTCCTTGCTGCTCGGACCACGGGTAGAGAGCTGTCCTACCATGGCCAGCGCGGTCTCGTCGCAATCGAGGGCCGTCTTGTGGTTGCCTCGGACGATGATGACTCCCTTTGGCGCCGGCATCTTCAGGCAATGGTAGACATGGTGGGAGACCGCCATGAACTTGGAGAGCGCAGGGCGCCCCAAGATGGCGTTGTAGGGGAGCTCTGTTTCCACCACCTCGAAGGTGATGTACTCCGTCCGGAAGTTGGCGGAGGAGCCGAACGTGACGGGCAGCACGACCTGCCCTACGGGGCGAAGCGACGATCCCGGGACGATCCCATGGAAGGGGACGGTGATGTCCTTGATTTTGGAGCGCGGGACTTGCATGAGGCCCAGGACGCGCGCCGTGATGATGTCCAGCGAGCTCCGGCTGTCCACGAGGACGCGGTCAACCCGGGTGTTGCTGATGGTTGGGCAGAGCACCAGCGGGAGGCGCTGGGGTTTAGAGAGCTCGGCCGGGCAATCCGTCACCGAAAAGGTGATGGCCTGGCTGGACCAAGGCAGGGATTCCACCGCGGGTTCGCCGCGGGAGATGTGGAGGACCTCACGGGACGCAGCCTTGAACTCGCGTCGAGAGGTGTAGGCCGACGTGCCGCCAAAGATGACGGCGACATAGCCACGGGCCAGGAAGCCACGATCCCGCCGCCTGGGGTGGGTAGCTATGACCATGCCCTCGGGTAGCTCGGGCATGGGACCACGACCAGCGTAAAAGTCCTCGAGCTGGTGGCCCCATGTGCGGCGATTCTTGCAGTCGTGGCTAGAGTATTTGGTGGAGGCGGCAGAAGAGACTAGGGCCATGGAATGGGTGTCCTCACCTCTGATACTGCTGCTTTGTGGACGGGGTGGCCGGCCTTGAGGAGGCCCCGACCGCTGCTGGCCTTTGCCTCACTGGGGAGGTCATTTCTGCGCTGTATTCTTGTGGCGGTATGGCGGGCGCACCAGTGGGAGGCGCTGATGATGGCGGGTACTCGGGCTGGTCAGGCTCGACGGCGGCGATGAACTTGGTGGGTTGCTCCAGCCGCTTCTTCTTCTTCTTGTCCTCCTCGGTCTTGCTCGGGCTGTCGCCGACCTTGGCCTTCTTCTTCGCACGGCCTCTCTTGCGCTCCACCGCCTCGGAGGCGTTGACCTAGAGGGCAGCGGTGCGGAAGAGCTCGCTCGCGGTGTTGACCAGATGGAGCTCGAGATCCTCGTTGTAGCGCCGGTCCCTCACACCATCCTTGAAGGCCTCGATGATGGCTTCATCTGAGATGCAGGGGATTGTGTTGCGCGCTCTGACGAACCGGCACACAAAATCCTGGAGACTTTCATCGTCTCGCTGCACCACAAGCTTGAGGTCCTAGGGGCGCCCCGAGCGGGCGTAACACCCCTGGAAACTGGTGCGGAGGGCATCCTGCAGCTGGGACCAGCTACGGATAGAGCCAGGCCGTTGGTTGAACAGTCAGGTCCGGGCCATGCCCTCGAGCACTGTGGGGAAGTAGTTGACCATGACGGCCTCGTCTCCCCCCATGGCTCGGACGGCGGTGGTGTAGATGGAGAGAAACTCTTCAGGGTTCTTGCTCCCGTCGAACTTCTCGATTGGCCCGGGCTTGAACCTCGGTGGCTCTGGCGCCAGCGGAGAGCGGGAGAAGGCGGGTATCCGGCGGCTTTCGGAGAGGCACCCCGGCGCGGGCCTAGACGGGAAAACACTCCGCCTGGGGCACTTGACGACCCTCCGTCGGAGGAGGCCGTCTGGGTCTGGCGCGATCGACTGCGGCGACGACGGAACACTCCTGAGCGCCGTCCCGGCCAGAGCGGTTTTGAGCGCCGCGGCGGTCGGACTTCGTTCGCGCGCCGGATATCCGGCGTCGCCGCCGATCTGCTGCTTGTCTTTGGTCGATGCGCGGTGATGACGCTTACGCCTTCAGCGATGGCCGGACACAGGTCCACCATAGTGAAGCCGCGGGGGTCCTTCTCCAGGTCACGGATGACCGTGGTGATGGCGCGCGCCCTCTGCTGGCTGCGCAGGAGTGGGTTCATCATGGTCTCCACGAGGGAGTCGACCGGCTCGCGGCCCTGCGGGGTACGCAGACGACGGTCCTCCTCGCAGATCCCGTCCATGACGCGACGAACAGCATCATTGAAGAAAGCCCAGGCCGTAGCACGACGGCGCAGCTGCTCCTGGGCCTCCCTATCTCCAGTGTCCGCGTCGACCGCGGCTGCGAAGACGCAGGGGACGTCTGTGGCGGGAAGCGTCCGGTGTTGCCAGCGGAGGTGGTGGAGTCACCTAGCAGCTCGAACTCCATCGGAGTCTCGCTGACTTGGGTGACAGAGGGGTCCAGCTCAGGGAGCGACTCCTCGGGGCGAAAATCTACCCCTGGGGTGAGAGAGGTGTCGACCTCCATCTCGTCAGCCCCGGCTTCGGCGAGGTACTCCTCCCGCCAGCCGTCGTATGATGGGACCAGATCGTCCAGATCGTCGCACTTATCGAACTCGAGGTCCAGAGCCTCGTCGTTGCTCGGAATCTCAAGCATGTCCCAGGGAACGGAGTGCTGAGGGCTGCTCATGGGCCCCACGGTGGGCGGCAGCTATCGGTGTCTGGGAACCGCGCTCCTGAAGAGCCACGAGACCACGGACCGGCAGACGAATTTGTAGTTGGTGTGAGGCCCAACGACCACCCTTCTCAGCAGCCCGGGGCGGCGGCCAAGCCTACGGGGGCCCAGACCGTGCTGTCTTCCCGGACAAGGGCCTGGTGCGACTTGGCAATCCGGGTACGGACCCTTCGTACAGTGGGAAGAAAAGAGGAAACAATACAAACTGTGAAGACACAGGTGGTTTACCCTGGTTCAAGCCCCCACTGCCGGGTAATAGCTCTACTCCAGTCTTGTTGATTATGTGGTGGAAATCAGTACAGAGGTGCCGAGACCGGGCTTGGGGGGCACCGATCCCAAGCTTACAGTGGTGGTGACCAAGGACTAAGACTACTCGCTAAGGAAGCTTCGGATGCGGGTGTTGCTCAAGGCTTGGATCAGATGGAAACGGATCCCCTCGAATGTCCAGGAACCCTCCTTTTATAGGCGCGGCGGGCCCCGCGCCGGTCTTTGCTTTAACGGCGAGGCTCTTGTCTCGTTCAAGGGTCCTGTCGGGTCTCGAGCCTGCAGGGAGAAACTGGTCGGGTTAGTACTGGGCACGTGTTTGTCTTAACATGCCTATTCGGGGAGGAAACCTTCTTTAGGGAGAAAGCACTTTCCCTTTATCCTTGACATAGCCTTGACTGGACCGAGCCAGTCTCGCTCCACCCGTTGGGGGCGTCGCGTAGCGTAACAACCATCTGCTGCCCGCCAAAGAGGGCAAACGACAAGAAATTTGCTGCGTGCTCTTTCACGGGCTGCGAGTTCACGGGAGACCTGATTCGTTCGGTCAAGGCCGGAGAAAGCATGGTGGGACACGACAGTTGTCGCCACCCGCCCACGGGTAGGCGGATCACCCGAGGGACCTTCTCCCGGGCTAAGGATAGCCCGGGAGGCACATGGTGCCGCACGGTTTGACTTGGTCAAGCCCGGGGCAGCCGCTGGCGGGTTAGACGCTTCCTTTAGTACAGCTGGGAACGGCCTCTTGGACCCTCTGCTTGCGCGATGGGCCGGTGGCCCATCTCAGGATGGGTCGTTTACCAATCACCAACACCAGTTGTCCCTGAATGCCTAGTAGCACGGCCGGTGACAGATCTACAGTCGGAAGCTTGATTTTCTAATAAGATCATAAAGTAATTAGAACTAAATTATAGAATGGCATGATTAAGGAAACATGTTTTCACAAACAAACCTCAACGTCCTAGTTTGGAATTGTAGATAGAGATATTTGTTGCATGATGAGGCAAATGTAGTACCCGGACATTGTTGTTCCTAAATTTGTGCCTTCATTCTGCTTGGCACACTAAATAATATGAAACATGTCATGCAACGCTATTTTGAAAGTATGACATAAAGGGGTTGTATTAGAGAACGTACAGGAAACTTTGTTCCTATTGATAGGGTCCTGCGAAACGGGTGGTAGTTCTGATTTTTTTTGCAGAATTTTTTTAAGACATCGCCCAACAAATCTATTATCTCCTTGTATTCTTCCATCTCCTTGTCTAGGGAGTCTAGGACTATGGCCTTGCTGTATTGGTGTTCGATGGCTATTAGAATCCAATGGGAGCTACACATGTAGGGCTAAAATTAGTACCAATAAATTGTATTAAAGAAGGACATGACTAGCTTCGGAAAACATAATTTATTACCCGTACTGGTAGGGTAAAAGTAAGATATTCTTTTTTCGCATCTCCATGAGCGAGTCAAATAGGTAGGACTTGACTAATTCTCGGTTCTCGATGACGTTCTGAGCATTGACCACTCCTGGGTCAAGGTATTCGATGTCGTTCGTGGTACGTTTCTTTTTTAATTCCATCGTCAGGTATCTGCATATGCATTAGTGAGAGGGTCATATATTGATACAAATCTGGAAGTTTGTAGATGAGTATAGCTTAAAAAGTTTGAACGAAAGTATTTACAGTATCCAACACCTCATAAAATTAGTATCGAGGGCATCCTGGTTGTACAAATCGTACAAATCTTGGAAATTGAACATGAAGATTCCACCCTTTGAATGGTGCAGATCTTTCTCGTTGTCCTTGACTGTGATACTTTTAGACAACAGTTCTTAATTTGACCGTTGCATATACCAGTCATGTAAGCCCTTCAACTTGAATGTCATGGATCTCAACCTTTTTTCCGTTACCAAAGGCTTACCCATAACAAATTTCAAACGAACATCGGCATCACCTTGGGGACGATGCTCTTTGCCCTTCATATCTATCATGGCCTCTCGGAATTCAGAAAGTTTGGGCTTTGACTTCTTAGAATTGGCAACGCCTCGATAAAAACGCTTTTGGGGAGACGTTATAAGATTTTTCTCTCTTACGTTGTCCTGATACTATCACGAACTGGTGAAGGTTGGCCAAGGTTTACAGGAGGGGTCGGATCTTCAGTGTTGAAGGAGATGTCACGCTTGCGCCACTGGATGAATGTTTGCTCAGCAAGGCCCAGCATTGTAATCTCATCATTCAGGGCCATTTCCAGCTGCATGTCTCTAAACTGGGGAAACACTCTGTCCACCTGAATTTTCGCGTATCCTGAGGCTATACGCATGTTGTGTAGGAGACCCCCTTCAACTGTTGGGTAAGCTAAGGCCATTGCAACTTTGACTGTGAGGTTCATGACTGGCACATTGAGCACACATGTTGTTGGCTCTTGTATGTCATCCACAGGGAAGTGTTCTAAGGTGGCCTCCTCACGCTACGGCCCCTCATTCGGTGTGGATGCACAACTGCTGCGACGCATATTGAAGGGACTAGTTAAGGCACCCTCCGGACCTTGCACAGACCCACTAAGCACGGCTTGCACTTGTTGTTGAACTTGCTCGGCTATGCGGCTATCCATATCTAATATCAATTCTTCCCGTATATTTCGAATCTCCTGCTCTATATGTCTATCTCTATTTCTTTACCAAACATGTATTTTTTGAACCATTGAGAGAATGCTTTATCCCTCTTTTTGGTGACCCACGATTCTGACCGCCCTGGATTATTTGCCCGAATTTCATCCCTGTACATAGTCATATATGGGGACACCTCGATCGATTGTTTCAAGACTGTGAAATGTGCTTGCAAAAATAACTTGTAATCATGATTAGTTGTTGACTTCCTTCCTATTGTGCCTTGTCCAGCTAGCCCCCCTTCATGGCGAGACACAGGCACCCCCACAGGGTTGATATCAGCCATGTAGTCAAGACAAAACTCAATGACTTCCTGTGTTGCATAATTTTCGATTATGCAACCCTCAGGTTGAGACCGATTACGTACGTATGTCTTAAGAACCCCATGTACCTCTCGAATGGGTACATCGAACGTAGGAATGCAGGGCCACATATCTTTATCTCTCTAACAAGGTGGACCATTAGATGGACCATGATATCAAAAAAGGAAGGAGGAAGATATAATTCTAGTTGGCATAGAGTCTCGACCACGTCATGCTCCATTTGATCAAGTCCCGTGGGATCAATAACCTTTTGTGAGATTGCATTAAAGAAGAAACACAACCTCATTAGTACTTCACGGACCTTGACTGGCAAAATTCCTCTAATTGCCACTAGCAGCATCTGGGTTATTATGACATGACAATCATGGGACTTCATACCGGTCAGTTTTAGGTCCTTCATTGAGACAAGTCGCTTGATGTTGGCAGAGTATCCTGATGGAACTTTTACACCATTTAGAAACTTACAAAAAGCATACTTCTCTTTTTTAGATAGACTGTAGGACACTAGTGGAAGATATAATTTTTCATTTCCGGTATCCACATGATGCAACTCTGGCCTAATATTCATATCTTCAAGGTCCCTTCGAGCCATGGTTTTAAATAGCTGGCTATAGCTGCGCTATAGCTTTTTCAGACATCAAACGCTACGCTAAGCACTAAAATTCCGCTAAGAGAGCTATGCACGCTATAGCGGCTAAATTGACCGCTATTTCTGCTATTTTTATAGCCACTATAGCGCCGCTATGCTACTTTTTTCAATGTCTTTTGAAACTCCAACTATCACTAATGTATTTTGTTATGCTCTACTTCATTCTTACTTTATCTCACATAAAAGGTAACATTATAAATATTGAATTACTAAATAATCACATAAATTAGTTTCTCTATGATGAAGTTGTAGAAGAATATATCGCAATCACTTTTTCTAGGTGTTAATTATGATCTTGTGTGTATACATTAGATTAAGTAGTTATAAAGTAATGTGTTTGCTTCTTATTTAATTGGATATGACTAGTGTTTATGCAAATATTTCATAATCTTATGAATTATGTTGTAATGTGAACTTAAGAAATGTTCCCTGGACTAATGAAATTTTCCAATTACCAGATTTTTGTGCAACAATTATTCCTATTTTCGTGATTTTTTTTTTGTAAAACCGCTATTTGCCATAGCTCCGCTATAGCCTTTTAGCTTTTGAAAAAATGATGCCGCTATTTGCCTTAGCTCTCTATTTAAAACCATGCTTCGAGCCTTTAGTCCGTCCTTCGTTTTCCCCTTAGTGTTCACTAAGAGATTTAGTACGCTTACACACATTCCTCTCTATGTGCATGGGGTCAAGGCAATACCGAACATTCAAGTACTTCCAATAAGGTAAACTCCATAGTATTGACCTTTTTTTCTAAATGATGTTCTCGGTTTTTGAATGTTTCTTAATTTTCTTCCCCGCATCCTTTCCAAAAATAACTTCTATATTCCTAACCATATCGTAAACCTCTTCCCCGCTACGAGGCCTGCCAGCTACACATTGTTATGTTGTTCCGTCAAATTGTCTTGCCATGTTACGGTATGGATGTGCCCGTCTCATAAATCTCCTATGTCGCATGTATACCATCTTCCTGGAGTGCTTCAACCACACACTCTTAGTTTTATCTATGCATACAGGACATGCATTAAATGTGGCCTTTTGTTGTTTGTCCCGAAAGGTTTCCAAGGGCAGGAAAATCATTTATTGTGCAAAACAACATGGCATGAAAATTAAAGTACTCTCGTTTGTCCGCATCCCATACCTGCACACCCTCATTCCATAGTACCGAAAGTTCTTCGAACCAAAGGTTGTAAATAAACATCTATATCATTGCCGGGTTGTTTCGGCCCTTGGATAAGCAGTGACAGTGTAATGTACTTTCTCTTTATACACAACCAAGGAGGTAGATTATATATGCACAGGGTCACAGGCCAAGTGCTATGAGTACTTCTGATGTTACCAAAAGGATTCATTCCATCTGTGCACATCCCAAAACGGATATTCCTTGGTTCATTTGCAAAGGTCCTAAAAGAGACTATCTATTGTTCTCCACTGGGCCGAATCAGCTGGATGCCTTAGCATTCCATCCCTCTTACGCTCTTCAAAGTACCACCTTAGCAATTTTGCATGCTTGCTGTTCCCAAACCAGCGCTTCAAACGGGGGATAATCGGCAAATGCCACACAACCTTAGCTGGGGATCCTTTGCTAATCTCTGTGTCTTCAATTTCATCGGAGCCAACGCCATTACGCTTGTATCATGATGCACCACAAACCGGACATACATGTTTTTGTGCATGTTCTTTTCGATATAGGATACAATCATTTGGGCATGCATGAATTCTCTCCACATCTAATCCCAAGGGGCATACAACCTTCTTGGCGAGGTATGTTGTTTCTGGCAACACTTCTGGAAGCATATCAAACAAAACATGCAACAAGGCTGTGAAACTCTTGTCTGACCATTTATAGCGTGCCTTCAACTGTAGCAGCGAAAGCATCGTTTGCAACTTCGTGTGTTGTCCTTTACATCCTTGGTACAAGGGTTTCTCTAAATCATGTATTAAGGTCATGAATTGATTGTATTCCCTCTCAGTACTGTACGTTTCTTCTTCTGCATCACGTAACATTTGAGAAAGATCATTTTCTTGGCCGACAAAATCTACATCCTCACCTAGTCCACAACCATCGCCATCATCTGAAATATTGTTGGCTTCGTCGTGCATGATATTATCCCTTTCTTCTACAGTTTCCTCTTCTCCGTGCTTGGTCCAATTTGTGTACCCACATACGAAGCCCCTTCGAATGAGGTGCGTGTGGACCTGATCTCTATTTGAGTACATCTTCTCATTATTGCAATCGAAGTATGGGCACAATATGTATTGTGAATTTTCTCGCCTCCTCTGCTCATCGGCAATGCTAAGAAAACCAGCCACACCTTTGATATACTCCTTGCTGCAACGGTTTTGATCATACATCCATCTCTGATCCATCTACATTTAAAATATTATTTTATTCACGATCCATTGTCAAATAGAATTTTCAAGCAAACCATGTAAGATCAATAATAATATTATTTGTTACGGTGAATATAATTTTCAATCTTCCTTTTTATGTAATGTAAAACATAGAGTTAATATCTTAAATCTTGCAACTACTATAACATCATTACATAACTAGAGAAAACCTAGAGCTAATTTCTTAAATCTTGCTAAGAAAACCTAGAGAGCTAGCTATCTATAACATCATTACATAACTCCTAGAGATATATGAAAGAACTAAAAAAATTCATCACCAAACAAATCGTGCAATATCTAAGAAAGAGTAATTACTCACTATTCATAGGCAAAAGAAATAGTAAATAATATGCAAGAGAGTGAATATTACTCACTTTTCATATGAGGTTGAAGAAGACCATGTAAAAAAGATCGGAGAGGAAGAAGAAATGGGGAAGAATAAGCAATGGTGGAAAAGGAAGAAGAAATAGTGAAAGAGAATGAAAGAATGGTTCAAGAGGGGAGGAAAGAAGAAGAAGGCTAGGGCTAAAAGATGGGGCAATGAGTGGGTTGGTAGGCTGCAAATACATCAGCGTCGGTTCGTAACAACAAACGGCACAGAAAGAAATACATCAGTGTCGGTTCGTAGCATGAACGACACTAAAGGGGCCGACCCCCTTCGTGGCACGAATCGAGACTGATGGGGAGGGTCGGTTGGAATTGAACCGACACAGATGCATGGCACAGAAGCTGCCTCCTTACGAACCCACACAGAAGAGGGTCATTTGTGCCGGTTCAAAGTGAACCAACACAGATGAGGAGGTAAATTTGTCCTGTTTTGGCGTAGTGAACCTTCACACAACATCTTCCGCAGATCGATCGAGTAAATAAGGCTGCATCGGTCGAAAGAATCAAATTGATACCGTTTGACAAGGAACTAATGAACACCGTTCTACCCCTAGATCAGATTTACCGACAGCACCGCCACCAAGATTTGGATGTCGCCAACTGATGTTTGGCAGCAACTGCTGTGCAATCCGACGAGCCGTGCACTCGTGCAAACTATGCATCCTAGCGCTCCAGCTCACATCGTACGATAGCTGGCCTTTTTTCATTTTGCCCCCCGACCTGGTGCCGTCCTTCCTCCCCGTTTCTCTACTTCCTCACGCGTCAAGCACACAGGCGATAGCTTCCTTCGTGCGATGCATTGATTAAATCTTCCCAAGCGCGAGCTAAACCCTCGCCGGCGACCTCCATGTCTCGGGGCACCACCCCGTCTCTTGCGCCGGCAACCACGCCGTCCCTGGCCATCTCTGGCGCGCCGTCTCTGGCGCCGGCAACCGTCCCATCCCCGGCTCCGGCGACCGCCCCGTCCTCGGCTCCGGCGATCACCCCATCCTTGGCCCCATCAACCGCCATGTCTCCAATTGCGGCGACCGCCATATCCTCGGCGACCACCCCGTCCCCGGCGACCGATCCATCCCTGGCTCCGATCAACTGCGTCGTCCACATCCTCGGCGATCGGTCTCACCCTAGCCTCCGGGTTAGGGTCCCTCCCCAAGTGCAGAGCTTCGGTGATCAGTCCTAGTACTACTCTCCCGGACTCACGATCGATGCACCACCACGCTAATAGCATAAATATGGAAAATGCTGGATTGATTACTCCAAGAAAGAGAAACAACATCCCTTACATTTGTGAGTATATACAACATGTATTGTGTTGGTCATTTTGTGATGATACCATGATTAACACTACAGATTTTTGTGATGTTGCGGTGCTCATCATTTACACCGGAATGTGGAGACCAATTAAAGCCTATAGCAGGATGTCCTTCGATGATATTGACTCGGTGGAGAGGTTCTACAAGACATATGCACATAACGTTGGATTTGCAATCCGTGTTGGTCAACAAAAGTTAGATGAGAACATTGTGCGATGGAAGCGCTACTTATGTGCAAGGCAAGGTTATAAGTCGGATAAAGGTAAGCATGTTGTGGATCCTTGAATAAAGCTCGTAAGATGAAAGAAACAAGATGTGGTTGTGATGCTCATATTTTTGTCAAGCGAGGCAGTGATAATAAGTACAAGGTAGCAAAATTTGTAGAACGACACAATCATGACCTTGTGACGCCTAGTAAACGACATTTGCTTAGATCGAACCGCTATGTGAATGAAAAGGCAAAATCGACACTATACAATTGTCATAAAGCAAGTATTGGCACCTCCCATGCGTTTAGGTTGCTTCATGTAAGTCTTTGGGGTTTTGAGTATGTGGGGTGCACAAAGAAAGATCTACAAAATTACTACAGTGAATTTAAAAATAAAATCAAAGATGCCGATGCTCAGATGTTTGTGGATCAACTTGGACGGATGAAGGAACTCAATCCTGCTTTCTTCTTTGAGTATGAAGTCAGCGATGGTAGGTTGGTGCGTGTGTTTTGGGTAGATGCTACTAGCAGAAAAAATTACAACCATTTTGGTGATGTCATATCTTTCGATTCTACGTATAGCACTAATCAGTATGACATGATTTTTGCGCCGTTTACTGGAGTCAATCATCATATGCAATGTGTTTTTTTTGGTGCTGCATTTTTAGCAAATGAAAAGATCGAATCATATGTTTGGTTGTTTGAGACATTTCTAAGAGCTATGGGAGGTGTAGCTCCAAGGCTTATTATAACTGATGAGGATGCTAGCATGAGAGCTGCCATAAGTAGTGTTATGCCAAGTGCCATTCATAGGTTGTGCATGTGGCATATCATGAAAAAGCTTCTGAAAAAGTTGCTCCAAATTTAAAAGTGAATCGCCAATTTTGGGATAGAGTGAATTCATGTGTGGGGTTGAAGCAAGAGAGGAATTTGAGGCATGGCACTCTTGGATTTCAGATTATCGATTGGAGGAAATGAATGGTTGACTAGAAGGTATCACATCCGTGAGTCATGGATCCCAGCATATTTCATGGATATACCCCTTGCAGGTATTCTTAGAACCACATCTAGATCGGAGAGTGCAAATTCCTTTTCAACGGTTTATAGGTCATAAGCTCGCATTTGTTGAGTTTTGGTTGAGATTTGATACAGCTTTGCAATGCCAACGGCAAGAAGAGTTGATAGCTGATAATACTAGCCTCCATACTAACCCAAGGATGCTCACTTCATGGGAATTTGAGAAACATGGCAACACCTTGTTCACACATGAGGTTTTTGAGAAATTTCAAGAAGAGGTAGTTGCCGCAAGAGACCATTGTGATGTTCAAAGCACGTCAATAATGGACGGGATGAAATTTGTTACTGTTAGTGATTGCTCTAACAAGGTCAGAGAAGCTCGTTGTGACACAGTATCCATGGTAGCTAATTGCTCTTGCATGCTTTTTGAGTCTATGGGAATCCCATGCCGACATATTATACGTATACTAAAAGGTGCAAAAGTCACTGAGCTACCAAGCCATTATGTCATGCAAAGATGGAGGAAAAAAGCAAAAGGTAATTTCTGGAGTATTTTTATATTTTGTCGAACTTAAGTTTTATTATGATAACAATTAATTTTTATTCCACAGAGATTACTGTCTATGATACTGAAGGCAATGTACTAGCGGAGAAGCCCAATGAGTTGATTGATGTAACTATGAGAATGAAGGCGTCGGCTGCACAAGACAAGTTTGCTTCCCTCTTTGAAATGGCTAAGACATCAAAAGAATGCATGGACTTGTTAGTGAGTAATTTGGACCAGATTGAGGAAAGTATGTGCAAATTGCTACCTGATCACTCGCGTACTAGGCAAGATGAGCATGAATCTTTCATTGGTTGTAGCATTCCAAATGAGGTACAAGTATACCCACCTACTGATATACATACAAAGGGACGATGCAAGAGAATTTTGGGACATGGAGACAAGGAAAAGAAGGCAAATGGGGTGCAGAAGAAAAAGAAAGAGGCAATAGCACGCAAATGCAAGACATGCAATCAAGTTGGGTTTCATGATAGGCGTAACTGTCCAAATAAACCAGCACAAGCTTCTTCATATTTTTGAGCTACCAATGTATCTTACTGCTACATGTAATTTCTATGCCATGCACAGTTTCAGATTTCTATGCCATGCCCAGCAGATCCATTTTTTTAGTTTCATACACTTCCATTCATTCAAAAATATGCTCAGTTACATACAGACACCACACACATGTACATACGCAGACAATTGAATAGACGCTGACAAACAATCAGCTCTGTCCATCTCATTTTGCACAATTCACAGTTGAATATATTCAAAATTGCAAAATCAATTACCAAATAGCAAATACATTGTGGTTGCTACACTTCCGGGCACATTTTCATTCAAAATGTCAATTACATAGTAAATTTACAAGTCATGCTGCAGAAGAGATTTTACTAACTCAGCAGCAAAACACGCACGAGTATTACAAAGTATTTCTAGTCTACTGGAGACACAAGGGGACTTCTGAATAGAAAATCCGGGAGGCATAATTTGTATGATTCTGCAAACCCTTGCTTATGAACCATGTTTAGTTTGCCAACATAGATTTCCAAGGAAGTTCGCAGAACCACAGTAGCGTGATGTATCGCTGAACTGAAATCCACTCGAATGGTAGCATTCCAGCTAAGTTGACAAGTAAAAATGCAGTGCTTTATGATTCCCCATTATTTGACATTGCTAGATCTTCCAGGGTGCTTGCTACTAGGGAAGAAAAATGATTAGCCTGCCCAGCACAAGAAAACCACATCAACATTTGCAATTCGAAATGAACTGCACCTCGTGGCTGTAACCCAGTTTCAGAAACAACTCACGCCCTTCTTGCTCACACCTTGCCAAATACAAACAAATGATCAGCAATTATAAAGCTCTTGTGGGATGGGACGCCGGAATGTGGGATTGGGGCGGATGAGCAGGGTGGGGAACTGAGGACGCTAGGGTTTCATGCCGCATGAGAGGGAGGCGGGGACAATCTGGGTGAGAGGAACAGCGCCGACAGAGAAGAACCTGGGGAGAGGGAAGCGGGCACGGACATGGCGGGGCGGAGGGCGGCGGCGGCGCCGGCGAGGAACCACTGCGGACGAAGCCGAGCAGCGCGCCAGAGATGGCGAGGGCGGCGTGGTTGCGGCGCAAGAGACGGGTGGTGCCCGAGACATGGAGGTCGCCGGCGAGGTTTAGCTCGCGCTTGGGAAAACGAATCAATGCATCGCACGAAGGAAGCTATCGCCTGTGTGCTTGACAGCGTGAGGAAGTAGAGAAGCGGGGAGGAAGGACGGCACCAGGTCGGGGGGCAAAATGAAAAAAGGCCAGCTATCGTACGATGTGAGCTGGAGCGCTAGGATGCATAGTTTGCACGAGTGCACGGCTCGTCGGATTGCACAGCAGTTGCTGCCCTGATGTTTTCAGTGCATTCAAGACGCCTGCATGCCCAGCATGTGATAACGTATCCGTTCATATTCGTGGGACAGGATAAATATCGTAAACAAATATGTGTACATGCGTGTACGATCGCTGAGATAATTTTCGCGAGGCTTTTTGTACCGGTAATGTACACGGGGCGCTAAGCGAGATTTCACCGCACAATATGTAGACTACAGCACATGACCATCAAACTGGATTTCCACGTAGGTGTGGAGTATCAGGACCATTCGACCAGACGTTCTGCCTCGTACTCCCTCTCAATGTCATTGTACAAAAAAAAACACCGGTATTTAAAGCTGGCTGTCAAGGAGTTCTTTACCCAGACACATGGGTGACGATCTAGTCTACGGTGTTTGTACTTTTATCTAAAACTTGAAGGCTGTATACATTCTAATGATGCAGTGACCGGAAGTGATTACAAGATGGTTTTAAAAGCATCCTTTATCTAAAAAAATGAAAACACGTCCTTCTTTTCTTCCTCCCTCTTATACTCTCCTCCTCCCTAGTTGAGCTGGCCCCGTCCCAACGCCACCGCCGACCATTGTGGTGCGACATCTCCGCAAAACCTCTATTATATGGCACCCTGCGTGGCGTGGCTCAGCATGGCTGCCGGTGAGATGGCGGGAGAGCAAGTCATGGTGGTCGGTTACCGGATAGGGTGGAGGTCACCAATGTGGCAGGGTGGGTGAGGGGGCCGGCTCAGGGCGCGCAGCGTTGGCGGCACGGTGTGTGGCTGCACACGGCCGCTCACGCTTGGAGGCGGCACTGGCTCCGGTGGATGCTTCGGTGGCCGTCGACCGGCCAACCAGTGGTCGCCAACGGCGGCGGCACCGGGGTAGGGCTGGCTCGTCTTGGGAGGAGGAGAAGGTGAGGGGAGGAAGAAGATGTGTCCAATTGCTTTTTGGTAAAAAGTTGTAGAGTTGTTTATGCAAAATTACCCGTTATGCTAAGTGAGGGCAAGGCACGGATCTCAGCACATGTCCTATGGTCATGAATGCACTTCAAACCACCCTCCTTTGTGGTTTTGTATTTCTGGCATCACCGCCCTTGATTCAACTTAAAATATATAGATTAAACTCTATAACTTGAAAATTTATTATTTTATACAAACCATATGTCCTATCACTTTTTAGTTATTTTTATGGTCTCAATTCTTACCTTTTTAAAGATCTCAAAACTATTTTGAACGAGCATGGTGTCCGCGCTACTAGAATCTCCCAATTTCGCCAGGGCCAAAAAATATACACGAGGGCTGAAACAAAGCCCTCGTAATAAAATATAAAATCATGAGGGTATACTACCACCCTCGTTAAACAGAATATATTTACAAGGGCCACGAAGTAGCCCTCGCAAAAAACAGTAGCAGCAGGATACTCACGAGGGCCATATGTTAGCCCTCGCGAATAACGGCGCAGTAATTGCTCACCTACGCGTCCCTGTCTGCACGTGCAGCTAATTCGCGAGGGCTAACATATGGCCCTCGCGAAAAAGGATGCCTCAACACCTACTCGCTAGGGTCCTACTCTAGCCCTAGCGAATAAAAGGCCCACAAATTGAAAACCAAATCCCTCTGTAAGCCTTAAATCTCCCACACATTGTGGTCTTACCTCGTTCTTCTGCAGAAACTTGGTTAAATCCGGTATACCGTGAAGGATTCTCCTCCGAATTCGAATTCGAAAGAGAAAAGACGGAGTCATCATCTATCTCTAGAGGAGACAAGTGTTAAATAGTGTGTAACGGGTAATGCGTAATGTCTATAATTCAAAAATAATGTATACTATAATTTCGTGACATGAATTTCCGAATTGTATACTAGAATGCTTAGTATATCGATAAGCTGATAGTGTGAGATAAGAAAGGGTTAATATCATAAAAATTCGTTTTATGTTTTATTTTTTTCCTATGGCAACAAATGGTACATTAAAGAATATTATTAACTCAAACATATTTTAAACTATTATTTGGTATTTTTTTAAAAATAATTTGAGTGGAGGAGGGAGGGAGAATATTTATTAGTAGCGAGGATTCCTTTGAAAACCCTCGTATATAAGGATTATACGTGAGGGCTAATACGGCGCTCGTATTTAAAGACCTATAGACACGAGGGCCGCAGCATATGCCCTCGAATAAATGCGTGGGTGCTTAACTCGCGAGGGCTAGGTGGCCCTCGTCATTAGTTGGCTCCTGTGCTGGTTGGCGTCGGGCAGGGATGGGCCCACCCGGTAGTGACTACATGTTAATCGCGAGGGCCACGTAGCCCTCGCAAAAAGGGGCGGCAAGGTTATTCACGAGGGCCACCCGACCCTCTCGATTAGTTGGCTCCTATGCTGGCTAGCGTCGAGCAGAGATGGGCCCACCCGGTAGTGAGTATGTGTTAATCGCAAGGGCCACGTAGCCCTCGCAAAAAAGGGGCGGCAATGTTATTCACGAGGGCCACCCGGACCTCTCGATTAGTTGGCTCCTGTGCTGGCTAGCGTCGGGCAGAGATGGGCCCACCAGGCAGTGAGTACATGTTAATCCCGAGGGCCACATAGACCTCGCAAAAAAGGGGCGGCAAGGTTATTCACGAGGGCCACCTGGCCCTCGCGATTACACCTTATATAGATCTGGAGTCCGGCTCGGACTTGGGCAAAAATTTGCCCAAGCTTTGTCCGCCCTAACCCGTCGTCATTGCCGGCCGCCGCTCGCCGCGCGCCGCTCGCCGCCGCCTCCGCCTCCCTGTCGCCGCTGCCACCGCCGTCGCCACGCCGCCGCCGCCAACACACCGCCTTGCTGCCGCAGCGGCCGCCGCCCCACCTCCTGGCGCCGCCCCCCGCCACCCCCACTACCCTTTTTGCCTCGCGCTTCGCCGTCATTGCAGGGGAGGTGAGGAGGAGGCCTGCACCACGACGAGCAGTAGCACGGGTTGAGGAGGAGCCCCGCAGCACGACGCCACACCCCCTGTCCACCGGAAAGGTTTCTTCGCACCTTTTTAATGTTTAAATGTTAGTTACGAGGGCTACATGTGAACGTGTTTTTCTGTTTGAATGGTTAGTTACGAGGGCAGTGCATGGACTTAAGCATGAGGGTTGTGGGTTTAGAGTTGATTATATGCGATTATATTATGCATATGAACTATGTGCGTTTAGGTTTAACGGGTTTAGTGTGCATGTAACCTAGCCGTACGTCACCCGTTCGGGAACGCATAAGTCGTAATGAATCCAGACGGTGATTCGTTGGGTTTCATTACGAGGTGTGATTCATGTTCCCGAACTGTCCAGTGGATGACCCCGTTTGGGCGCCCCAGTGGACAGCCCCGAATGACCGTTTGAGTACGATGCGTCGTGTCGGCCGTGGATTTGGGACGAGGTTTCGGTTGCATAAACCTGTGGTTCTCCAGTTCATAATATGAGTGTCGGTGTACTAAAAACGATACCCCAACCGTACTTGCACATGGGGAACCAGTAGGGTTATGCTGCCGAAATTTCATCTCGAATCCATGGGCGATACGACGCATCGTACTCGAACGGCCATTCGTGGGTGGGTTTAGAAGCCTTCCTAATTAGCCAAGTGTAAAAACCCTGACGCAAGTACGAATATGTATCTACTTTTTCGTGAAGGAATGGAAGAAGATAGGAGATGGATGTACGATGGGTGGGTGGCGAACGGACAACCCACAAATGCATGGTTTGAGGGGGCTCGTCAATTTGTGTCCCGAGCTTTTCAAGGGGCGCAAGGCCCTGTCCGTTTCCCTTGTGCAGAATGTGGTAACTGTCGGAAGAGAACTCGTGACGAAATGGAGATGCATTTAGTGAAGAATGGGTTTAAGCTTGGTTACCATCGGTGGGTGTACCATGGGGAAAGTAATCATGCCCAGGTTGAGCCTGCTGGACCCCCCAAAGGTTTTGATGAAATAGACCGGATGGAGGACATGGTTGTTGATATTGGCCATGATTATGGGGGTGATGAACAGGATTCACAGCCAGGCATGGCTGATTTCTTTAAGCTTATAGACTCGGCCAAACAGCCTTTGCACGATGCAACGTCAGTGACGGTCCTTTCTCATTTGACACGTATGATGGCTGTGAAGTCCAAGTTCAACATGTCCATCGCATGTTTTGATGAGATGTTGGTTGGTTCGTGTGATGCCCTGCTCGAAGGACATAAGATGCCCAGGACCTGGTATGAGTGTAGAAGGCTACTGTCGGGTTTAGGAATGCCATATGAGAAGATAGATTACTGTGAGAACCTTTACATGTTGTATTACAAAGAGGACGAAGGGAAGGCCTGGTGTGATCATTGCGGAAAGTCGCGGTACTTCGAGACCACTGTCTCTAATGGCAACAAGCCTCGTTCTAGTGTGGCGAAGAAAGTGTTGCATTACTTCCCGTTGAAAGACCGCCTCCAACGGTGTTTCATGACAGTGGACACATCCCATAGCATGAGGTGGCACAAGTTGCACAAACGGAAACCTGATGTGTTAGTTCACCCGTCAGATGGAGAAGCTTGGAAGCATTTTGATCGGAAACATCCCGATTTTGCAGCGGAACCACGAAACGTGCGTCTCGCGATTGCCACGGACGGGTTCACTCCTTTCAATATGAATACTCGATCATACTCTTGTTGGTCGGTCTTTAGTATCCCTCTCAATCTAAAACCATCTCAACTCATGAAGGACGAATTTATGTTTCTTTCACTTATAGTGCCTGGTCCGAAAAGTTCTGGGAGAAATTTAGATCTATTTTTGCACACATTAGTAGATGAGTTGAACGAGTTGTGGGAAACAGGAGCTATGACTTATGACAAAGTTACAAACTCCAATTTTCTCATGAGAGCTGCTTATCTGTGGTCAATTCATGACTTTTCTGCATACGGCATGTTCTCTAGCTGGAGCACGCACGGCAAACTCGCTTGTCCGATATGCATGGGTGATACCGTGGCATTCACGCTCACACACGGCGAAAAGGCAAGCTTCTTTGACTGTCACTGAGATTTTTTTAAGCCAGATCATCCATTCAGAAAGCAAAAGAATAAATTTCGTAAAAATACCATTGCGAAAGGTCGAAAGCGTGAGCCTCTCACAGTTGGTCAAGTCAAAGCCTGGCATTCAAGCCTAAAGATAAATGAAAAAGATCAAACCGAATATGAGGGCTATGGAACCGTTCACCATTGGACACATAAGTGCAGTTTGTACTCCCTTCCATATGCAGAGGATTTGCTATTACCTCACAATCTCGACGTAATGCACCAAGAGTCGAATGTAGCACAAGCTATCTGGGCCACGAACTTGGTGTGGACAACATAGACCCCGGGTATCCACACGGCGGGCCTAAAAGACCACCCGACAGGGGATGGACCAAGTCGGGTGGATAAGGACGGGTACCACTCAGATTCTAGAAGACTTGCTCGGCAAGAAAAGACATGAAGATAGAAGCCTATCCCTAATTAATAGGGAAGGTATACTTGTAATCCAAGATAACTATAGATAGGAATCCTACCCAGTAACCGACTAGGACTCTTCTTGTAACCCCACCCCTCCACTATATAAAGGGGTTGGGGGCCATAGTTGGGGATCGGGATCTGACCGATCATCTCGGGTTGATCATCATCTTGTACACATATACCCCATATAATCCCAGAGCACAGGACGTAGGGTATTACCTCCGCCATGAGGGCCTGAACCTGTATAAATCTTTGTCTTGTGCTACCATCGAGTTTAGATCTTGCATGCATCGCCCCATAGATAATCATTGCCGGCAGTGACCCCCCAGTTAGTCACCTGTCGACAGTTGGCACGCCAGGTAGGGGCAGCGTCAAGATCATCTTCATCATGCCCGATGGCATCGATCAGCGGTGTCGCCATCGTCTCCGCCCTCGGCGTCGACTGCGTCATCAACGGCTTCGGCAACTCCACTTCCCTTATTTGGATCAGATCCAATCTGGGGAGAACTACAACAACGCCTCCCGCTCGGATTGGGAATCGCCACGGCCATCTACTCATGAGTAGTACGCCAGCAGCTCAATCCCGACTTCGGATCTGGCGGCTCAAGACATATTCCGTACGTCATCTTTTTTCTGTAATTCCCTTAGATCCAGAAGGAATTTCGGGATGAGACTGGATGCGTTGGAAAGATAATTTCGTCATCTTTCCGTGAAGCCCAAGAACACCCAAAACGGAGTCCGGATCTGTCCGGGACATCCGTTTGAAGGCAGGCTGCACGGGATGGTCGCGAATCTCAGCAAACTCGTAAAACCCATCTGCGGAGGATGCGGCACGCGGGTATGCCGTGATACACCTCCAAGGACATCGAGGATCAACAAGGAGCTACTCAAGACAATCGACGACCAACACTTCTTCCGGATTTGGATCCGATCTAATCCGAGGAGAACATCGACATCGCTTCGTCTGGACTCCCGTTCGGGTCAAGGAATGCCGTCGCCATCTACTCCCGAGTGGCGAGCCGGGGGCTCGATTCTCGACTCGGATACGGTGAGAACTCAACCAAGGACTTCAACAACGCTTTTTCGGACTCGGACAAGATCCGATCCGGGATGGAATTCAACAGCGCTTCACTCGGACTCCCAGTCGTGTTGGGGAACGTCACCGCCGCCTACCGACGAGTAGTGCGCCGGGGGCTTAATTCCCGACTCGGATACGGCAAGGTCCCGATGGAGAACGAATCTCGGGTGGTGACCGTCATCAGCAGCAAATCACTCGGACTCGAAGACCATGGCGTCCATCGGGCGACACCGGCTTCATTAACCGCGAGACCAACATGAGGAGAAGATGCGATCTGTTCCCATTCAGATTCTGGACAGAACTTGTATCGCTATTTCCCGCTGACTCAGGAGGAGTTCTGGTGTGATATAAGATACGTTGGAAAGCTTATCTTTTTATCTTTCCAACGAATCCAAGAACGCCTAATTCCGACTTCGGATGCTAACGTGGCGTCTTTTTGAAGACAGCCTGCGCAGAGAGGTCGCGAATTTCGGCGAGCTCGTAAAGCTCGTCGGTGCCGGCACGGCGTGAGGATTGTTCGTGCCACATCTCGTGGGACGTTGAAGACCAGCGAGGACCGTCATCGACTTTCGTCAAGCTACACCAACCGCATGGAGATCAATTCGACCACGGCCAACCGCCGACCACGGCCGAGACCTCGGCGAAACACGTCTTTGTTCGTCGCCGACCACGACGTGTGCCGCTCGGTATTGATCAAGATTGGAACGACTACTTCCACGGCACGGCGACACGCTACTCAGCGACACGCCTACGCCCGCGCCACGAGCGCCCGGTACGGCTACACGCCTAGAGCTTCAAATCTATGGCACAGCGACACGCTACTCAGCGACTGCGCCCGACGCGCGGCGCCTCGGCGCCCAAGTCTGCTGACGGCGACACGCTACTCAGCGACACGCCTACTTGGGCGCCACGAGCGCTCAAGTTTATAGCTCGGCTGTACGCCATCGCGCGCCATGAGCGCCCGGTACGGCTATACGCCTAGAGTTTTAAATCTATGGCACGGCGACACGCTACTCAGCGACACGCCTCGCCGGCGCCTCGGCGCCCAAGTCACACAAGACGGCGACACGCTACTCGGCGACACGCCTACGCCGCGCCACAGCGCCCAAGTTTATAGCTTCGGTCAGACGCCATCGCGCCACATTTAGCGCTTCTGCACGGCCGCACGCCTAGAACTTCAAATCTACGGCTCGGCGACAAGCCACTCGGCCACACGCCACGCCAAATACCGCCTCGGCGCCCAAGTTCACAACACGGTGACACGCTACTCGGCGACACGCCACGCCAGCGCCACGGCGTCAAGTTTATAGCTTGGTCAGACGCCATTGCGCGCGCCTAAGCGTCGTGCGGCTACACGCTGCAGCTACAAATCTACGGCTCGGTGACACGCTATTCAGCGACACGCCACGCCCGGCGTCTCGAGTGCCCAAGTCTCACGCACGGCGACCGCTATTCGATGACACGCCTACGCTGCGCCACGGCGCCCAAGTTTATAGCTTCGTCATGACGCCATCGCGCGCCACGAGCGCCCGTGCGGCTACTGCGCCTAAACTTCAAATCTACGGCTCGGCGACAAGCCACTCGGCTACACGCCACGCCCGGCGCCTCGGCGCCCAAGTTCACGCAGACGACGACGCTCCTCGGCGACACGCCTTACGCTGCGCCACGGCGCCCAAGTTTATAGCTTCGGTATGACGCCATCGCGCGCCTGGCGTCGTGCGGCTACACGCCTAGAAACTTCAAATCTGACTCGGCGACAAGCCACTTGGCTACACGCCTACGCCGGCGCCTCGGCGCCCAAGTCTCTGACGCGGCGACACACTACTCGGCGACACGCCTACGCCGCGCCACGGCGTCAAGTTTATAGCTTGGTCAGACGCCATCGCGCGCCACAAGCGCCCGACGGCTACGCTGCGGCTACAAATCTATGGCTCGGCGACATGCCTACGCCAGCGCCACGAGCACCTCCAAGTCTACGGCTCGGCGACACGCTCCTCAGCGACACGCCTACGCCCGCGCCACGAGCGTCGAAGTATTCAGCTGGTTTGTATGCCATCGCCACCACCAGCGCCCGTGCGGCTACTGCGCTGCAGCTACAAATCTACGGCTCGGCGACACACTATTCAGCGACACGCCTCGCCCGACCCTACGGAGCAGCCAAGTCTCACGGCTCGGCGACACGCCCACGCCTACATCGAGCTAAGTTCTCGTTACCATAATTTTTCATATAAATCTAAGTTGTTTCTTGACTTGCTACTTAGTCGGTCTCCAACTAAGCGAAGAAGTCGGGGCTACCTAATAGGTGCACTTGCGTGCACTTTTGTTATTTTTCTTAATGATTGCAAATGAATCTGAGTGGTTTTTCGAGTAGTGAAGCTCGACCCACAAAGCGAACTCTAGTCACTCGTCTGGCGTGTGCGGGAAAAGAGCCATGAGCCAATTCCGGCCTTGGGGGCTAGACTAGTCGGGCTGAGTGCATAACAAAAGGAAGATTACTTGGAGGAATTTAAGATCAAAAAAGGAAAAGTTGCAAAAGAGCAAAAATTATCTAAAGCAGTCGGACCTTACATCCAAGTGATTGCTTTTTCATCCAGACATTGCCTAAATCCTACATGTACATGCTCTGAGGGGTTCATGGGTTTTACCTCATCGAGTACCTTTTACGACTCCGTACACGAGCAAGAAGGACATGCGCAATGAGCGACAACTACGGCTCGGCGAGCGCCCAGCATGGCTACAAGCCTACGCCCGCGCCTCGACCGTCCAAATCTATAGCTCGGCGAGCACCTGGCATGGCTACAAGCCTACGCCCGCGCCTCGAGTGTTCAAGTCTATGGCACAGCTATATGCCCACGCCAACTCCGGTACGACTATACGTCTACACCAACTTTGGTACGGCTATACGCTTCGCCCGGCCATAAGCCACCCCGCGCCTTGGCGCTAACCACGGACCTTCGATTCGGCGTCACAAACAAGTGGCTATAGGCGCAACGGGCTAAGCCACATGCCTCGGTACACCCCATGTTGGGCAGATTACCGGCAGAGCTATAAAATTACCCATCAATTGGTATACCCCATGTTGGGTCACGAGTTGGTCACTGCATGTTAGGCCAGATACCAGTGATGTCGGGATTGAGTTTCGATGGTACGCTCAATTGGGGCCAATCCGCATAATCGCAACCGGGTATGGATGCCATATGGGTAAACTCTATCCTTAAGGTGCATACGTGGTGGGGCCTCATTTGTATCCTACTACGGTAGGGTACAAGTACCGCTTATCGACAACAATGGTATGCCCCATGTTGGGACACTAGGCGTGTTACCGCACTAGTCGGACATGGTATCATTGGGCCAAACCCTATCCGGATGGTATGCTCCATGTTGGGCCAAAAGCATTTCTCTCAGTATAGGTATCGATGGTAAAAACACGGTATGCCCTTTGGGGCCACCGGTGTACCCTACTCGGTGCCGGATGCAGTGCCGCTTCAACTCTTGACCAAAACCGTTGGTACGCCCCATGTTGGAGTGCCATTTGTACATCGCAAGGCAAGCACAGTATCACTCGGCTCTTGACCAAAACCGTTGGTACACCCCATGTTGTCGCCACCATTTGACATCGCAAGAGGCAGTCACGGTATCACTCGCTCTTGACCAAAACCCACGGTATGCCCTCTGGGTCGCCGGTATATCCCACTCACGGTGGGTATGCAGTACCGCTTCGACTCTTCACCAAAACCATGGTACGGCCCATGTTGGGTCGCTTGTTGTGCATCGCAAGGCAATACTGGTATCACTTCATCAAAATCAAGGTGATCGCCATACAATGGGCGACCGCGAACTCCGTAATCTCGGTGGGTATCACTAACAACTCTCTATGAGTCCTTCACAGTCTCCTCAGATTCTGATGTAAACCATCGGGAAGGAGCAAGCAACAATCTACAAGCACTCGGCATGAAGCATGACTCATCCAAGATGCGACAAAGAAGAGCAGCAACTCGACTATGAAGCACTCGGGGCCATCAGGACAACATAGACCCCGGGTATCCACACGGCGGGCCTAAAAGACCACCCGATAGGGGATGGACCAAGTCGGGTGGATAAGGACGGGTACCACTCGGATTCTAGAAGACTTGCTCGGCAAGAAAAGACATGAAGATAGAAACCTATCCCTAATTAATAGGGAATGTATACTTGTAATCCAAGATAACTATAGATAGGAATCCTACCTCGTAACCGACTATGACTCTTCCTTGTAACCCCACCCCCTCCACTATATAAAGGGGGGTTGGGGGCCATAGTTGGGGATCGGGATCTACAGCCTGATCATCTCCCAGGTTGATCATCATTTTGTACACATATACCCCATATAATCCCAGAGCACAGGACGTAGGGTATTACCTCCGCCATGAGGGCCTGAACCTGTATAAATCTTTGTCTTGTGCTACCATCGAGTTTAGATCTTGCATGCATCGCCCCATAGATAATCATTGCCGGTAGTGACCCTCCAGTTAGTCACCTGTCGACACTTGGACATAGCCAGTAAAAGTAAAGATAATGTCAAAGCTCAACTGCACTCTGAGATTCTATGTGATCGGCCAACATTTAACATGATAGAAGGGCAAAGGGTGAAACCTAAGGCACCATACTGCTTAACTAAGGCACAAAGGAAAGAGGTTCTAGAATGGTTTTGTGAAAAGGTTAGATTTCCTGATGGGTACGCGTCAAGCTTTGTCCATGGTGTGGATGTCGACGTCGGTAAGATATATGGCATGATAAGCCATGACTTCCACATCTTCATGCGAGATCTATCGCCGGTCATGTTTCGGAGGTATGTACCTGACGATGTATGGACAGCTCTTGCTGAATTGAGTTTCTTCTACAGAAAGTTGTGCGCTAAAAATCTAAACAGGACAGATTTGAAGAAGTTAGAGGAAGATGTTGTGGTGCTCGTTTGCAAGTTAGAGAAGATATATGTCCCTGGTTTCTGAAATCCAATGGAACATCTTCTTATCCATCTACCTACTCAAGCGCTGCTCGGAGGGCCAGTCCATGGGAGGTGGATGTATCCCGTGGAACGCCGGCTGGCTATGCAGGCAAATGTGAAAAACAAGGCCCGTGTTGAAAGATCAATTGCCGAGGCTTACCAAATTCAGGAAATCACAAATTTCACGAACAAATATCTAGCAAGAGAACATAATGTGAATATCATTGTACCGAGATACAACACACATGGCCGGAAGGTTGAATCCGATCTAAAACTATTTGATGTACAAGGAACTCCAGTCGGGAAGAGCAGAAGAACTGAGACTTCTCAGCGGGACAATGTTGTAGCAGTATTATACATTTTTGAGAACATGGAGGAAGTTCGCGACATTGAATTGTAAGTCGTTGTGTCATTATTAGAGAATTCGTATCAACTTTTTTTTAGACTCGCATTCTAGTTAACACATATCTTTTAGAGAATTCGTGTCAACTTACTGGAAAGGAAGAAGGAGTCCTACACTGGACGAGCTGAAGACTTTGAAGGAAAGAGGTGATGGCAACGGCAGACCTAACTTCCTGTCTTGGTTTTGGAGATATGTAAGTGTCTTAATTATTAAATAAGGTATATTCTACGACTCATAGTTCTAACTTCTTTTATTTCCAAACACAGTGCAAGCAAAATCCTAGTGTACATAATGATCTACGTACCATGTCGCGTGGATGTTCAACACGTGTCACGGTGCATGGGACGTATGATATCAATGGGTTCCGCTTTCGTTCCGCGGAGCATGAGCAATCAAAGCCTAATCTGCGAACAGTAAATAGCTATGTTGTCTGCGAGGGCCAAGCAGAAGGGCAAGATAAGTCCTATTACTACGGTATAATTCAACAAATAATCGAACTAACGTTTGAAGGAAGCAAAAAGCTCTCGGTAGTTCTTTTTCGCTGCGAATGATTCGATCCTGTTAAGGTCTACGAACACGAACCGAGCTTGGCTCAACAGAAGTGAAACATACTTCACGACTTAAAGGATACGATCCTTTCATATTAGCTAACCAAGCTGAGCAAATGTACTACCTGCCATATTCATGCAAGCATCCAATAAAGGGCAGTTTCAAAAAAGAGGAGGCCGATCTAAAGAATTGGTGGGTTGTATACAAAGTTAGACCACATGAGAGATTGCCAGATGGTCCAATTCAAGATCAATTATTAGAAAACACGTTTGTGATTGATGCTGGAGTGGGCCTCGACAATCTAGTTGCTAGCATCAACGAAGATGTTGCAACTGTCGATGAAGAAGGCCAAGAAGACCCCGAGGATCCTATCCAGGGCGATGAGCATGCGAACAATAATCCTATCGAGGACATCGACTCACTCGATGTTGATGCGAACTACTGCTAGATGTATGGTACATTATTTACATAACACTATTTAATTTCAAGTTTAACTTGTTTTTGTTATTATTATGAAGATAATCTATTTCATTCTACAGCATGCCAATCCAAAGGTTCATCAACCAGGACACGGGTGAGGAGGCAAGTCAGGACGAGGCAGGTCAGACTTCCAGTGGTCACGAGGTAGGTCATGACTCTAGTGGTCATGAGCACGGTGGCTTTGAGGAGGGCGAGGGGTCTACCCAGCCGACCGCCACTCGGCACCGAAGGAAGAGAAGAGGGCCCAATAAGATGCCTAGAGCTCCACAAGATACAAATATGCGTGTCGCAATTGACATCTTAGGGGACGGATAAGTTCTAATCGAGAAAATGTTAACTCCATACATTATTATCCTTTTGAACGCCTAACTCTTCTCGAACTTGTACAGCAACATGGCTACAGTCGACACACGCCTTAAGACCCGACTGCTTCAGTACTTTCAAAGTGCTCAAACCGCACTACAGGATGGTGGAAGAGGACTACGGACCGTCCAAAGAATCACAGGATGACTACAAGATTGTGCAATAAGAAGGTCAGGTGTCGGCTGCCTCAGAGTGTGTCCGTGAATTCTGGGTAAGCCTCTTGTGACATCCTCTATTTTGTCGTATGTCACTTGTATTTTCGAAAACCCAAAAATAAATTAAAAGGGAATTGTTATATACGAAACCCTGTTATAATTAATTTAAATTAAGGTTTAAGCCAAAACCCTAGAAGACCTTTTTGAAAAATTCTGGAAAAATTCCAGTAATTCTTTGAAGCCATCATCAAGCAACCCTCCAAATTTCATATCCAAATTCCAAAGCTAGCTTGTGATTCCTTGGAGTTTTCCCGTCTTGTCGGGAGCTCGTCAAATCCATCAAATAATGAGCAAACGAGGGAATCTCGTGCTCAAATTTGGAGGGGACCTTTTTGTAGCCTAATCCGAATTACCCTCCAAATTTCAGCCCAATCCAGTAAGGAAACTCTGTTTTCTTGTTAAACAAGCCCAAGCCTATCTGAATTCTACCGGATTAGAATTCGAGTCCTAATCAACCCCTCTTAGCCCAAGGCCCAACCCAGGTCGTCCAAGACACTATATAAACCACCCAAGACCCTGCCCCAACCCCCATCACGAAATCCCTCAAGTCCCAAACCCTAGCCGCCAAAATCCTCCCCCCAGAAACCCTTTTCTACAGATCCCTCTCTGCTGCGTGCCCAAACTCAAGATTAGATGGTGCCATGTTGAAGATCTCGTCGAGGCGGTCCAGATGGATACCCGGATCATCAAATCGGTGGAAAGCGCGCCGTAAAAGCTTCGCGGAGTTAGCCGCTGCTCCGCCGCCCGCCGCGCCGCGGCTTCGGCGTCTTGCCGCCGCCGGATCCGCCGCCCCACCAAGACGCGCCACGCCTCTGTCCCGCCGCCGCCGGCCCGCGCCACCAGCGCGCGCGTGCGCGCTTCAGTTCCGCCACCGCCACGCGTCGCGCCCACGGTTGGCAGCGCCACCGCCGATCCGCGCCGCCGCGCGCCGTCCATCGATGCCGCCGCGTGTCGCCGCCGTCGCCGTTCCGCCCAGGCCGTCACCGCCCTAGCGTGCCGCCGCGCCGTCGCCGTCGCATCGGCAAGGCCGCCCAATCCAGTGCCGCAGCGTGTCCGCCTTTGCCGCTGCGGTCGGGTCGCTGCGTGAACCGTCGGTTCGACGGTTTTCCGTCGGTTTTCTCGGTTTAATCTTTTGAGTTTTCGATTTATCCAAAACTTCGAGAATTGTTCGAGAGCATCCGAACTCCAAATTAGGTGATTCGAGCCATTATTTTCCATAAATTCCCTATCATTTTATATATTTTATTGAGCTATATGTTATGTTGATTGTTTTGCTGTTTCTTGCATATATACATATACGTATAGATCGTCCGTATTCTCGTTGTTCGGGAGGTTTCGAGGAGCCGATCGGAGGAGGATTCAAGACCGGAGTACTACCAAGGCAAGATAGTTGCATCTTGCTCTCCCAAATTACAAAACTCACCCGTTTATTGTTTTTATTTTTCTCATACATAAATTGATGGGAAGGGTAGAAACCTAATATTCACATCTGCGTCATTGACCCCGTGAATTTAACATTTATTCTTGCCTTAGTTATTTTCCTAGCCTATCCTTGTGCATAGTTGCTAGTGCTCGTGGGTTGGTAGTTGACTAGGTTCATCATTTAATTACTCTTGTGACTTGGTATGATTGGAGATCTTTGAGTTACTTTAACCTAATCAACTAAAACCTCGTGGCGTGTGTTGACTAAAGGTGGCATAGTCGGGTGGTTTTGTGGAATGTGGATTGTTGGAGGTAGTCACCTTGGTCTAAGGACTTTGGGCGTGTGCTTATCCGGCCAAACCATACAAGCGCAACCATAAGTGCTAGCATTAGCATGTCGGCCAACATGTGCTAGTCCTGGCTTAGTAGTTAGGGAAGACTGTTAACACACTTTACTTTGAAAAGATCGGGCTGCGGTCCGTTGGCTCAAGAGGGGGGGGTATCGGTGTTAACAGAGGGAACTAATGAATCGCCTTGTATTGTTACTTGGTCTGGGCTCCTAAGGAAGAGCTAAGATGCAAAAGTACCACTCGGCTTATGGGTAAAGTGTGCTACACTCTGCAGAGTTAAAACTATCATGATAGCCGTTCCCACGGTTATGGGAGGGGAGGAAGGTCGTACATGGTAGTCTCATGTGTTAATAATTAACCTGATGGGTTGGTGTAGTTTGAGTTGATCGAGGCAAGTCTTGTTCTTGGAGGGCTTTGAAGCCGAGCTCTGCGTGTTATCTTTGGGAGTCTGTATCAATACTAATTGCTCTATAAATTGTTTTACAACACTTTAATTAATATTGACTAGTGTAGGTGTTTATGCAAAATAGCCACCCTATTCTTGTTTATATCTTTGCATCATTTATAAGGACTCTTGTTGGGTAGCCGTGTACTCACTATACAAAAACCACGGATAAATTTGTATTCAGGAGAAGGATTAGGTCCGGTGTATCTCTGAGGATCGGGAGGATCTTGTTCTGGACTTTGATGAGGATTAGCTGGCGCTCAAGGGTCGGATTGGAGCATCATCATACTTTTTCGATGCATATTTGAATTTCCGCACTCTGGTATATTATGGACATTATTATGTCATCCTTAATCAAACAAGTGTAATAAGTAGTTGTGTAACAATTACTTTTGCATAATATGTAATTTCTCTTAGTTATTATGACTGTGTGATGATGTTCAACAAATTGTCGCTCACAAGTTGCTAGCATTGATCTCTGGGACTAGCAATGGATTGTGAGTGGATCCCGGTGAAGCCGGGGTTGCGACAAAAGTTGGTATCAGAGCCAGGTTGACCCTAGGAAGCGTAGCTAGTCGACCTCTAAACCTTAAGGATTTATTTGCAATAAAAGTTGTGTTTAAACTCCTTTGCTACTATGTGATCTTTCCAAAGTCTAGTATCTCTTTTCTAGGAATTCTTTGCTTTCACTCTTCCCTACACATCTTCTAAATTTCATCCTATCCTTGTCTATTCTTTCATCTTAGAAAGTTTTATTCTATCCACCCCATAATTCAAAGTTTAGTCGCTGGACCCAATTTATTGAAGAAGAAGTTATATTGATTCCAACACCAACATCGAAGAAGAAGAAGAGACTGTCGTTGAAGGAAAGAAGAAACGAAAGACTACTTCATGAAGATGAAGAGCCGTCACCTTCAAAAGATTAAGTGTAGAAGTCGCATAGTAAAACAAATTATTATATATTTTTGTGTGGAGTATACCGTATCAAATTTTGGCTTTCTATGTGAGATACTGGATATTCATTAACTAGGTTAATAGTAGTATCTAGTTATTTAAGTAGTAAATTGTTTGGTGTATTGCTTTGCCTTTAATTTATGCAACGACAAGGAGATCGACAAGAAGATGACGCAAGACCCGCCACTACAAATAAAAACTGAAGGAAGACGATGTACGAGGATCGAGGTAAGTGGAAAAATGTTTTTAAAAAAAAATGAAGAAGGAAATTAAAAAAAAAAAAAAAACTTGTGCGGTACAGTATTTGTTTTTCCTTTTAGTACAGTCCGTACACTTAAAAAAAAAATGTTGTATTTGGTTTTAAAAAGAGAGAGTTCTTCACTAAATAAACTTTAGTACTTCCTATGTATGGAGAATAAATAGTGATAATGATGACAATAGTATAACAACTAATTTGTTGTTTGTGATTGTAAACTATGCTTGAGTTGGATTTATTTGGATCATGCTTTCGTTAGCATGTGGAGTGTTGCTTCTTATTTGGATCTTTGAATGAAGTGATAAAAACGTTTATAAAACTATTATATTCTAAGGATGTCGCACCTAGGTTAGTCTTCTTTCCTATTCTTTCGGCCCCAAAGAGTGGCCCGGAGGGTGTGGAAGTGAAGCTCGTGGCGAGAGGAAGATGCCGTGGAAGAGGTCGTGGTCGTGGCCGTGGAGTTGACCTATCCCCATCAATCGCAAGAGGAGTTGGATCAAGAGCCAATCAAGAGAATGCAGCTGACCCAGGTGGTTAAGCCAATGACCAAGGGCAAGTTAATCAAGCGGTGGTAGCCAAGCAGACCGATCAATGTCATTTGCTCAAGATCCATGATCATGACCAAGAAGAAGACGGCCGCCATACCCGTCGCCCGGAGGGCTGCGCATGATGCAATGATTCTCCAAGCTTTGCATCTAATTGTGGATCGTCTGAATCAACTGCTGCCGCAGCAGATGCCAATGCCAGCGATTGCTGCAGTCAAAGTTCAGAGAGTTCATGGGGACTCGGCCACCGAATTTTTCTGGCCGTAGAGACCCAGTAGAAGCTGAAGATTGGATCAAGAATATAGAGAATAAGCTCTACCTAGCCAACTGTGATGATTATGAGAGCGTGCAGTACGTTGCTCATATGTTGAAGGGAAATGTTGCCCATTGATGGGAGAATTATTGCGCCACCAACCCAAATAATGTGAACATGGGATGGGCTGACTTTGTTAAGGTCTTCAAGAACCACCATGTTCCGATGAGAATCCAAGAGGAGAAGAAGCACGAGTTCGAGGGACTGCGCCAGAATAACAGATCCATTGATCAATATATCAGCAAGTTTATCGAGTTGTCTCGATATGCACCAGACTTAGTAGCTACTGAAGAGGCTAAGGTCTGGAGGATTCACGAAGGGCTTGACACTTGGTATGGTGTTCATTTGAAGCCGCCGTTGCGAGACATTCGACGATGTCACCGAAAGGGCTCAGATTCGAGGGAGCCCAGTGCAAGCACAATGATGAGAAGAAGAGGAAGTTCACTTCTCGGCGATCTAGCGACAATTCAAGGCCTGGGACTTATCAAGCTCCAAGTTTGAGCAGAATCGAGTCGCAGAGGCGGTTTGAACTCGGGTTTCAAGATCCTTACTCCCAAATAGGAGGTAATTTTCAACAAGTTTGCGGTCGCGAGAAGTCGAGGCCAAGTGCGAGAATCAGGCCAAAACTTCGATTGCTAGTGTGACTGTTTCAAGTGCCATCGCCAGGCCACTTATCGTATGATTGTCCGCTCAATAAGGGAGGCCAACCTCGCAGAGCCAAGGAGGGGCCTTTGCTCGTCGGTGATTCAAAGGCGAGAATCGTGGAGTGCATTCAAGACACCCCAAGGAAGTGGGCGTGTGAACCAAGTCACGGTTGAAGAAGTGCAGAATGTTCAAGACGTCATTCTTCGTACGTTCTTGGCAAACTCAATCCCTGTTTCGGTTTGATTTGGGAGCTTCGCATTCATCTATTGCAAGAGAGGTTGTTGTTGATAATGGTTGGAGGGTAGTACCCTTTAGGCAGTCTTTGCTTGTTCAATCACCTGGTGGGACAATGAATGCGAATGTGGGATGTTCAAATGTGGATATGGACATTGAAGGTTATAAGTTTCCCACTAATTTGGTTATGATCGTTTCCAAAGGTATCCAAGTGATTTTGGGAATGAATTGGTTGAGTAAGTATAAGGAGAAAGCTCAGTTGTCAAGTTGTATCACCTGAAGATGATGCGTGGAGTCGGAGAAGAGCGTCTGCCATTGGAAGAGACTCCAATAGTGAATGAGTTCATGGATGTTTTTCCTAAGGATTTGCTTGGAATTCTGCCAGATCGGGAGGTTGAGTTCATCATTGATTTGTATTAGTGTACGGAGCCTATCATCAGCGTCCGTGCATCGTATGAATCCTAAAGAGCTTGCGGAGATGAAGACGCAGATTGAAGATTTGAAAGCCAAGGGCTTTATCGGACCAAGTGTTTCTCCGTGGGGATCGCTTTGTGTTGTTCGTGGAGAAGAAGCATGAGAAGACCACGAGGATGTGTGTGGATTATCGGAAGCTTAATGAAGTGACCATCAAGAATAAGTATCCGCTGTCGTGTGGATGATTTGTTTGATCGGTGAAGGGAGCCAAGGTGTTTTCTAAGATCGATTTGAGATCCGGTTATCATCGAGATCAAGTTGAGATCGAGGATATTTCAAAGACAGCGTTCACTACCCGATATGGATTATATGAATATACTATGGTGTTGTTCGGACTCACTAATGTTTCGGCACATTTTACGATGCTTATGAATAAGGTCCTAATGAAGTATTTGGACAAATTCGTCGTGGTGTTCATTGATGATATTCTCATTTATTCTAAGAATGAGGAAGAGCATGCCGAGCATTTAAGGCGGTGTTGGAGAAGTTGAGAGAGCATCGGTTGTATGCCAAATATTCAAGTGTGACTTCTGGGTTAAGGAGGTAGCATTTCTCGATCATGTTATCTCGGAGGATGGAGTGTCCGTGGATCCATCTAAGGTCAGTGAGATTTTGGAATGGAAGGTGCCAAAGTCGGTTACCAAGGTCAGAGGTTTTCTTGGAATAGATGGTTATTATTGTCGTTTCATCGAAGGATTTTCTAAGATTTCTCGACCGCTCACCCGCTTGTTAAAGAAGGATGTTAAGTTCAAGTGGGCATTTCGATGCGTGGTAGCCGAGTTGTTGAAAAGAAGCTAACCTCGCCACGGTATTGGTTTTCCGGATATTCATAAAGACTTTAAGGTGTATTGTGATGCTTCGAAGTTAGGAATCGGATGTGTGCTTATGCAAGAAGGGAGGGTTGTTGCATATGCTTCGCGACAACTACGGCCCCATGAGTTGAATTATGCTACTCATGAATTGGAGTTAGCTGCGATGATGCATGCTTTAAAGATATGGAGGCATTACCTAATTGGTAAACGCATCGAGATATATACGGATCATAAGAGCTCAAGTATATATTCACCCAGCTAGATCTGAATATGAGGCAGAAGAGATGGTTGGAGCAGTTAGCGGATTATGATGTGGGTATCCATTGCCACGAAGGTAAAGCTAATATGGTTGCCAATGCTCTAAATCGAAGCCAAGAAGCAAGCATATTCAAGAAGAAGCGGAGAAGTTGAATCGATGATTATTCCATGCGGTTATGTGCATAGTCACTGTATATGATGGAAGTGCAGCCATATCTCCAAGATCAGATCAAGAAGGCTCAAGATGTTAATGATGGGATTCTCGACATTATAGTTGGGATAATCCTAGAAGGCACCGTGGATTTGAGATGAATAAGGAAGGTATTGTTTGGTTTGATAAAAGGATCGTTGTGCCTACTCAAAAGAATCTTCGAGAGTTGATTTTGGAAGAAGCTCATGAGTCAGCTTATTCTATTCACCTCGGGAGTGCCAAAATGTATTTGGATCTGAAAGAGAGATACTGGTGGTCGGGAATGAAGAAGGATGTGGCAGAGTTTGTTGCTTTGTGTGATATTTGCCAGAGAGTCAAAGCTGAGCACCAGAAACCGGCAGGTTTGCTTCAGTCTTTGAGAGTGCCTGAATGGAAGTGGGAAGAAGTCGGTATGGATTTCATTGTGGGCCTGCCGAGAACCCAGAGAGGTTTTGATTCGATATGGGTGATCGTTGACCGATTGACCAAAGTGGCTCATTTCATTCCTGTGAAGACAAGATATGACAGTGCTAAATTGGCAGAGGTCTATATGTCAAAGATTGTGTGTCTGCATGGAGTTCCTAAGAGGATCGTGTCGGATCGAGGAAGCCAGTTCACATCGAAGTTTTGGGAGAAGATCCATTCTCTATTGGACACGCATCTAGCTTTCAGTAGTGCCTATCATCCTCAGACCGACGGGCAGACTGAAAGGACGAATCAAATTTTGGAGGATATATTGAGAGCAAGTGGCTCACGATTCAAGAGTTGGGATAATGCATTGTCATATGCGAGTTCTCCTATAATAATAGTTATCAGTCCAGTATTCAGATGGCGCCTTTTGAAGCTCCATATGGAAGGAAGTGTCGTACGCCATTGTATAGGAATGAGACTGGAGAGCGAAAGTGATTCGGCCTTGATGCTTTGAAGGAGGCCGAGGATCAAGTCAAGATGATCCAACAAAGGATGAAGACCGCTCAGTCGAGGCATAAGAGTTATGCCGATAAGCAAAGAAGAGAATTGCAGTTTGAGGTTGGAGATCATGTTTATTTAAAGGTTTCGCCCATGAAAGGCCTTCGTCGATTCCATGTTTCTGGGAAGTTGTCTCCGAGATATATTGGTCCGATTCCAATAACGGGAAGGAGAGGAGAAGTTGCTTATCAGTTGGAGTTGCCAGAGCATTTGTATGGAGTGCATAATGTGTTCCAAGTATCTTAGCTCCGGAAGTGTCTGACAGTGCCAGAGGAGCAGATGCCAGTCGAAGCCATGGATTTGCAAGAGGATTTGTCCTATAAAGAGAGGCCGGTCAAGATTTTGGATGTGTCAGAAAGGTGCACCTGGAGTCGGTCTATCAAGTTTTGCAAAGCCCAGTGGTCCAACCATTCAGAGGCAGAGGCGACTTGGGAAAAAGCAGGAAGATTTGCAGGCTGAGTTTTCAGAGTTGTTCGAGCCGGATTTCTCTGAATCTCGGGGTCGAGATTCTCCGTAAGGGGGGAGGTTTGTGACATCCTCTATTTTGTCGTATGTCACTTGTATTTTCGAAAACCCAAAAATAAATTAAAAGGGAATTGTTATATACGAAACCCTGTTATAATTAATTTAAATTAAGGTTTAAGCCAAAACCCTAGAAGACCTTTTTGAAAAATTCTGGAAAAATTCCAGTAATTCTTTGAAGCCATCATCAAGCAACCCTCCAAATTTCATATCCAAATTCCAAAGCTAGCTCGTGATTCCTTGGAGTTTTGCCGTCTTGTCGGGAGCTCGTCAAATCCATCAAATAATGAGCAAACGAGGGAATCTCGTGCTCAAATTTGGAGGGGACCTTTTTGTAGCCTAATCCGAATTACCCTCCAAATTTCAGCCCAATCCAGTAAGGGAAACTCTGTTTTCTTGTTAAACAAGCCCGAAGCCTATCTGAATTCTACCCGGATTAGAATTCGAGTCCTAATCCAACCCCTCTTAGCCCAAGGCCCAACCCAGGTCGTCCAAGACACTATATAAACCACCCAAGACCCCTGCCCCAACCCCCCATCACGAAATCCCTCAAGTCCCAAACCCTAGCCGCCAAAATCCTCCCATGAAACCCTTTTCTACAGATCCTCTCATGCGTGCCCAAACTCAAGATTAGATGGTGCCATGTTGAAGATCTCGTCGGCGGTCCAGATGGATACCCGGATCATCCAAATCGGTGGAAAACGCGCCCGAAAAGCTCGCCGGAGTTAGCCGCTGCTCGCCGCCGCCGCGCCGCCGGCGGCTCGGCGTCTTGCGCCGCCGCCGGATCCGCCGCGGCCACCGCGACGCGCCACTGCCCCGCCTTCGCCGCGCCGCCAGCGCCGCGCCACGACGGCGCAAGGCCGGTTCCGCCACCGCCACGCGTCGCGCCACGGTTGGCCGCGCCATCGCCAAATCGCGCCGCCACGCGTCGTCCATCGATGCCGCCGCGTGTCGCCGCCGTCGCCGTTTCGCCCGCCGTCATCGCTTTAGCGTGCCGCCGCGCGTCGCCGTCGCATCGGCCGCTGCCGCGCCGCCCAATCCAGTGCCGCCGCGTGTCCGCCCCTTGCCGCTGCGGTCGGGTCGCCTGCGTGAACCGTCGGTTCGACCGGTTTTCCGTCGGTTTTCTCGGTTTAATCTTTTCAGAGTTTTCTGATTTATCCAAAACTTCCAGGAATTGTTCCAGGAGCATCCGAACTCCAAATTAGGTGATTCCAGAGCCATTATTTTCCATAAATTCCCTATCATTTTATATATTTTATTGAGCTATATGTTATGTTGATTGTTTTGCTGTTTCTTGCATATATACATATACGTATAGATCGTCCGTATTCTCGTTGCTCGGGAGGTTTCCAGGAGCCGATCGGAGGAGGATTCCAAGACCCGGAGTACTACCAAGGCAAGATAGTTGCATCTTGCTCTCCCAAATTACAAAACTCACCCGTTTATTGTTTTTATTTTTCTCATGCATAAATTGATGGGAAGGGTAGAAACCTAATATTCACACTGCGTCATTGACCCTGTGAATTTAACCATTTATTCTTTGCCTTAGTTATTTTCCTAGCCTATCCTTGTGCATAGTTGCTAGTGCTCGTGGGTTGGTAGTTGACTAGGTTCATCATTTAATTACTCTTGTGACTTGGTATGATTGGAGATCTTTGAGTTACTTTAACCTAATCAACTAAAACCTACGTGGCGTGTGTTGACTAAAGGTGGCATAGTCGGGTGGTTTTGTGGAATGTGGATTGTTGGAGGTAGTCACCTTGGTCTAAGGACTTTGGGCGTGTGCTTATCCGGCCAAACCATACAAGCGCAACCATAAGTGCTAGCATTAGCATGTCGGCCAACATGTGCTAGTCTGGCTTAGTAGTTAGGGAAGGCTGTTAACACACTTTACTTTGAAAAGATCGGGTGCATGTCCGTTGGCTCAAGAGGGGGTATCGGTGTTAACAGAGGAACTAATGAATCGCCTTGTATTGTTACTTGGTGCAGGCTCCTAAGGAAGAGCTAAGATGCAAAAGTACCACTCGGCTTATGGGTAAAGTGTGCTACACTCTGCGAGTTAAAACTATCATGATAGCCGTTCCCACGGTTATGGGAGGGAGGAAGGTCGTACATGGTAGTCTCATGTGTTAATAATTAACTTTGATGGGTTGGTGTAGTTTGAGTTGATCGAGGCAAGTCTTGTTTTTCGGAGGGGCTTTGAAGCCGAGCTCTGCGTGTTATCTTTGGGAGTCTGTATCAATACTAATTGCTCTACAAATTGTTTTACAACACTTTAATTAATATTGACTAGTGTAGGTGTTTATGCAAAATAGCCACCATATTCTTGTTTATATCTTTGCATCATTTATAAGGACTCTTCTTTGGGTAGCCGTGTACTCACTATACAAAAACCACGGATAAATTTGTATTCGGGAGAAGGATTAGGTCCGGTGTATCTCTGAGGATCGGGAGGATCTTGTTCGGACTTTGATGAGGATTAGTGGCGCTCAAGGGTCGGATTGGAGCATCATCATACTTTTCCGATGCATATTTGAATTTCCGCACTCTGGTATATTATGGACATTGTTATGTCATCCTTAATCAAACAAGTGTAATAAGTAGTTGTGTAACAATTACTTTTGCATAATATGTAATTTCTCTTAGTTATTATGACTGTGTGATGATGTTCAACAAATTGTCGCTCACAAGTTGCTAGCATTGATCTCTGGGACTAGCAATGGATTGTGAGTGGATCCCGGTGAAGCCGGGGTTGCGACACCTCTCCATCCGTTGAAATACTTTCATTATTCCTCACGCTAATAATATGTTTTCCATTTGTTTTAAGACATATTTTCGACCTCGTGAGCCCCTCACCCACTCGGACTTCGACAATGTCATTGACATCAAGGCCAAGAGTCTTTTCTGGGATCAGCTGCGGCGGACACGTGTCAACATGACCAAGAATTGGTACAAGTAAGTTGAATCACAACTCTTCTTTACAATGCCAGTAATGTTGTTTGACTCCTGTATCAACATACAGGAGAGAGCATGGCGAGGAGCTCACTGACACCGAGGCTCCAGACAAGTACTTGACACCTGAGCAGTACACTCAGGTGCATCCTGAGTGGGTCCAAAACTATTCGGAAGCTTGGGATGGACTTGGCCATTATTGGAATAGTCCAGAGTTCAAGGCCAAGTCTCAGCAGTCCAAGCTCAATCGGGCGGCGCATGGAGTCGTCAAGTACATCGGGAGGTGGTCCCTGCCATTTTTCAGAAAGAAAGAGGTAATGAGCAATTCTTTAATTCATTTTTTTATATTTTTTCTCTATGACCCACAATGTGATGCAGTCCGACAGGGCTGGGGAAGACATAGGTGCCTTGGAATCCTACAGGAGGGCAATGACACCGAAGGCACAACGAGAAGCTCCCAATCCAACCGTGGCACCACACGCGCAAGACAAGATTGTAAGTGCAATCTATATCATTATTATAATGTTTATCACTACCTGTTAATTTCAGTAGTTTTGAATACAGGAACAGTACGTGCAAGCGTACAAGGAGACGCACGGCCCAGACAGTGACCCGTACGAGGAGAAGGAGCTGGACGCTGAAGTAATCTACACGCATATGGGGCATAAGTCGCACGGTCGCTACGGGATGGGCTCCGACCACATCAGGTGACTTTGATCTTTATTTGTTCTATTCCTTTGGTCGCCGTGTTACATGACATCTACATACTAACCACACTTTTCTGTTGCAGGTCCGGTGGATTCATGCGCGATGCTAGGTCCCGCCGCGCCGCGCGGGACAGAGCTCACGAGAGGGAGATGGAGAGGGAGAGGTCGGAGGAGAGAGAAAGGGAGAGAGAGGAGCGACACAGGAAAGAGCTCCATGAGTTGAGGTTAACCATGGAGATGAGCCAAAGAGCGGCTCAGGAGCGATGGGAAAGAGAACAACAACAAAGGTGGGCTAAGTTCATGAGGCTCCATTCAGGGGGCAATTTCGTGCAGGTATTCCCATTTAACCCCTTTCATCAGTTATATCAGATCCTCATTTATTTGCATTAACACTATATTCATCACCAATGTGCAGGGTGGGTCGAGCAGGCAGGTTGATCAAGGTGGCGGCTCTAGTTACTCGCCTAACGGGGGACCGTGGCCCTTTGTTCAGACCTAAGATGCGGTAAGTGTCGTCACTTCATCAGAGTCTAACCTAAAGTGTCAATTGAAATAAAACTTAAATTCTTAATGCTTTCAGGGCTCCGCTCCATCAAGTCAGATCCAGGGAGTCAATCACGATGCTCGGCGAGTGGGCGGATCTTTCAATGACAGGTTTCTAAGCCTACTAAGCGGTCCTTCGCTCTTCCCTGCACGAGAGAGTGCTCGCCGGTTTCCTCCACCGGATGGTACTCCTTCCATCTTCCATAATCCGGACAGCAATCCGTGATGGATGGAGACTATGCGTATGGTGCTCTTATATGTATATGCTATGTATAATGGTAGCTAGAAATGTTGTGTATGCGGATATATGCTTTGTGCTTTGTCGATGTGTCGATGTGTCGAGGATGTGGATGTGTGGATGTCGAGGATGTGGATGTGTGGATGTCGATGCTTTGTGCTTTGTCGATGTGTCGATGTGTATGTCGATGTGTGGATGTCGAGGATGTGTGTATGTCGATGTGTCGAGGATCGGATGTTGATTGATATATATATATATATATATATATATATATATATATATATATATATATATATATATGATGTGTTTCTTCTTTGTTGAAATTTGTTTCAAATTCATATTTGAAAGCTTTTTTTTGCTGAATATGCTTATTCGCGAGGGCTAAAGGGCCCTTGTCAAAAACCACAGGACACAGCTATTCGCTAGGGCCACATAGCCCTCGTAAAAAACCACAGGACACAACTATTCGCTAGGGCCACATAGCCCTCGTGATTATAAGGCTATTCGCGAGGGCCACATGGCCCTCGTGATTAGCTGTGGGCAGGGAGGCTATTCGCGAGGGCTGTGTGGCCCTCGCGAATAGCTGTGGGCTAGCTCCTGCGCGCACCAGGGAACGTGGGCCCCACATACTTTTCGCCAGGGCTGGGAGACCCTCGCGTTGAAGCTGCCAGGCCAGTCAATCGTGAGGGCATAATAAAACCCTCACGATTAACTATTCGCGGGGGCCATGCCCTCGTGTTCTGTCGTTATTATTGAGGGGCGGGCGCGACACCTATTCACGGTAGCCTCATGAATAGTAAATCGGCGTGAGGGCTTCTGCCTTTATCGCAAGGGTTTTGAGCCCTCGGTATTGAGGGAGATTCCCGTAGCGCACATTTGCGCGGCCATATTTGTCTCAACCACTAATTTAACATGAACTCTTATTCCTAGTTTTCAATTCCAAATCTATGCAATTTTGTTTTTAAAATACTCGATATGAACTCTTTCTTTTATATAACTGTTACGTTTAGTTGTTATTCTAAACACTACAAGAATCGGCATGAATCTCGAGGGCCAGAAGCTTTCTCGAGGGCCAAAAAGCAAAGACCCGAGATTCGATGTATTTCTCGGCCAAAAAAACCTCGAAAACACTCGAGAACGCTTAACACGAACCCTCGAAATACCACCGCACTGTCTCCCCGCCTAACGTCCGTTTGGGAGACAGATGTTTCTCGGCGCCAGCGCCGAGAATGCTAAAGCCAAGTTTCTCGAGGTCCTGACCCTCGAGAAAACCTCGTGTTGGCATAAAATTTATTTTTCCCGCCAGCTGGTTCTAAAATTTCTCCTGCGCACCCTACAAAAAAAATTCCAAAATGCCATCCTTATCTATTCCCTACTCCCACCTTCTCTCTCCCTAGTCCCGTCATATCTCTTCCCCACACCTCTCCTTCTCTCTCCTGCGCACGAGGATGGAGCCGCGGCGGCCGAGCTCCGGCGAGCCGCGGCGGGAAGCTCCGCCAGCCGCCGCCTCCTCCTTCCCAGCCTCCTCCCGGCCCAATCTCGCCGTCGCGCTGCTGGGGGAGGTGGCCCCTCGCCATCCCGCTGCTGGGGGACGTGGCCTTCGGTCGATCTCGCCGTCGCGCCGCTGGGGGAGGGCGCCCCAGGCCCGATCTCTCCGCCGCGCCACCGGGGGAGGCGCGCCCCGCTCCGATCTGGCAGCCGCGCCGCCGGGGAGGCGCCCCCCGCTCCGATCTGCACGCCGCGCCGCCAGGGGAGGCACCCCCTCCCCGATCTGGCCGCCGCGCCGCCGGGGGAGGCGCCCCTCGCCCGATCTCGCTGCCACGCCGTCGGGGAGTGCCCCCAGCTCGATCTCGCTGCCACACCACCGCGAAACCCCATGCCCGCCACAGCGCCAGCTCGTCGTCGCTGGCAAGCCCGCCGCTAGCTCGATGTGGTGTTCATGTCTTTGTTAAGTGTTATGTAATCATGTTGCTGGATCGATGTGTTGTTCATGTGTTTTTTTTGTTCATGCTGTTGGATCGATGGACATGGAAGAAGCTGCTGGATTCATATCGCTGGATTCGGATTTGTTCATGTTTTGTGTAGATTGCTATATGAATGTGGATGATTTGTGGAATTTGTTCATGTTTTGTGTAGATTGCTATATGAATGTGTAAATTGCTATCAATAAGAAAAAGGACGAACAGCAAGGAATCTCAGGTGTGGAATTTTTTTCAATAAAAAATATCTCTCGAGGGCCAAGCCCTCGAGAATAATTAGACTCGGGCCGTTAAGTCTACGATTCCGTCCACCTGCCAACTTTCTCTTTTTTTCGAGTGGTCAGTCGCGAGGGCCATTTCTCGAGGGCCGGCCCTCAAGAAACCTGTTTCCCGAAGGTTCCCCCTCTTTCTCGAGGGTTTCTGACCCTTGAGATTCATGCAGATTGTTGTAGTGAAATTCCTATTATTGGTTTGCTGTAACTGATACAAACTCTTTTTTTAATCTAGCATAGACTTTTCTATTTTTTATTTTCTTTAATCTAATCTATTTTAATCTGGACCCACAACAATCAATGGTGTAGATCTTTATTTTTTTATTGATTAGTGCATGAATTTCTAGTATTTTAGGATTAACATGGTGTCTTCGTTGGGCCTTATTTTATTTATATAACAGATTTAATATGACACGGACTCTTATTTTTATTCTAAATTTCTATTATTATTTTGTTGAAACTAATACAAACTCTTTTTTAAATCTAGCATTAACTTTCTAATTGCAATTTTTTATCCTTTAATTTAATCCGTTATAATTTGGGTCCACTACAATCAACAGTAGTGCATGTAGATATTTTTTTTCTTATGAATTAACACGAGAATTTATAGTATTTTAAAATTAATGTGGTAGTTCTATTGAACTATATATGTTTCAATTATATAATATATTTTTAACTTTCTGGAGCGGCTTTTGGAGGATCCTACTTGGATTTTTGGACGAATGAAACATGGCCCCAATCTTGCTAGCTAGCTACGGTGTTACACTCGCACCAGTAGCCAGCTCTCCTTGCAGACTGCAGATTCAGGAAGAGAACAACGTCGCCACTCGCCATGCATGGTAGATTGCTTCCTAGCTAGCTAGCCAAATTAACGTACGTACAATGTGGGCACTGATCTTGGCAGGGAGCAATACCTCCCCAAGACAAGAGTATCCAACATTAGCAAAGGCCGAAGCGTAAATAAATAGACTTCACATGCAAGCATGGTAATTAACAGCTGGGACTTTTAATTTTCTCCCTCGTTTCCAGCATGTCGATCTGCTCGATCGATTGTCATAGCCGTGAACTCATACATGTCTCTGTGCAGTAGTTTAGCATCATATATAGCATGGATGCATATACTCCCACCGTTCCTTTTTGTTTGACGCTTTTGGCTTTTGAACACGTGTTTGACCATTCGTCTTATTCAAAAAAACTATTTAAATATCATTTAATTTGTTGTGGTTTGTTTTATCATTAAAGGTACTTTAATCATAATTTATATTTTGTGTGTGTTTGCACTGAATTTTTAATAAGACGAATGGCTAAAGATGTGTTCAAAAATCAAAAGCATAAAATAAAAAAACAAAGGAAATATGTGACTGATTACTTGAAAGAAGCAAGCAGAGAGGAGAGGGTTTTGATGTCAACGAGACAAGGGAGAGGGGCCATATGGGCCCATGGCCCCTGGGCCCTGGCATGCATGTATGGACCATGGATGCATGCTGGTAGCTTGCATTGATGTGTCTTGCTCAGGGCCGGCGGCCGGCCGCGGCGAGCTTGGCTGGCACTGCCCGGCCTGCCGCCGCGGACGCGTCGTGAGCACCCGGTCCTCCTCCTCTCCATGCATGCATTCTGTTTCTGTGCTATTACAGAGATGGATGTATGCCTGCTGACTATGCTGCGTGTGGCTAGCTGGTTAATTTACATCTGGAATTACTCGAGGCCTCGAGTGTTGAGCGTGTTCCAGGCGCGGCAGCGCGGGCTAGCATGGACGGTTTCCTAGGCCGGTTTCCCAACCAAACCATCTCTCATAGGAGGCCAAGAGTCCAAGAAT